>OY744609.1:28180062-28315062 GCA_963556255.1 Allolobophora icterica | reverse complement strand
CGAAAGTAACTTGGCTTATGATCAACGTCTAGGCCTACACTGGCGTAAACTTCTTCAAAATATGGGGGGCATTTGGTCATTCATTCTACACTTGTTGTATTGGGTGTACAATCCATCTCAATTATTGGGGACACGTGCCCCGGCTGCCCCCTCCATAGTCTACGCCTATGAATGTCTGCCTCCCAATAGATTAAAATATTGGGAGAACGTTACAGTAGTGGTGACAGTTACCAACACATTTTGGCCCTGAGCTCAAATATTTTTGCGATATGACAGCGTTATTTTGGTTCGCAGCATGTGCTGTCTGCCTGCCTGCAGTGGCGTGCGGAGCTGAAATGCCGCCCGGGGCGAGGGCCCAAAATGCCGCCCTTGGCCACTTAATTGTCGATATGCTAGTTTCTCTAAGCTTAACTCTAAGATATTGCATGACGATCGTATTAGCCTATGTAGGCCTATACAGGTTTATTTTATATAGTTTATAGCCTTCTGGATTTTTCATTTTTTACTGTATTTTGTAATTATTTGTTTTAGCTATACATTTTAACTTACTGAAATCTATTTATTAGCTAACAAAATATTTTATTGCATGAGTTGCGACAGTCGCTGACTCGCTGTTCATAGGCTACAGGTCATTGTGTCATAATTACCATTATTATCAATATGCTATTAACATTATCTTGCGAGCTTTTACAGCTGCAAAATCATTGATGACATCGTCAAAATTAATTGTTTCAGCCTCTTTCAATGGACAGCATTGCCAAATTAATAGCGAGTAACCGAGACTCGACTGTCGCCGTGCGCTTGGCCTTCGAGTGGCACTTTGGAAGTTTCGAGATTACGATTCGAAAATAACTGAATAATAGGCCTATTGCTAAACTCTATTGAAAGACTAAGTGGTCATTTGACAAAATCATGCAGATAATTTATGCCAAAACCAGGCCAATTTTAAAATTAATTTTAAAAAGAAGACTAAACTAGGCCCTATGTGGTGAAAGGCGGTGGGGGTGACATTGATAGCTTGTGATTAAATTTCATTCTAAGTTATTGATTCGTTTAGATACCTATACATATATAGGCGTATATAATTTATACTATGAATATGAAGGGCGGCATAACAAGAATATGCTTTAAAGTAGACTGTGCTGTTGGCCCCTATATATATGTAGTCTGATATTCTGTTTACACTCCAGTTTACTAGATAAATTCGATCCCGCTTCTTTTCTGCAATTCTATTTAGTGTTCAACGTAGGCCTCTTAGACTGATGCCGCCCCTAACGGAAGCCAAACCGACTTGACTAAAGTGACGGTTTTTTCTTGCCTTCTTTTTTTCTATCCTACTTTTTCAGTTTTTATCCAACATTCACTCTTTTATTTTTCTTCAACCCTATTTTGCCGCCTCTGCAAAAGTGCCGCCCGGGGCGACTCGTCCCCTCTGCCCCCCCCCTTTCGGTACGCCACTGCCTGCCTGTCTGTCTGTCCGTCTCTCTTTCTAGTCTTTCCTTCTAGTGTTGTGGGTTGGTCACCGCAGATGGATAAGCTGAGGAAGATAATATACCAATTCAAGTCAATAACTATTACTGTGTAGCATTTGAGTGCGATTTGTTGTGAAGGGGATCCACTTCCTCCGTTCTGACTCATTGGATTCATGTGCTCTGTAACAAACATGGCCGATTCACAACACCACCCCGTCGTACCACTGTAGTAAAATGGCCGAGTAATGATAGACTTCTCAATCTGCTTAGCAGTAGTATCAACGTCGCAGATTTTCCACCCTTCCTCCCAGTCGATTACCAGGCCGAGACGGGCGTAGGAAGGGAAATAGCGGGAATGTGACAAAACAACGAAAGAGATTGTAACATCAACGTCCACAGGACAGTACAGTTATGGCCACTTGGTATTCGATCAAACTCAACGTAACTACCAAACTGACTTGACTGTGTAAAGATGTGAAACTCTAACTGCAAATGTACTTTCTTTATACAACTGTTCGCAGACCCTTTCTTTCTCCTTCAACAACACGCGACCAACTGCAACAGCGACTTCAACTGACTGACTGTTCACTCGCTCACTTTCACTCGCTCTCAATTTCAATCTCAGAGAGAGAGAAAGATAGAGAGAGAGAGAGAGAGAGAGAGAGAGAGAGAGAGAGAGAGAGAGAGAGAGAGAGAGAGAGAGAGAGAGAGAGAGAGAGAGAGAGAGAGAGAGAGAGAGAGAGAGAGAGAGAAAGAGAAAGAGAAAGAGAAAGAGGGAGAGAGAGAGAGGAAGAGAGAGAGAAGGGGAGAGAGAAAGAGAGAGAGAGAGAAGGATAGATAGATAGATAGATAGATAGATAGATAGATAGATAGATAGATAGATAGATAGATAGATAGATAGATAGATAGATAGATAGATAGATAGATAGATAGATAGATAGATAGATAGATAGATAGATAGATAGATAGATAGATAGATAGATAGATATATCAGACTTACACTTTATTATACTCTAATTTACCCGTACCTAACATACTGCAATCTCATCTGGTCTTCTACTTATAAAACAAATCTACAAAAAATTAGTCATACTTCAGAAGAAAGCGATTAGATTTTGCGTCTGTGCCGCATATAATGCGCATACTGCCGCATATTTCTGCGCCCATAACTTGCTTAGAATTGAGCAGATCAGGCTTGTCCATGGTAGGGGATCTCATGTATAGATATGATCACAACCTATTACCACCCGTATTTGATAATCTATTCGGCTCTACACTCGACCGACACCACTACCAGACGAGAAACCAAGCACCCTATGTACCCTCATTTGCACATACAAACACACGACTATTCTCCATTAAGTGTACTGGACCTCGTTTTTGGAATTCTCTTCCCTATCCGCAGACAAACCTCTCTGGCTAGTTTTAGGAAACAACTTCGACTATTTATGAATGATGCAAACTTTAACTATGCCTGAAGACAAGAAGACGATCGACAGAGCCCATTGCCATTGCCACGGTACCGTTATGTGACTAGGAGCCCCTTAGTTAAGCATTTTCTTAGTTAAGATTGTGAAATAATTTCTCTGTTGCTTCGTATAGTTGTATAGTTAATAGTTAATTGTTAATACTACTCGCATACCGCATTTACATTGTCACTCCATGTGGAGGGTTCCGGGAAGCGGGGTATACAACCCCTTTGGTACCCCCGCGTAACCAATTACGAGATCTAAAGGTTATTCTTCTGTTAACTGTTGTACTGTTTACACGTTGGTTACCGAATAAAATTGAATTGAATTGAATTGAAATTGAATTGAATTGAATTGAATTGAAATTGAATTGAATAGATAGATAGATAGATAGATAGATAGATAGATAGACAGACAGACAGACAGACAGACAGACAGACAGGCAGACAGACAGATAGAGATAGAGATAGAGATAGAGATAGAGATAGAGATAGAGATAGAGGTAGAGAGAGATACAGATATCCGGACAGTGTCCGGATATCGGAGGAGGGGAGTTTCCGGACCTATGGAGAGAGAGAGTGAGTGAGTGTGTGAGAGAGAGAGAAAGAGATAGAGAGGCGCAAAGAGGAAGGCGCAAAGGGGAAGGAGGGAAGATAGACATGCAGGAGCGAGCATTTCACACCACCAAAGTCCCGAGCGCAAAAAGGGGGAGTCATAAAGCACTAGCAATAAAATATCAAACTTCAAAGATAATATCGCATCTATACAAGCACTAATAGAGCGACCTTAAATTGTCAACAGCTCCAATAAGTTTGTAATCGTCGGCTAAATAGGTCTTTCTCAACCACTGCTTTCAACCACAAATCGCGCCATCTTGTAAAATGGTAATGTGCGATTTCAAGTGGCCCTGCAATACCAGGTCATGCTGGATCAACACGCTTGTAGGCTACACTATTGCAGGACTGTAGTAGAAAGAAACAGAGATACGAGAGGGACAGAAAGAGACAGACAGAAAGCTACAGAGAGATAATACCGAGACAAACAGAGACAGACTTGAGGACCTCGCCAAGTGAAAGGCATCCTCAGGTGAAAGTACTGTAAAGCAATTCAGAGAGAGACACAGAGAGAGACAGAAAGAGAGAGAGACAGAGAGACAGAGACAGAGACAGACAGACAGAGGCAGAGAGAGAGAGTGAGAGACAGAAATTTACGACCAAATGGGCGTTTACGGACGATGGCCAGATATCCGTCTGAATGGGGCTGTATTAGACGCATTAAACACCGATTAGGTCTATAAATCTGTCATCCGCGGAGACTCTGCGAAGACGGCAAATTGCTGACACCTGTGATACGACACGAGTAAATCTCAAGATTAATCCATGCTAATCTACACTTGTCGGCCAGGTAGCCGAGCATGATCAATTTTGTTTGAAGCTTCATTTGGAATGGCCAAGGTAGAGAGTCCTTGGATTGTTGTTGACCGTTCAACTGCGATGATCTCTATATGAACCACTGCAATCTGCGAAGAACATCGCCCTTCACAGACCCGGTGGCAGAGGAATGACCATCTATCCAGTGGCGGCGCCGCCTATGTTTGTTGTACGGCTTTTGCCGTACCACTTTTTAAGATTTTACGGCAAAAACATAATTTTGCTGTACACTTTTACCCAGACTCTCTAATTTGCGGTACTACTTTTCAAATCGTGGCGCCGCCACTGCATCTATCACCTGTCTATATGGCGCCATAGAAATGTTCAATTGCAATTACAAATTACAATCTCAAAGTTCTGTATGCCAGTCAGCTTGCCTACTATCTGTGTCGTTTGCGTTTGATATTCCGGTCGTTTAATTGGTCAGCAGGTCGGGACCTAAATCTCATCTCTTTCGGATTGTTTAATTGTCTTCCCTGTAGCCTACATGCGTCTCGGCTTCTGGAGCCTCGTCAATATCAACTGGTTTTGAAACCTCAATCTATGCTTTTACACAGCGACAACGACCACTGGCGTAAACTTGTCCAAAATATTGGGGAGGGGGGCCATTTGGTTATTTTTTCTACACTTTGTGCATTAAGTGTACAGTCCGTCTCAATTATTGGGGGCACGTGCCCCCTCTGCCTGCCCCACCCCCAGAGTCTACACCTATGACAACGACCCTACAGAAGTTACTGTATTAGATTGAGCTTTGAGTGTTTTATAAAAAAATGCAGCAGTTCATCTGCTTGTCTCTCTGTCCACTTGTATATCTGCCATGTTGTTGTATCTAAGTTACTATAGAGACTTTGGCTACTTATAATATATAGTCTAAGTAGCCGAAGTCTCCTTAAAAACTGTTGACTATGAAACGCATCTATAGGCTGGAATTGGAGAGCCCTTTTGCAAGATCTCAAGCCATGATGGCTCAGCAGAACCAATATCATTCCTGTATTGTCGCTTCAGATGTCAAGAGCCGCAATATAGAGAAGCGAGGACCCTTCAAAGCTCAGTAGATTTCGTCGCTCAATCACAGCATAAGAGTTTATACGTGATGTTATGTTGACACTCTCTTTGTAAATGGATTTGCTCTGAATTTGCATGATCTTTTTAGGGAGCGCCTTAAAAACTTCCTCGTTCGATTCTCTCCCCATGCAGTTTCCTATGCAGACTTAGTCGCTCTTTCTGTATGTTAAAAACGTTAATTGTTTTCTGCGCAAAATCTTGAAACATACAGATGCACTTTACCAAGGATCTCAGTCAGAGGCGTAACTTTGGTCTAAAAAGTGGGGGTGCCAATTTCTTACATACACGAAGCAAGGCTGAGATGCGATCTCTATGAAGGCATAATAATAAACTTTTGATTGGCATTGTTCAAAAGTGGGGGGTACGGTACCCCAGTCCAAAAAGTGGGGGGTACGGGTACCCCTCGTACCCCCCCACAAATTACGCCTATGCTCTCAGTTTTCCTAACTCCATCTATTTTCTGTACACTCTACACTATTTCACCGTTTAGGTCACTTTCATATTGTTCTATGTTGTCAAATGTCTTGTCATAAAATAATCGATAGATATATTTCAGTTTATTACTATGTTTATTACTATGATAGTAAACCATTCCATAATTATTATTTTACACATTCTTTCGGAAAGGTGGTCTATCTCCCTGAAGTGGGAATGGGCCTTCAATTCTACTTCCCGTAGTTTGTTTTCCGATATCCACGAACAGCCGAAACATTGGTCATTATATTTATATATATATATATATATATATATATATATATATATATATATATATATATATATATATATATATATATATATATATATATATATATATATATATATATATATATATATATATATATATATATATATATTAGATGTTTGTCCACCCGAGTGCGGCTCTTCTGCAACCGGTCTAATAAAGAATATACTTACTTACTATTATTTTCATTCGAATTCATTGCAGTTGGTTGCCGAAGCGCTGACAGAACGAAGTCACAGCAAACCTACATTGACACATTACGCCATCTGGCGCGGATTAATGTTCGACATTCATCGTTAATCTATCTTCCTCTAGGTATCCTCCTTTCTTATAACTTCCACGTTGCTCCTCCTCCCTCTCCCCTCACCATTGACGTCACTCTCCAGCCCTCTCTCCTTTACCAGCTCCTCCACGACCCTTCTCCCGCTGTCAGTCACGAAGCCCTCCATCCACAAGTTCGGCCTTTCGATGTACCTCTCGTACAGCTCCCGTCGCATTCTCTCGTCCACCGTCAGTTCTTTCCGCTTTCTGCCCTGCTGCACTGGGTTTCTGGAGTCTTTGTGGATTCCGCAGTCGGTGTTTCCCACTGTCTTACAAGGGGTTCTGTTCCAGACTGACTCAGAAGTACGACTGTCTTCATCAGGGACCTTCTTTCCCATTTTAAACGCTGCAACTCCTTCTTTTGGTCAGTTGGTCCAGGTGTCTAGGATCTTGACCTTTGACGCAGATATTACCTATGGCCACTAGGTCCAACTCCCTAGAAGTTCGAAGGCTTCTTTTTGTCAGGCGTTCCAAGGTCGTCCTTGCTCCAGTCGTGAGGTCGTTGGCTACCGCAGCTGGGCGGACATCGAGGTCTTCACTGAGCGACGCGTCATAGTCATGTTTATTTTTCACGGGCGCCTCATTCAGTTGAAAGTCACGAAGGACCTTCTGGAAGTCGGTGCTCGGAGCTCTTCTAATCGTCTTTGTCTCGAATTGAACTTCGTTGAGACTGATCGCCTTGATGTGGTTCTCAAAGGTCGTCCAAGGATGTACCACCTCCGATGGCTTGTCTTCTACCACCGAAACGCTCGAAACGGTGGAACAGACGGAGATGCGCGAAGCCACGTTACGCCGGGACTGGTACCGCTGAAATGACGATCTTTGACCCGACCTTGACGAGGTCAACGTCGCTGAGGTCAAAGTCGAGGCTGGAGATCGTCGGTGCATCTTCGTTTCAGTCGACGTTTCAATAATCAAGATTCTATTTCAGCTTCCGTTTCGGTTCCCTGTATGAAAACTGGCTTCAATCTTCAACTTCCGCTATTTTTTCATCATTAGTCACTAAAGGTGGCAATAGCGCAACAAAGTGGAACACTAAATTGAAGTTTAAAACTAATTTTAATGTGTGAACTATAATAGCTCTTTTCCAAGGCCTCCGTTTTGGTAGTATGTTTCCTTCTGTAATTTCCACGATTGTCTAGGTTTCAGTCATCGGTTTCTGTAAATCCTGTTTTCTATTCAACAGTTTGAAATGTTGTTACGGTTGCAAACTGAAACTGTGAAACGATGCAACTGGTTGTTTTTCTTACTCAGAAACATCTAGAACGTTTCCCCAACGGATGTCCGGAAGTTCTCAGTCTATATCTGTAAAGGTAAAGATAAAGGTAAAGTAGGCCTACAGGTAGCAGTTCCTATAGCGTTTTTCAAATGTCCCAGTACAATCAGTTACATTTACATTTCACTAACAAGAACGGTAAATGTAAAACACATGCACGGTAACGATAAAGGAAACAATGCCTTTGAGAAATCGCTATCCAAAGCATACGATCCTTGGAATTGAAGGATCTTTATTATCTCCGTCCCCATCTCTCTCTGTCTGTCATTCTCAGTCTCTGTCTATCGTTGTGTCTATCTGTCTTTCTCTCTGTGTATATATTATATAAATATATAAGTATATATAAGCCTTAGGCAGCGCCGTGATTTTTCCATCGCTGGCCCTGCAATCTGGAATGGGCTCTCTGTAGCGCTTCGCTTGGTCCCAAGCACACATTCCGCCACATTTTATTCAAATCTCAAGACTGTACTCTTCAGCCGGGGTTGGGTCGGGAGTGCTTCTGAGTAGATAGCCTTGAAGAGGCGCTATATAAATTCTCCATATGAATGAATGAATGAATGAATATGAATATAGGTGCTTAGTGGCCGACTGGTCATTGTGTCCGTGTGCCATGGAACGTGGGGTCCTCTGGTTTCAGTGCCCGTGGTCCATAGGGCAGAAAGGAATCAATTATACACGTCAATACACAAATATTCTAAGTGGCAAGGCCCCCAAAGTGGTTCCATTCCGACTCTGATATCTATCTATCTATATTTGTTTTTTGGTCTATCTATCTATTCACCTGTCTGTGTGTCACTCTGTTTCTTCTTTCTTTTTCCATCTTCTTTCTGTCTTTCTGCCTTTGCTTGTACAATCTCTTTCTCTATAGCTCAGAAATTAAGAAAATACTGGTAACAATCTACTTACCAGAAGGAGAAGCGTGTTATATTCCTATATATATAGCTCCCGAGCAATTTATATAGCGTCAGATTACAGGTAAGGTAGGAAATCAATATGCTGTCTTTCACCGATATAATTGTAGTATTATGTGCTTGTTCTAGGCTATATAGCGACTGTAGGTTGCATTGGTTGAGCGCTGTTCAACAGGTCACCGAAATAGACCCTGCCATCAAAAACAAGGACCTGCTAAGCAGACACTCAAGTGGCTCGTGAATATTTGCTGTGTGGTTATGAAGCGCCGTTACACCTGAGCCGCTTGCTAAAGAAAGAAAACGTTTGGAGCTAGTCTACGAATGAAACAAACGTCGCAAAGTCTTTGAACTTACAATGTACAGCGCCTCGTTTATAGACCGCTCTTCTCTCTCTCCCTCTTCTGTCTCTCTGTCTCTCTTTCGCGCTCGTGAATAGGCTGGTGCCCTGCGCTAGGTCTTCGAGTGGCGCTTTAGAAGTTTGGAGATTACGATGTCTCTCTCTCTCTCTCTCTCTCTCTCTCTCTCTCTCTCTCTCTCTCTCTCTCTCTCTCTCTCTCTCTCTCTCTCTCTCTCTCTCTCTCTCTCTCTCTCTCTCTCTCCTCTCTCTCTCTCTCTCTCTCTCTCTCTCTCTCTCTCTTTTCTCTCTCTGTCTCTGTCTCTCTGTCTCTGTCTCTGTCTGTCTGTCTGTCTGTCTGTCTGTCTCTATCTCTCTCTCTCTCTCTCTCTCTCTCTCTCTCTCTCTCTCTCTCTCTCTCTCTCTCTCTCTCTCTCTCTCTCTCTCTCTCTCTCTCTCTCACACACACACACACGCACGCACGCACGCACGCGCGTACGCACCTAATCAACAGACACGCATTGATATAATATGCGATCCTGTTATATACATATCTTGGCTGTATGCTTAATGCTTATAATTCCTCTGCTTGAATGCGAGCGTGTATGCGAGCGTGAGTGCGCATGCAGGTGTTTGACTCACGTGACTCCTGCGTAGACTCTCTAATCTATAGAGACTACTCTCCGCTTTGAAGTTTTGTCTCATCAGAGGGGTTCTATAGTGTGGCCAATAAGTTTGGCCAGACTATCCTGTATCCATGAGATCAATTAGTCAATCAACCAGTCAATCAACCAATCAGTCATTCAATCAATCAATCATTCGGTAATTCATTCAAATGTTCTTTTAACGATTTGTTCAATCAATCATTCTGTTGATTGGGATCGCGTTGTTATTTGGCGGACATTCAAGACACTTGCTCCACTTGCTTCACTAAAGAACTATCTGAACTAAAGAACACATCTTACCTAAAGAAAATCTTAACTAAAGAGCTCATCTCAACTAAAGAACATATCTTAACTAAAGAACACATCTTGACTTTAAAAAATTTGATCTTTAGAACACATATAAACTAAAGAACCATCTTAATTAAACACACATCTAAACTGAAGAATTATTATCATAACTAAAGAATACATCTAAACTGAAGAACTATCCTAACTATAGAACACATCTATCCTAAAGAACATATCTTAACTAAAGAACACCTCCTAACTAAAGAACACATCTTAACTAAAAGAACTATCTAAGCTAAAGAACACATGAAAATTGAAGTACAATCTTAACTAAGAACACATCTAAATTAAAAAGAAATATCTTAATTAAAGAACACATGTAAACTAACTAAAAAACTATCTTAACTAAAAAAGCACATCTAAACAAAAGAACCATCTTAACTAAAGAACACATCTAAACTTAAGATCTATCTTAACTACAGAACACAACTTAGCTAAAGAACACATATTAAGTAAAAGAACTATCTTAGCTGAAAACATCTTAACTAAGGAACTCTCTTAACTAAAGAACACATTTTAAAGAAGAATATTTTAACTAAAGAGCACATCCTAACTATCTTAACTAAAAAGCACATCTAAATTGAAGAACTATCTTAACTAAAGAGCACACCTTAGCTAAAAGAACTATCTTAACTGAGGAACATATCTTAACTAAAGAAATATCTTAACTAAACAACACATCTTAACAAAAGAACTATCTAAACTAAAGAACTATCTTAGCTAAAGAACACATCTTAAATAAAGAAATATCTTAACTAAAGAACACATCTTAACAAAAGAACACATCTTAACAAAATAACACATCTGAACTAAAGAACATATCTTAACTAAAGAACACATCGTAACTAAAGAACTACCTTGACTAAAGAACATATCTTGACTAAAAAATATTTTATCTTAAGAACACATCTAAACTAAAGAACGCATCTTAACTAAAGAACTATTTAACAAAAAAGCACATCTAAACTATAGAACCGTCTTAACTAAGAAACACATCTTACCTAAAGATCTATCTTAACTAAAGAACTATCTTAACTAAAGAACTGCCTTAACCAAAGAACACATCTAGACAAAAGAGCCATCTTAACTAAACAACACATCTAAACTAAAGAACTTTCTTAACTAAAGAACACTTCTTAACTAAAGAACACATATTAACTAAAGAACACATCTAAGCTAAAGAACAATCTTAAATAAAGAACACATCTTCACTAAAGAGCTTTCTTAACTAAAACACATCTTAGCAAAGAACCATCTTAACTACAGAACACATGAACTAAAGAACACATCTTAACTAAAAAAAATATCTTAGGCAAAGAATACATCTAAATTAAAGAACTATCTTAACTAAAGAATACGTCTGAACAAAGAACCATCCTAACTAAAGAACCTATCTAAGCTGAAGAACTATCTTAACTAAAGAACACATCTAAACTGAAGAACTATCCTAAGTAAAGATCACATCTTAACTAAAGAACACATCTTATCTAAATGAACTATCTTAACTAAACAACACATCTTTACGAAAGAATATAGGCTATCTTAACTAAAGAACACGCATATCTAAACTAAACAACTATCTTAACTAAAGAAAACATTTTAACTAAAGAATCATCTGAACTAAAGAACACATCTTAGCTAAAAAAACTATCTTAGCTAAAGAACACATCTGAACTAAAGAACTATCTTAACCTAAAAACACATCTACACTAAATAACACATCTTATCTAAAGAACACATCTAAAATAAAGAACTATATTAACTAAAGAACACATATAAACTATGGAACTATCTTAACTAAAGAACACATCTTATCTAAGGAACTACAATAGCTGAAGAACACATCTTTTAAGCAAATGTTTAACTACCTGCCTTTTGAAACGGTTTTAGGCAATCACCTCACTGACCTTTCGTACTCATGGAAGGTGGAAGCAAGGAGGTATTTAAAAAAAACCATCGAATTTAAAAATTTAGAAGCAGACGTCTGCACTGGTCATAACCCCATCCCTCTGTCCGCATTTGTCCGCATTTTTTTACCCTCCTTTCACCCTCATTGCGGACGTCCTTTATGGATGAGCCCTGATGCCTTTCTCGGTCGATCGCCTTGAAATGCCGTAATCACATGGTCGTAATATATATATATATATATATATATATGTATATATATATTTATATATATATATATCTCTCTCTCTCTCTCTCTCTCTCTCTCTCTCTCGGGACCCGTGTTCTATAAAGGATTATGGGAGTTCAAGGCTAACAATAAGTGGTGTAAGGCTTGTACATAGTCACATAAACAAAGCTTTGCGCATGTATACTCCAATAATACCTTTGACTAACGCCAAGAAATGCAGGCTGCTTGTGCGAACTGTAGCTTTCTGGAGCCAGTCTGGAGACATCTATATTATAACTGAATGCTAATGTTCCATCGATCATTCATTCGATCATAAATCGATCATTGTTTAAAATAAGAAAAATCCTTATCCTAGTTAGGCCCATGCCATTGGCTTTTGTAAAATCTGAACAGTTTCGCGCCAGACGAAATGAGTTGAGTCCAAAGCTTTCGCTCATTTACTTCGCTTAAGCTACAGAAACTAAAAAGCAATTAAATTTTCGCTAATTATTACATTTCTGGCCAATCTCACCATTTTTCCGGCAGTCCTACTATAATCCCATAATACGTATCGTTTTGTGGTTTTCCTTCCATCAAGCGCCAAGGCCTTGATACTGACTCTCCTTCGAACTATCTATCTCAATGCCTGCTCTTCAGTTTGGGTTCAGTAAATTCCACTCGACGGAATTGCTTATAGTGTGCCTTCTAGCTGAAGTATTTCAAGCTTTTGATCGTGGCAAGGTCACTTTACTTGCTCTTTACGATATTACTGGAGCCGTTGATACTGTAGACCATACCATCCTCTTAGACCGACTGTCTAAATCTTTTGGTATTGTTAACTGTGCTCTTCTTTGATTTCGCTCATTCCTTACTGATCGCTCTGTTTCTGTTGTTTTGGATCTAGCCGCTCCGCTTGGGCCCAATCCCGTATGGGCTCTATCCTCGCTCCCCTTCTGTTCATTTTGTATACCTAGGATCTAGCGGGGTTTGTGGGTCCAATGGATGTTCCGTCTCACCAATTCGCTGGTGACACACAGGCATACCTCCATGGCCCGGCCACCTCAGCTGCTCTTATGGTTGAACGCATCCTGGAGGCTTCCTCTGCTCTAGATCTCTGGTTGTCCTCAAATCGCCTCCAAATAAAACGATATCCGCCTTAGCCATGATAAGAAGCAGTACATTTGGCTCGGCAATCGTGTCCAGCTCGCCAGGATCAATGCTGACTCCCTCCGCCTCAGGTTCCCAATGTGCACTTTTCCTCCTCTGTCCGTGATTCTCTCTGTCTCTGATCATGTCAATAGTGTGTCTCGCTCGTGCTTCTACTATTTCCGCCAACTCCGTGCCATTCGCCAGTCCCTTCCGCTGCATACGATCGCGACCTTGAGTCATGCTCTGATCTGCGCTAGGATGGACTACGGGAACGCTGTCTATATTGGCCCGTCCTCTACTATTGCATCTAAGCTTCAGTCCATACTTAATGATGCTGCCCGTCTCATAGGAGGCATCATGAAGTTTGCCCATATCTCTTCCTACATCCGAGACTCCCTTCACTGGCTTCCCATTCACCAACGCATCCAATTTAAAGTCCTTTCCCTTATGCGTAACTGTCTTGTTGGCTCAACTCCGTTGTTTCTCAGGGTTTCTGCACCCTGGTTTCCAATTTTCCTCGTCGGGTCTCTCTCCGGTCATCTGCCCGTGGGCACCTAGTTGTTCTTCCGATGCGCACTGATAGGGGCCCAGTCTCGTAGCTTTGCGGTTGTGGGCCCTTCCAGCTGGAACCGCCTGCCCCAGGCCCTTACGCTTGACCTCCTCTCTCTCTCTCTCTCTCTCTCTCTCTCTCTCTCTCTCTCTCTCTCTCTCTCTCTCCTCTCTCTCTCTCTCTCTCTCTCTCTCTCTCTCTCTCTCTCTCTCTCTCTCTCTCTGTCTCTGTCTCTGTCTCTGTCTCTGTCTCTGTCTCTGTCTCTGTCTCTCTCTTTCTCTCTCTCTCTCTCTCTCTCTCTCTCTCTCTCTCTCTCTCTCTCTCTCTCTCTCTCTCTCTCTCTCCTCTCTCTCCAGTCCAGTTCCGCAAGCGCCTGAGAACATTTCTCTTTGACAGTGAAGTCACTGACCCACCCCACCCGGGTCGGGAGCGCCTCTGATTTTGAGTGGCGTTATATAAATTCTCCATTACAAAATTACAAATCCACTTATCGGCTTTTTGCTCTACAACCAATTTCCTTTGTATTGAAATATACATCTACCATGCAACAGTTTCAACTAGAGTTAGGGCAGCGTGAGATAATAAGACTTTTTGGCCAACTTACTATTCGCAACGGGCTTCCAGCCTTCCGGAAAACTTGACAATCGAAGGCATGATGCCAAGACAAACTGCTCATTCCGATGAAGAGTGAAAGTCGTTTTGTAAGGCAAGCTAGATATTTCTTGATTATGGTCCTTACAGCTTAATAACAGCGTGCGAAACGAACTAATTTCAATTAAATTCAATTAGTAGTCGTCTTGCAAGGCAAGTTATTAACGAAGACAGCTTAACAAAAACGCGCATATAATTATGGTCCAATGAAGCCATTCCCTAGCTAAGAAAAATAGCAATGACGTTATTTCATATTAACAATCCGATGTTAATAAAACAGTGAAATGACGTCAAAACTGACGTAATGTGACTCAGAGGCGCGTTTACGAATTGGCGCGTTAGGCGCGCGCCTATAGGGTCCCAAATCTCACAAACGAATGAAACTAATTTTCTCAATCATAAAAAATAGCATTTTCGAATTAGAATTATTTTAGATATAATCTGTTTTCTATTTTTCACAGTTTAGCATTCATATAAAAGTATATTATTGTAATTTAAAATTATTTAGTTCATTTGGGCTAATAATTCATTTTTGTGCAAGTTTAGAAGGGCCCCAAAAATGTTTGAGCCTTGGGGCCCGTTTTCTGTAAACGCGCCTCTGATGTGGCGGCCCAGAATTCAAAATTTTTATAAACTATGAGCCCAATTTGAAACTAATTCTTTCCTGAACAGGAAGCCGATGCAAAGATTTGAGCACAGATCGAGGTTTAAAATTTGAGGTAGGGGCCTATTAGTCATGGCAGACCTAGCCAAAGAGTTCAGAACTCTCTGTAGCTTCACTGCCTCTGCATGTTTAGGGTTGCCAGACGTCCGGCAAAAGGAGGACATGTCCTCTTTTTGGCCTCATGTCCTCCGTCCGGCTGGCAGACCTGAAAACCTGGAAAATGTCCGGCTTTTGTATGTTTGTTGTATTGGTCTATTGGCTATTATTTTGTGGCCGTTTTTAACGACTTTACACGCGCTTGTTGTCCCTAAAATTCCAAAGTAATCAACTTATTTATTATTTTCATTTTAACTCTATTTTACATATGTTTCTAGTCCATGATCTGAGTACCGGTAATGTACAATGTATCTATGGCAAAGTGCTAATTTTATTTCTGGTAGCAGAGGGGCTAATTTTATTTCTGGTAGCAGAGGGGCGTCTGTGATTTTTAAGTAGTTTCGTGACGCTTTTTGATTAAAATGGCTACTACTAGCGCTAAGAGAAAATGCAAATTCTCGGATAGGCCTACTTTGCAGCATTATGACAAACAGCCTCAATTGATTTTATATGCAGCTTTCCATATGACTTCATTTCTTGGTAACTTAGGAGGCCCTGCGACTCCGGGATGAAACATTCAATGTGTCCTCCTTTGTCCTCTTTTCCAGCTTTCTGTGTCCTCCTTTGGCCACCCATGTATCTGGCAACACTAGGCATGTTTGACTTATCGATACCAGTAATACGCGAGTTACATTAATCTAGGCGATTGGAAACCAATGCATTTGTATGTTAATTTAACATGTAGCGTAGGATTCACTTGCGCCGTAGCGCTTTGCATAATATGGTGCGTCATTGTGTGAGGAAAAATGCAAATTACATCAAGAGGAGTAATAGACAGCAGGCTTTTGATTCAGTTGGTGAAATTACCAATCAGTTCAAATTTATATTACTAAAAGACCTCGTGCTACCTAATTGGCACCATATTAGATTACACACATGGGCGTTCCCAGGAATTTTTTTACAGGGATAAATTTTTTGGGGGGTGGGTGGAAAATTTTTCTGGAGGGGGAAAAATGACGGTTTTGTATAGAAAAAACATTTGCCTAAAAGTGTTTAAAATAAATAATGGTCAAGGACTTTACCTAAATAATTAAGTGTTTTCTCGCATTGATAATCGTGTTGGGACTGTTGTAATAATCATAATCATCAAAAAATTTAATTTTTGTAAAATATTTGCAAAATCCAGGGGCAAATACTCCCCTTACCCCTCTTCGGACGCCCATGATTACACACATATATGTTATCTTTTTACTAGGGGCCTAGTTGTATGAAGTTTATGACGGCTTCAGTTCACGGTGAATAAGTTGGTCTCTGACGCGCCTTGTGTGGCGCTGTGATTTTTTCGAGTTGAAACTAACTTGGAAGTCCGTTCGTAGACAATTACTCGGGCATTTGCTTGAGGAGCGAGGCTATACGTATACGCCATTGTGAAGTGGTTTGTCCAAATTCTGCTCAAACCTTAATTCGTTGGGATTGTTTTTTGTAGTATATACTATTCAAGACAGTGTATGTCAATTTCGGTTGAATTTAGCTGTAAGAACTGTTTAAAAATACCAGCATTGTGACTTATTGGGAATAAATTCTAATAGATAATGAAACGGTATTCAGACTTTGTTTTAAACTTGTGGTTAAAGTAAGAACATCGTTTCATAATGTACATTGCACAACGTATACTCATAATCAATATGGTTGTTCCAAGCTAAACAGTGGTTAAGCTCGATGCGTCTTTCAGATCAGCCGTAAGTACACATATACCTTCGCGTGTAACTGTAGTAAATTATCGTAATAGAACGCAACATTAATTCTTAACACTTTTATTCATACAATGGCGCAAATAGGTGTAAGAACAGACACTAGGGAACAAATTCTCTTTAAAGTCTCTAGAAGTTATGAATTCGTCTGGGGATTTGTTTTCTGGTTCCTATATGGTCAGTTAAGTTTCAATAAGGTTAATTAGATTTAACATGAAAGGAACACGCATGGGAGGAAAGGGTCGGTTTAAATTAAGGAAACTGGGCAACACATTGAATCTATTTAGGGTCCTTTTGCTGGACAATGCAGCAACGAAGTATCTAACCACGTTGCACATTGCATCCTGAAAGATCAACAGAGTAACCTAAACTATAGCCTTAAACGGGGCAACGTCACATGTGAACAAAAGGAGGGAGGGACTAAAGCAAGTCATTTTTGCATTTGCCATTTTTTTGTACGACCCCTTGGCGACTTCATTTACTTAACCTCAGAGTATATGGTAGCTGATAGCTAGTCTTCAGGCTCCTCCCCTGGTGTCTGATCAGTCCTCTGACATTTTACACTACATCTACTCATTTTACAATCGAGTTCTGGGACTACAGTCCAGCATGCTTATCGTTAAACCATAGCACAAGTCCCCCACATCCCCTAAATCGAACAAAACATAAATTAGACGGTCTATTAAGCATTTCGGCGTCACTGATGTCATAGACTATATCTTTCACTAACGTCATAGCCTCATGTGTAGGCCTATTTGTACAGCCGCGGGGGGTGATGCCCTTGATTTTGGAAAGGGCCCTGTCGCTTAGCAGTAGGCCCACCCGGTTCAGCCGATTTGACAATCTGGGAGCACCTACTTTATAGGGTCCAAAGTAAACGCAAGGTTTTTAAGGCATTAAACTGCTTCAAAATAACAGAAATAGATACTAGAGGAGGAATATGCAGCTGCACAGGCCCCTTTAATCTATGTAGAATTACCACTCGTCTGATGCATGATCTTTAGCGTTTACCCTCTCACGATTTCTCTACATGGTCTGTCATTTAATGCCATGAAGTTTACCGCAGACAGACTTTAAGTTTCTCGATCGTCGGTCTGTCTAGGTTACAAAGATCGAAATCAAACATGGCGTCATCCAGTTGATACAGCCCAGACTCCTCCACGATCTGAACGACTCTCTTCAGCAGCTGACCATCTGCAAGTGTTGCCAGCCTCTGCTGAAGTTCCATCAGGACCGACACTGACTCCCCACTAGCCGTTGCCACTTCAGGACTTGCGGTGGTCGGATTGCTGCTTGGAACCAGCGGATCAGCGCTTTCGAGGTCGTTCGACTGTCGGGTCATGGCTGCCGTTTGTGGAACCTTTCGAGGTCTTCCACGTTTGGACGGTTTTACATTCTGTCCAGACCTGCTCCAGGCGACGTCTTCCTTGTTTCGGCGTTTCGCTGCCTGTCCAGTACCACGCCTCTGCCTGACTGCAGGAGTTTTCGGCTTCATCGGGGTTGAGGTCATCCAAGTGTGGGCTGACTTTTGCGGATAGACAGTTCCCCTCGACCCGTGACCTGTTCTTTCTATCGCGTTGACAAAATTCGACGATCTGAGCAGAGTGGATGACCGGTAGACATCGGAAGGGTACTCGACCGAGAGGTCACTGACCCCAGTGTCCTCGTCGTCTTCGTCATCTGAACCACATCTGACTGGAACGATCCTTAACTTCTTCCGGCGATGATTCTGGTCGATCCAATCGTCTTCTCTCTCTTGTGAACATGGTAATCGAGCCGCCAAGTTGGAACCACCACGTTTGGACGGTCTGCCGATTTTCCTTTTCTCCTTTCCGCCTGGCTGCGCAGCGGACCATGACGACTCGTTTCGGACTTTCTCTTCGGTCTGCAATCCAGAACCGCCAGCGTTCCCAACGAATTCTTCTGTGGCGGATTTTAGGAGTTCCAACTGTGTCGATCGCTTTCGGCCAACTTTTCTTGGGCGGCCAACGGAGCGTGACCGTGCGTGACCGCTCGTCGTGCCTAGATTCACCGATACCTGGCGAGGAAGGCCATAGTCGGCATCATTCTGGGGCTCCTGTTTGGGGGGACTGTAACCCAAGAATACGATGTCATCGTCGTCGGAAGAATTTGGTGCGCCTGTGTGCACAGGTCTTTTGGAATTTCCCATATCATTCCCTTGAGGATTTCCAAAGGAATTGCCCGAATTCCTCGTTCTGGCGGCTGGCCCTGCGCGAGGGGGTCTCCCGCGTTTGCGTTTACTTGGATCTGGCTTCTCAGGGCGAGGTAGGAGGGGGTTCTTGCGTGGTCTTCCGGGACCACGACGTTGTATGCGTACGGGGCTCAAATTCCCCGACACGGTTGTGGAGTCCTTCAAAGTCTGTGGCATCAGAGATTGGTCGATCTGAGACGTGATTCCCGATGCGGAAGTGGAGTGTCTCAGTGGACGTGGGGGCTGGATAGGAGTCTCTTCCTGACCTTTGACCTTGAGAAGCCGACGTCTGATGATAGAGTTCAAAATGTCTGTTTTCGTCTTGAACGCTTTACTGGTGGTCGATGTCTGTTCCTGCAGCGCCGTCTGAGGATATGTGTATGAGGAGGGACCACTGACAGCCGATGGCACGAATTTCGTAGGGATGCGACCTCGACGGGAAGAGAACTTTCTGGAAAGGCTTGGTAGCGTTTGGGATGTCTCGTTCCTCTTGTCTGCCATCTTGATTTTGATGGCAAATGGTTGAGTGACTGAAGACGCAGTGCTGCCCCAGTTTCCATTAACCTGTTTCATCTCCCTTAACGCTCGACGTTCTCCACCCCTTCCTTTTCCACCGATCCCCTCGCGCCCAGCTTCACCTGCTCCACTTCCTGTAAGTTTTCTGCCTGAGATCCAGGAATCTGACCCACTTACTCCACCTCTGGCGGCTCTTTTACCGTCGGAAATCCAGGAATCACCTGCTCCACCTCTGGGTCCTTTTCCTTCAGAGATCCAGGAATCAGCGCTGAAGATTCCAGATGAGAACGAGGCTCTCTCTACTTCAGAGGACGTTGCCGCACCACTAGGGTCAAAACCAATTTCCAGACTCCCTCTCTTGGCCAGTTTACTGGAACGGATGTTGCGCAGCCAGTCCTGCAGGAATGAGATAGAGGACTTTGACTGGCTGGCACCCCCCTGAGGCTGGTTCTCCTACAAAATTTATATAAAGCTATAAGCAGAGCACAGTGACGAATAATAAAGTTATATACATAGTCATGCATATATATAGCGCCCCTTTTAAGACACAATAGGAATAAAAGAGTGGACCATAGTCCATAGATGAATCAGATTCGAGTATAGCTTCTAACGTATACGACTTAGGTAATATATAGCCTATAGGCCTGATTACGTTACGGATTACGTGAGTCTAAGGCTTCGATTATGCTAGTGAGGAGCAAATAACATATTTCTTGAAGCTGAGATTAGATCATAATAGAAATTAATAATAAAATAAAATAATTAATTCTGATACCACCAACACTTCTACTGCTACTAGTACTACTAATAATAATCACCACCATCGGCATAATATATCATATAGGGGCCTACCTTGTCTTGATTTATCTGCTGATGTGTATCTGGTACTTCCTGTTTGACCTTGAACCACTCTTTGCTATCAACTATTTGCTGATTGGGTGAGAGATCTGGTTCGATTCCAGATGACTGCAGAGAAGGTTTTACATCGAGGCTGCGGCACAGCGCTGATCCAGTGAGTCCAGTGTCATTCAGCTGGTGTCTTCGACGAACCAGCTGCTGTATGGATGCAGCAAAAACACTCATTTATATAACAAACTCAGACTGCTGTACTTTTTAACGTCCAATTGTTTACGGTGATTTGCTCGTGAGAAATAAGTGAGAAGGTCAGTCAGTGAGAAAGTGATCAAATTAATAGTTACTGAATGAATGAGTAATAGTTTGTGCGTAAGTTAGTGATTGAGTTAGCTAGTGTAGCCCAGTGAGTGAGTAGTCCATTGAGGGCGAGTCAGTGACCTAGTTAGTGAGCTAGCAGATCGATTGATGGATTGTTTTATTGTTTGATGTATTGATTGATTGAATGATTGATTAAGTGACTTGAGTTCTTAACTGAACGAGTGAACGAATCGATTGAGTGGGCGATTGGGTAACTGAACGACTGATAGATTTATTGATTGATTAATATCGCAAGTGAGTGAAGGTATGAGCATACAAACGACTGAGGAAGCATGTGATTGAAATTGCTGAGAACGAGTGAGAGTAGCTAGAGAGTGAACGAGCAAGCCACTCTTCGTGCGCTTGACTTGCAGCCACGCGTAAGCTAAATCCAATGGCGTTCTGACCGCATGCAGCTGCAGCACATGCTTAGAATTTTTATAGCGCCGTTGTAATAATGCACAAGACCTCAAGACCGCACTTCAAAAGCAAAATCCATTGGAAGGAAACCCAGTCGAGGTCCATGATGCCACAGAGACAGACTGATGAGGATACGCGCCTCTGAATAGAATTCTTTAAAAGGCGCTATGCAAATCCTCTGAATGAATGAATGAATGAATGAATGAATGAATGAATGAATGAATAAATAAACAGACGAGACTTCAACCTGACCCAAACAGCATAAGAGACCTTACAGAGCTTGCATGCAGAAAGAGCAAATTCCAGAGATTTCGGTCGGTGTTAAGCCAAATAAAGACAGGGAGAAAACTGTTCCTAAACATTTAGTCATTGCTGATTGGTTCAAGTGACAGGACGCGGGAATTTGTTTCTAACCATAAAGCAGTTCTTTCGATACCGTTTGCTGCCGCTTCTTAATATTTTGTTCCTAATTAGGCCTACTACTGCATAAGTAGAGATCAGCAACTATAGGCCTATTTGGGCTTCTTTTTACTACTAAGTGTCACTAAACGAAAAGGTGTTTTATTACCAATAATTTTCTATCGATGCAGTAAGTTACTTTAAAATTCGCTTATGTCAACTGTGCCAAAAGTGGCGGATTTGGAACCATCTTCACTCTTTGCCTATTTGGCACCACACCAAAGGCCAAGAAATAGCCTGTCGGTCGGTTATCCAAAACATTGTACTCACCCCTCCACCCTTGATTAGCAGACTTCGAAAGAGCTCCGGTGGATTTCGAAAGGTCAGCTTCTCGCACCGGATATGGGTCGTAGACCTTCGTCGGTCGAGGGTGAGGTCGTACAGAAAGCGGATCTTCTTTGGATGTCCTGGATTGCGGAAATAGACGTCAATTGGGAACACGAATCCAGCATAACCGGACTCGTTCAGCTTAAACGGAGGCTCCTTCTGAACTGAAAACCAAACCATCCACTTAAGTAACTTATAAATTGATAGATATAAGAAACAGAAAGGTAAAGATAATGCACGCAGGCCTATAAGCCACTGTTAAACTTAATAAAGGTAAATAAAGATTAAGGTAAAAATAATTTGTGATATTATTTGTTAAACATTGCCTACTTATATAGCAGATCCTCGTAATTATAATCCGTTACATTTGATGATCGTGATAGCAGGCCTAATGATAATATCAATGACAATTGTAATAATTATGATAATAATAGTAATAATAATCTTCGTTTAATATCTTCAAACTGACAATTACGCAGTATGATTAAAAAAAAGTATGAACGGATGATCACAAGTTATTACAGGAGTCGAATTTTAACTGTATACGGCGGCCTTGCAAGGCGCCCACCACGTCCTACATCTCATTTTCACAAACGCGCCATCTCGCGAATGATAGGCTGAGTGGACCTCGGGAGGGTTACGGGAGGCGATCCCGCTACCTACTGCACTTCACGCCAGTGATGTTACCACTACTCTATGGACCCCCATGGTAGGCCTAATCGTGGTAGTAGGCCTAATGGTAGTCGTAGTACTAATCGTACTCTGCATTTGATTAATCCCAGCCGCTCCTCAGTCAAAAGATGTTCCATGGCAATGCATGGGTCAGAGATTTGGATCCGTCTAACATATCAATTAATTAGCCAGACGAAAGTGCTTGAAGTTAAATGAATAAATAATTGCAATAATCCGATAACTTCTATAGCGCCACTGGATAATGCTCAAAGCATACACCAGTCGTCGATTAATTATCGCTGCTAAGCAAGTGCTAATTCAAGTTAGATAGGAAATCCCGAGAATAAACAGAAATGGCCAACGGAACGGAATGAATCCAGAAATAATAATAATAATAATAATAATAATAATAATAATAATAATAATAATAATAATAATAATAATAATAATAAATCAAGGACAGTCAAATGATACTTTAAAAGACAGATAAGATCAGAAGGTCAATGCATGACAAGTTGCAGCTAGCAGCGCCTTTCTACATAAATAGTCGCCCTTACCGTCATGTGCAAAACAGTATTCCGAAATCGTCGTTTCCTATAGAACGTTATATCCACACCCTTTCTTACGGCGACTGAACTTCGGAATGGGTAACGAAGTTTGGGGCGAAACGAAGACGGTGAGGGAGCAGTAGCCGGAAGGGCGACAGCGTGGGAAACATTAAACACCTGTTTAACCCATCTGTCAATCAAATTTCTCGCTAGACGTTTTGCCAAATTTACATCTGACCCACTTTCTTAACCAGAGTAGCAAACCGCCTTCAGGGCCCTAAGTTGTGGGGCTCCGAAAGAAATAATGGAGTTCATACATTTCCCTTTAACTGGGGTCAAAGTGCAGGACTAATAAATGTTTATTAGAGCTGTGGTCGTGGGGGTAACGAACCCACATCCAAGAATCCCCCATGAGCCCAGTTTGTCTGTATTATTCAGTCTCCTCTTACTCAACCCTCTATTCTCTGCGGGGAAGTCAACTTCAAAGACTTTATCTTCTTAAACTACTGAGAAGGGCTTCAGAAGGCCTTTAAGCCGAGGTGATCACTTAGCTAACATTAGCCGCTTACTGTATAGAGACCTAGATATGCCTCTTGCCTTTGTCCAACTAAGGGAAGGCAACCGTTCATTTATTACGCGTCTTTATACCACATAAAATGGGCGGATTCAGAATTTAAATAAGAGGGCGAAACAGTGGTCATAAAACAATTAGGCAACCTAGCAAAGGTTCACCAGTCACTCTATCACAGAGTAAAGCAGGGAGGCGACCTGACCGACGTCTCTCACGAGCGTAGACTCGGATCCGACCTGGGCTGGTGAACCAAAGTCCTCCGTGCCCACCTTCACGTGGTGCGGACTGTTGGTACCCTTCCAATGGAAGTACCCTTCCAATGGAGGGGGGACGAACGGGCACGGCAGGCAAAACCAGGGGAAGGCAATGGCAAACCACCCCTGTTAACATGCCAAGAAAATCGTCATGCGACACTTCAAACCGCGCCGATCGTCGCTGATGGTTGGACTCCCAGGCCGGAGCGCTGATGGGACTCCCAGGCCGACACGCGACTCAAGGGCTACTAGTACTGGGGAAGTAGCAAGACGGCAATGGAGACGGTGTTTCATGGCGATCGCTAGGGCTCCTAGAGCCGACAGCACAAACAAACAAAGCAGTTTGTGAAATTTGAGGTGCATGTCCATCCCCTCGTCTGAATTCACCACTTCGCGCACACAGAAAGACAAACACACAAACATGGTCATTGTGTGAACTGGCTTCCTCTTGCAATCTACGGTAGGCCTATACCCAGCGACGTAGACAAATAGCCTACAGTCTTCCAATGACAGATGAACAATTTAAGCGATTTATGAAACACTACACTGACAAAGTCCACACTGGATTCACAGCTGCTTCTCATGAACTGCCGCTAAAAGCACAACGCATAAGGCTAGCTGGGCATTTGTTCACATGTAGCCTACACTTACAAAGTACTTACTTGCAGCCTAGAGCCTGCTGCTGCTGATTTTTACGTTCTTCAGAAGTCCTGGAGCTGTGGAGCATATAGGGAAACACGCATATGGCGAAGTGTAATTTCATGTAATCGCAATCTCAAAACTTCTAAAAGCCACTCAAAGGCCAAACGCGCAGGGCAATAGCCTATTCACGAGCGCTACGTCAAATCGAGGGGGTTTTCCAGAGAGTATTCCAAAGGAGGTCCGAGTCCGGTTTCCAGGGGGCCAGATCAAAAGTGGAGGCAAGGTAGCTCAAACTGTAATTCAGTGTAAGGCAAATGTAACTTTGCGTATTTGAATATCATGTTTCGAATACGTAACCAGTTGTTATGACTGGAGGGAGTCCATGAGTTGGGTTCTATGTGTGTGCGATGGATTGCCAGTGGATGCTTTTCAAGCTGTTCGAGGTTTCAAGCATCATTCGCCTGCGAATTAACTTGTCGTTGGAGGTTAACGAAATTTGACATCATTGGGACTGGCGAGGAGTGCCTTCGATAGGAAGACGTTAGATAAATGTCCTTACATTACATCAAATGCTAAACTACATTTGATTACACTTAATTTGATTTGATTGATTTTTGTAATTTAATGTAGGCTAAATGATAGTTTTATGTTCTATTCAAACTAAGCGTATCTTCAAGAAATCCTCTCCCGCACCTGTCAATAGGCTGTCTTCCCGTTTCTCTGAGTCTAAACCAGTGGTTCCCAACCTGTGGGTCGCAAAGTGTTTTCTGGGAAGGGGGTCGCCGCGGTTATGTGGATGGCGTGCCAAACGCAAGCTCAAAGGCAAGAAACAGGCTACAATAGTCAGGGACGTAACTAGCGTTGGGCTTGGGGGGGCTTAAGCCCCCCCCCAAACGAAGTTGAAGCCCCCCAAACAAGTCAAGCCGTTGTATGCTTACGGCTAAAATTCGTATGAACACTGTATAAATGTTGCCATGTTCAAGGTTTAAGCCCCCCCAAACGAAAAATCCTAGTTACGTGCCTGACAATAGTCAAGGTGAGGATGACACGATGTTGGCTTTAGCACTCAACCGCGGATTTTGAAGCTGGTTGTCCAGATGCAAGCGCAACCATCGCTTTGAAATAAATAGGTTAGAATTATATTCTGAGAAATCTGTTTAAAATGTGTTTTCTTAACCCTATAGGTCTGGGGACTAATATAAATGCCTTCTTATGCAAATGCAGCGGGGTCGCAGGTTAATTGGTTATTATAGAAGGCGTCGCGACTTGAAAGAGGTTGGGGACCATCATCTTGATGCTCTCCAAATGCCAATAAACAACAAACAAGAGGTTGGGAAACACTGGCCTAAACACAACCAACAGTAACAGCGAGTCTATCTTCTCTCCCTCTTCACCTCCCACGGTGTCCACCGGTCCGGTTCTGATTCTCATAAATATGACATATGGCCATACGCTCGGACTCTCGGGTGATTTTGTTGTCCCCTATGCTCGTACTGCTATGGCGCAGCGTAGGGCATTCTCCATGGTGGATCTGGAATGACTTCGCTCCCTTCCTAGGGACCTCTCAGGTACTTTCTATGCCCTTCTTAAGACCTTTCTGTTTGACCGGGCCTGGGTCGGGAGCGCCACTGAGTAGATTTCTTGAAGAGGCGCTATATAAGTTCATTATAGATAGATAGAAAGATCATAGATATGTGGACAATACTTCAGACTTTACACAACACTCATCAGTAAGCTTTTGTCCTACGTTTAGCTATGAAGAAGCGCTTCAGAAGCTTTACAGTTAATAATTACAAAAGTGAATTGTATGTACGCATGTATGCAGTCACTTTATATAGCGCATTGTATTGTATTACATAATACTGTATTGCAATGTAATGTTGTTGGGTCCTGCAATACTTCCGCCTCGTGAATTAATAACCGCACCATTCGCCAATCATCTGCAGATAAGAACATTTAGATTTATGTAGCGCCCGCTAACCTATCTTTTGTCTTGAGAAGCTCTGATGGAGGTGGAACTCGACCCTCTTAACGAAGTGGTGGATCTGGCAGTTGCCGGCTCCCTCTGGCGAACGCAGGAAGACTTCCCAGTCGTGCGTGTAGCCCTCGAACGTCGGCTTCAGTCGCATGGTGGCGTGGTGACCGAGTTCCAGTTTAACCTGCACGAACTAAACGATAAAACGAATACCGTTACATTGATGCTGTACTATGCCTTTGTGAGGTTAGAAAGGCGCTATATAAATAGATATATACATACATAGCGTGCTAACATATATAGCCTACGTATATACATATGTACATACATGTGTGCATATACTACATACTTATGTCTACATTTGTGTATTTACAGGGGCGTAACTTTAGTCTTTTAACTTTTGGCCTTGCAAAGGTTCACCAGTCACTCTGGTACAGAGTAAAGCAGGGAGGCGACCTGACCGACGACTCTGATGAGCGTAGACTCGGATCCGACCTGGGCTGGTGAACCAAAGTCCTCCGTGCCCACCTTCTCGTGGTGCGGACCGTTAGTACCCTTCCTAGGAAGTACTCTTCCTAGGAGGGGGAACGAACGGGCACGGCAGGCAAAACCAGGGGAAGGCAATGGCAAACCACCCCTGTTAATCATGCCAAGAAAATCGTCATGCCACACACCAAACCACGCCGATGGTCGCGGATGGAGGGACTCCCAGGCCGGAGCGCTGAGGTGGGACTCCCAGGCCAAAGCGCGACTCAAGGGCTACTGGGAGAAGTAGCAAGACGGCAACGGAGACTGTGTGGCATGACGATCGCTAGGGCTCCTAGAGCCGACGGCACAAAGAGAGAACTTTAGTCTAAAAAGTGGGGGTACCAATACTTTGGTCTAAAAAGTGGGGGGTATAAATTTCTTCTCCACTTTAGCTTTTCGCATGGTGCCCATTTTGAACATATTCCCTGCCAGTATTCTCATATATTTTGGCTCTCGGTTTACCTGTATATCTAAGTACTTTCGTACTTTTGGCGGTGACCGAGTTCTCTAAGAAGGCACAATAATAAAATATTGATTTGCATTGCTTAAAAAGTGGGGGTACAGTACCCCCAGTCCAAAAAGTAGGGGGGGGGTAATGGGTACCCCTCGTACCCCCCACAAATTACGCCTATGTGTATATAGTAGACCTACATGATCGCATAGCAGACCATAGCATCAGCTGTAATAGGATAATACAAGATAGAAAAAACATAATTGAACAAACCACGGAGTAGCATAGCATGAGATAGCATATCTCTGGGTAGTATAGCATAGCACATGGTAGCATAATAATTATGGTACAGTATAGCATAAATAGCAGGGAATAGCATAGCATTGCATACGGTAATATCTCGTGATATGTTAGCATAGTGCAGTACAACATAGCATTAAATATCAGGGAGTAGCAGTGTGTGAATTGTAGAAAAGACCAGTCTTGTTGTCAAGACCTTAAACCTCAAGACCAAGACCAAGACCTTGAACCTCAAGACCAAGACCTTGAACCTCAAGACCAAGACCAAGACCTTAAACCTCAAGACCAAGACCAAGACCTTGAACCTCAAGACCAAGACCGAGACCAAGACCCCACAAAATCACAGTCGTATCCAGACTTCTATTCCTAACTAAAAATTGTCCAGTCGGACTACTCGTTATTTTAATGAAAACATGAGTTTTTATTTTATTCAAGCAAAACAACTCTAAATGGAGACTGCAGAGAATTCCGAATTCGTATTTACAAAAGTCCTTCATGCGAAATGTTATTCCAAATGCCTCTTGAATTTTATAAAAACCAATTTGCTCAGAATTTTCTGACCAAGACGTGACCTGTGGGGCCTCATAAAAATTCTGCCATGTGAAAAAACACGGTCTACAAGTGCTGAAATCGCTAGCACACAAAGCAGTTTTTCAAGAACCGGATGTAAACGTACAAATTAATCATGAGTCTGTTTTGAAATCATTCCATGGTAAATAACGGGAAGTCAAAATTATTGTCCAAAACAACAGTGAAGCCTCATTCACACCGTGTAAATACTAAAGCAATAACTGTATGAGTAATTATTGGATAAATTTTAAAAAGTCTTGCCGTTTGTTAAAATTACTGACTGTTCTTATAGAGTCTAGACAAAAGTCTTGGCCTTGGTCTTGCAAAACCAAGACCAAGACTTTGAACCTCAAGACTAAGACCAAGACCAAGACCTTGAACCTCAAGACCAAGACCAAGACCTTTGGTCTCAAGACCAAGACCAAGACTTTTAAAAACGAACTCGAGTGCACTCGAGACCAAGACCTTGGTCTCGAGGACAACAAGACTGGAAAAGACAATGTTGGTTGAACATTTTATCCGTATTTTACAAACTGATGTCAACGAACTTTGAAAGCAGCTTATTTCAACGCTAGCAGTTTGCAAGTCAAACTCGAATCAAAATCAGTTCCTTTGTTGAGAAAATCCAAAAATGCATACATGATACACCATGGAAATTTTTTCTCTTTGTCAGAGACTCAGAGTCAAATAATGCTAAATTACATTAATAATTAGCACAACTGAGGGAGTTGGAAACGACCCTCTGGCTGTGCAGTGAAGACTTAACTGAAAGACTAGAGGTTGAATCCCAAACTCCCCAACAATTCCCACCCTGGGAAGTTGTTTATAGCACAGCCAATATAGCATATCTCGGGGTATTACTTGAAGCTATTCAGGATGCTTTCGCTGGTGCTGTCACTAAAACCCCCAAACACCACCGCATCACCACTGTCCTCTAATCACTCCACTGGCTTAAATTACCTGAACGAATAGAAAGTGAAGTCATATCTCTCACCTACAACACAATTCAATCCTCTCAGCCCCTCCTATCACAGTCAGTTGTTCACGGTCCAACCACTTCGCTCAACCCGCTCCGCTTCCGCCCTTACACTCCGCCCTACCGTCACTTCATCACTAAAATTTGCAAATCGCTCCACAGTCATAGCTGCTCCGACTCTTTGGAACAAACTCCCGTCAGTAGCCTATTACGAAAAATATCAGAGCCACCCTACGTACTCATCAAAATCTCACCGTGTGCTATCTCTCCATGGCACAGGCCTTTCACTCAAAACTGAAGAGTGAAAACAACACTGCTCTTTCACCAATCCTATCCCGATTCCTCCTCTTCCCCTTACCTCCCTCGCCGTTTCAATTCTAAACACCACCCACCAGTCTTGTTGTCCTCGAGACCAAGGTCTCGAGTGCACTCGAGTTCGTTTATAAAAGTCTTGGTCTTGGTCTTGAGACCGAAAGTCTTGGTCTTGGTCTTGAGGTTCAAAGTCTTGGTCTTGGACTTGAGGTTCAAGGTCTTGGTCTTGAGGTTCAAGGTCTTGGTCTTGGTCTTGAGGTTTAAGGTCTTGACAACAAGACTGCCACCCACCAGTCGTCTGACTGTCTGCCTGCATTACTCTTTGGATCTTGACCTGGAACCAATTTCACTGCGTCGCCTAAGGATTGTGTTTAGACTAAGCGCCGGTGAAGGAGCTGCTTCTCCAACTTCTTTTTTTGGAGCGCTAAAGAAATTTCTAGGCTACGACTACGATATGACAGCATCAGCTTCATGGTGTAATTGAGGACAATTAAGGCAATGCAAGATAGGACAACATAGCATAAAATAATGTCACATTTTAGGACATAGAATTAGGAAACAATATCACAGAACAGCAGAGTACAGCACGTAAATGTAGGCCTGCACGATTTATATAGCGACCGCATGGCCTCGACCCTGCTCATATTTCAATGAATTGATCGGATGAGATCCTTAAACACCCGCCCCCCTCTTTGAATCTTTGAATAGGCACCACGCCATTTAAGGTCCCCGTGTAAGGACCGTACACCATGCCCGAGATTTAAATCTCTTAAATAAGCGACCTTCGGGAGGCGAAGCGCGATCGCATGCCTCTCTTACACGCAGGCAGCGGGTTTTACATGTATAGGATCAAAATATGGCATGACAAGGTAAGATTGGACAGCAAAGCATAAATAGCATACAATACCACAAGATAGCATATCATAGCAAAATATAGGGTAGCATAGTTTATTACAACACACGATATATCATACCATATTATTTATTTTTTATTGTTTATTTTAATTATTACACTCGTAACGCGCACAAGGTGATTATAATTGCAAAAGAGACAAGAGATAGAACTGCTTGTCCAGGGTCGTTACATGGAGTCTGCACAGGAGGTTCGATCCCGCAATCGTTGGAATTTAAACCTATCACGACCGAATAGACCATGATGCCACAGAATGGAATAGAAAAAATAGAACAGAATAGAACAAAACACCATAGCACAGCATGACATGTAATAGGTTATAATAGAATAGAAGGATAGTTTATACATAGAATATAATAGCACAGCATGACATGTAATAGGTTAGAATAGAATAGCAGGATAGCCTAGCATAACATATAAAGGATATAATAGACAGCATGACGTGTAATAGGTTATAATAGAACAGCAGGACAGCCTACCATAACATAGAGGATATAATAGCACAGCATGACATGTAATAGGTTATAATAGAATGGCAGAATAGCTTTTACATAGACTATTGTAGCACAGCATGACATGTAATAGGTTAGAATAGAATAGCAGGATAGTCTATACATAGAATATAGTAGCACAGCATGACATGTAATAGGTTAGAATAGAATAGCAGGATAGCCTAGCATAACATATAGGACATAATAGCACAGCATGACATGTAATAGGTTATAATAGAATAGTAGGATAGTTTATACATAGAATATAGTAGCACAGCATGACATGTAATAGGTTAGAATAGAATAGCAGTCCTGAAACATAGGATATAATAGAACAGCATGCCATAACATATTTCTGCATAACATGACGTAGCATGTATGGCTCACCTGTGGTTGTAGCGTACTGGAGCTAGCCCGTGGCAGGGGATGCTTGGGCGATCGGGGAGTGGCATCCCTCTGAAAAAGATCAGACCCAGAAAGGGTCGATCCAGAGATGTCCAACTCTCGACAGTCGATGACCCGATGGTAGATTTCCACCGCGGCAGGAACCTCAGACATCTCAGTCAGGGCCCGATGATGAACCAAGTCTCGATCTTCCGTTAAGACTTCAAATTATGTCCTTGAAGTCAGTTACAGTTCTTCAAGACACCGATATAACTTTTTCAGTTCTTGAGTGGACGGAAGCTCGGAAGAGAGCTCCAGAAAGACTAGGGCTATTCAACGCGGATCGACGATCACCTCAGTCTTTTAAATATTCTGAGTCCGAATATACAGCAAAACGCTGTATATGATATTTCTAGTCAAGCACTGCAAGTGTTTACAACATGTGCATTATTGTTCTGCAGCGTATTTATTAATCCAGGTCTTTGTAAGTGTATTCGACAGTGCAGGTCACTCGTACGGCACACGTTTAGTGTACAACATCTATATCGTCCGTATGTCTGTTTACACAAACACTATTCGTTGAAAAACAGTACGCCTACTATACGACAAGTTGTTGTATATACTCTCCAACAATTGACCACTACGCAACGCTTACGGAAAGTTGACGCGGTGCAAGAAAACAAGTGACAACATCTGTGGTTTTTCTCGCGAAGTTCTTGAGTCGACCTACTTCCATCGAATCGCAAGCGCCATAATTCAAATTTCGGACAGTTAGGCAGGTATTTATTACCCCGCCCTGCTCCGCGTCGTTTTGGAGACCCTCCTATACAGCCCGCAACCAGCTATAGGTGTCGTTGGTTGCCCTGTCCCTCCGCCGCTAAGTCACCCTTCACTGTCACTGGCCGGTGCTTGTCAATAGGGAGAGGGAACGGTGACTGGCAATAAACAGTCGATGCTCATTGCAGTTTCCCTCATAGTAGGCCCTATGGACGACGTTCCGCCGTGTTTCTTTGGGTAGACGTAGCGAAGGCCTATACATCCGCCATCAAAGTAGGTCTATCATCTGTCTGATACCTGCTGGTAGAACGGGGAAACTTCAAAAAGGAGCCGTGGAACCAATGGAACCCCCACTTGCTTTCGGGCGGTGGCATCCACCACGTAGAGCTGTCTCTCGTTGCGCTGGCAGTCTTGTCACCTTTTCTCTGGTTATCTCTGATTTTGGGGGCCATCATCTTAGTCATGAGTGCTCCCAAAATTCCAATAAACAACAACAATCTGATTTCCGAGGAAGTTTACTGGTGGACTCTTACCCGCAGGTTTCCCAGAATCTGGAAGGAAATTAGACGAATTTTATTATATTTTAATGTTAATTGTTATCCTGTTTGTCCAGGAAACCGTTGAAACGATCAGATGACTGTGTAACCCACCCCATAATTGTTTACGAGTTCTTCTAACAAAGTGTGCAGAAATTCTGTGATGAGAGGGGATACTGCTGCGATGGGCTGGGTATATCATGTATGGAGGAAACGGTTCCAAATGGAGTCAGTGGGCGAGCCGTTTGCACAATAGGCGAACAGAATTCGTAGGAACAAACAAAGAGAATAGTTCTTCCACTATTTCAGATTGAATCATTCTAATCTCATATCATCTAGTCTCGTCTACAGTAAACTCTAATTGCTCTAAGAAGCAATTCAAGTCTTTTCTGCTGTTTTAACACCTAGCACTTACGCTGACAATTAACATTTAAAGACGTGACTGCAGGCTACCTACGACACTGCATAACTTGTTGTTACGATAACCACTGGCGTAAACTTGTCCAAAATATTGGGGGGGGTGCATTGGGTGTACAGTCCATCTCAATTATTGGGAGGGGTGCCCGGCTGCCCCCCCCCCAGAGTCTACGCCTATGACGATAACAATTACAATACCGGTAATAATAACTTTGACAAGCAATAGTTTGGTTAAAATCCGACTAGATCAGGAAAACACAAGTCGGGCTCGATGAGTAAACAACTTCCAACAGATCAGATGACTCTGGAGTTTCTCATCTAATCTCAAGTGAAATTTGTAATCCGATGGAAACGTAAAGGCCCAAGGTGAGAATTGTCGGGGGAGTTTGGGTTCAATCCCCTAGTCTTTCTTAGGACCCCACAGTTAAGTCTTCATTGCACACCCTATGGGGTCGTTTCCAACCCCTACAGTTGTGCTAGTGTGAGTATATTGTGCATATATTTTAGCATTTTCTTTCACAATTCATTGTTTGGGTAACTAATAAAGTAGTGCTCAGGTTTATTTTGAGATTTGTGACCATGTGAATTGTATACTGACAAATTTGGTGATGTCATCACTTTATGGAATTTAAGCTTTCTAGGGCCTATTGCATTTTTGAATTTTCTCAGTTTGCAAAGCACCGATAACATATTCAACTCCACATGGATTAAACTCATCAAAGTCTAACCCCCTCCCAATCTTTTTTCTACAATTCTCACACTCTATAGACCTAGTAGTTCCTACCTACAAACCTGCGCATACATAAATGCATACATACATACATACATACATACATACATACATACATACATACATACATACATACATACATACATACATGCTTACACAGATATAAATACATAGTATATATATACATACATGCGTAGGCCTACACACACACACACACACACACACACGCACACACACACACACACAAACGCACATACACTTACAAACACACCTACATGGACCACACATCGAAAGAGGGAGACTGACGTAAACGAGGTGCAGAGAACTGGCTCATCATTATCACATCATTACGATCCCTGGTGACTTTTCAGATGCTAATTCGTCCCCAGCTCTCTCATTACCATTCCCCATCATTGTAAAGTAGCAGAACCCCTTCTCCACAATATGGACGTCGTTAGCGGGTCTGTATCAAATGGGTTAATCGATTAAAGGTTTGTTTAGGCAGATGGCCAGACGGACAGTTGGACGGACGGAAAGCCTGGCAGTGTGACTAACTGAGTGAGTCAGTCAAAGACACAGATACACAGGCAGAAAAAAAGAGACACGGCGAGACAGAGGGAGATACTAAGAAAGTCACGGACAGAGTCACAGACAGAAAGATAAATTTGACGTGAGAAGGCATAGACAAGACAGAGACAAATTCATAAAGGTATACAGCCAGACTGACACGGCAGTCTAGGCAAAATTACACGGAGGACAGACATACAGACAGACAGACAAACAAACAGACAGACGGACGATCTATAGAAAAATCAGCAGCCCAGATACAGAGAAGGCCTAATATCAAATCATCACCCATATACCAATTCCACCCTCCCAATACTAATTACTCACCCCACCCATCCACCCCAAACCACACAGACACCTCATACACGATCACCCTTGGATGGAATTTTAATATCATACGGGTCCCTTACGAGGCCTCTCTCCGCGATACTAGCCCCTCAAACACTACTTATATTTACCCCGACATTTCACAAATAGCCAACTCAGCTATAATGAGTAAACTGACCGTACACTGTCGGTGGGAAGATGAGACAGCGAGGGAGAGGATCCACCCTCATATGCCGAGGCTAAGAAAACGAAGTCGCAAACACCTCCTACCCAGAGGCGCATTTACAGAAAACGGAGCCAAAGGCGCTAACATTTTTGGGGCCCTTCTGAACTTATAGACCGAGAGTCTGAGACTCTGGTGATGTTTAGCCTAGGCCTACCATGTGCAAAAGTAAACGAAGTTGAACTTAAGTCGTTTTTGTCAGTGCTATTTACACTGTACTTATGAATAGTTATAGAAGTTATCTATATTCAAGGAATGTGAAGTTATTTGGTTTAATGATTTAAGAAAACTGAACAAAACAGTAATAAATTACAATAATATACTTTTATGTAAAAAAAATAGGAAATAGGTTATATTTAAAATAATTAAAAATTCACAAATGTTATATTTCGTAATTGTAAAATTTTCATTCGTTTGGGGACCTCCATGATTTGGGGGCCCTAGGCGAGCGCCTAGTTCGCCTATGCCTCCTTTCCATGGCTGCCTCAGGGACTGCTCTTCTTGTTCTTCTCCTCCTCCTTCTCCTCCTCCTCCTTCTTCTTCACAGTAAGCGGTTCCGCATCACTTCCTCAGTGCTCTGCTACGTACCCGCTGCGAAGGTGTGCCACGTAACCCCACACATAAAAGCAGGCTGTTGTTGAAAGGTACCTGTTAAAACCCGCTCATATTTCACCCACAGGTGGTGACGTTTCACAACTCGCCATTCTGATAATTACGTGTGTATGTATACGCTGTATAAACGACGCTCTAATATATTATCATATATAGGGCCATAATAATTAAATATACTAAATAAATATATAATATAAATATTTATAATAAATATATATATAATGTATAATGCATAATGATCGAAGTTCTTGTCAATGGTGAACAATTGTTTAGGGTACAATATCTATATTAATAATATATCCGTGTTTATTGACAAGCTCACTGACAAATCACATTGAAACATGATACTACAATTACCAAGCTCGTATAGAACACGTCTGGGCAGCCTGTTACGCGCCCGCTCATTTTACATGTGCCCCTAGTGAGTGGAAGGTTGAGTCAACCTATAAAGAGGTTACGGGTACCAAACCTCGTCTTTCAGGATCTTATGTTCTTCGAGCAAGAGTGTTACCATTCATCTATCCTCTCTACACATGGTTTGGCAGTTGTGTGTGTGTGCGTGTGTGTGTGTGTGTATGTGTGCGTGTGTGTGTGTGTGTGTGTGTGTGTGTGTTTGTGTGTGTGTGTGTGCGCGCGCGCGCGCGTGCATGTCAGATAGACAGATGGAGAAGAGGCCTTCTACTAGTCAATACAGTGTAAAAGTAATAAACAAAATTATGCATTGAAATAATCATAATATATTAGCATGTCTATGTAAAATGTTATCGTGTGAATATTATATTAAGTAAGTATATATTTATTAACCAGTTGCTAATCGCACTTTGGTGTTTTATTATAAACTGTTTCAATGTGTTCTTAGTGTTTTTAGGTTTCACGTTTAAAGTCAGTTGAATTATGCTACATCTACGTATGGAGCCCATATCATATGGGAATAGTCATAATTATACTCATCCTTTCTTGAACATACGATGTTCCTGATAGCGTCTCAAAAACCAGTTCACAAAATCATTTTATAGCCAAGGAACAAGTGTTTTAAAAGCTTACAATAAAAAGAGAATGGAGGAGTATAGCAGTAGAATGGAGGAGTAGCAGTAGAAGCAGTGGTGTGTAACCCCAACCCCCACCTGGAATGGGAGAACAAACCAACCATGCAACCCCCACTCTGGCCGACTTATAATACATAAGAGACTGAGAACTGTAATTACTCAGAGATAAAATGTGTTTTCGATAATATACATGATGCATAAATTAAATGTATAGACTCTATATTACTGGAAATCAACACCACCCAGTTCATAGCCAGAACGTTAACCCCCCCCCCACACTACCATTTGTGGCAACCGTGGGAGATCGTTCTCCCAACCCTTCAACCCAGTGGTAGGCGCCACTGAGTAGAAGTACAATAAATTGTAATTTATAACTTCTATTGCGCCGGTGTGTAATGTACAAGCCATCAACCAATGGTGCAAAAAGTAGTAGTAAGGGAGAACAGAAGATGGGAGACAAAACAAAACACAATGAAGGCGAAGACGAGGCAAAGGAAAAAGAGAATAGGGAGAAAGTAATCCCTTAATCTAACTTTGAGGCAGAAATTTTAAATCTTTCTGCCCTATCAGAAATGTTAACCACTCGATCTCTGGGTTGACAACCCTGTACAGATGAGCAGACTTTAAACCTTCAGGTACTTAACTGGGTGTTTGTGTTATTGGATCACACCCCATATTCTTTCTTAGGAACCCCAAATAAGACTTCATTGCACACCCCAGGAGTCGTTTCCAACCCACAACCCCCTAGTTGTGCGGGTGTGATTATATTGTGCTGTAATTTGTGCATATATTTTAGTATTTTCTTTCACAATTGTTTGTGGCGGGGTATGATTATACAGCACACAAAGTTTTTAAAAAGCCCTCAAACTTATAATTTTTTCAGGCCCCTGCGGATTATGAGGCCCTAAGCTTTAGCTCTTTTAGGTTATAGGTAAATCCGATACTAAATGCTTGTAGATAACCTCGATCTGCTGGGGTTCAATTCTCGGCATGGCTTAGCACAATACTTGAGCAGCACCGCACGAAAGCTCTGATGTATAATCTGGAGCTATGATGTTTATGTTTATATTCGTTTAATGAAACAACAGACATAGGCCTAACGCTGTAGGTGTACAAGGAAGTGAATTAAAATTGTTAATTGTTAATAATAGCTTAGTAAGAGTTAGAAAATAACATTCTAGATATGAAGTTTCGAGAGTCTTTGTCTGGTAGATTAAAATTGTGAGGACGATTTCTTAGGGAGTAAGGAGTAATATGGTTGGTTGGGAATAAACATCTAATTGAGTGATTTTCATTGAGTAAAGCTGCTTTAAATAAGGCCATTTCGGCTTTGAGCACAAGCTCAGCTATGGAGGGAGAGATAGTTTGAACATATCCAAATCGTTTGAGTTTGTTCAGGAATTGTTCAAGGCGCAATTTATCCTTGCCACTTATAAGGCCCCACCAGGCTGGAGAAGCATATAAGGTTCTAGATACGATTGTTGCATTAGTGATGAGATGTAGTGAGTCTTGAGATGCTCCATGATTTTTGATAGTTCTTAGTGCAAAAAAGGAGGAGGTTCCACTTTTTATCAGTTGATTGATGTGCTCAGTGACTGTTAATTTTTCTCCGATGGTGACTCCGAGAATCTTGATTGATGTTGACCGTTTAACTCCTGTGATTGAAGGGTTGTCAGAAAGTGAGGGTTGGTTGCGTTTGATGATAGCCATTTCCCGAGTTTTATCAGGATTGATTTTCAGGTTCTTTGTTTCAGACCAATTGTACACAAGGAAAGTGTCATAGTTTGTTTCAGGGACATTCACGGCTCGCAGTCCTGTATTTCTGCGTTAAGTCAGGTAGGCCTACTTAACAGGCCAAACGGGTCATCCTGAGGTTAGTCCCCGGCGCCGCCGCCATCCGCCGCCGCCGCCGCTATGGCCTCAAGTCGAAACCAGTCGCTAAGCTATCGACTGCTAGCGACTTCGTTCACTTAATATTTTTCTTGCTTTTTTAAATCGCGGATTCCAAGTTTCGATTGTACTAAGACATCAGCAGCAGAAAATGAGCAACACTTACAATACAATGCAATACAATATTCCTTTGTTGAGGAAAACAAGCTGATATGCCGCAACTTGGTTCTTTATAAGAGAAAGAGTTTGCTCTATTATAAAAGTTCTTATAGAGAATACAGGGATATACAGTTGTTGTTGTCCTTTTTGGTAAAGTGGATTTATGTGTTTTATTACGAAGATGGTGTTGATGATTAGGAAGAGGGAGGAATAAACAAGGTGAGAATTGTTGGGGGTTCAACCCCTAGTCTTTCTTAGGACCCAACAGTTAAGTCTTCATTGCACACCCCAGGGGTCGTTTCCATCCCCCTCAGTTGTGCTGGTGTGATTTAGCATTACTTAATTCTGACTTTCTGACAAAGAGAAGAAATTTACTTGGTGTATCATGCATGCATTTTTGAATTTTCTTAACAAAGGAATTGATTTTGATTCGAGTTTGACTGCTAGCGTTGAATTCTGCTGCTCTCAAATTTCGCTGTCATCAGTTTGCAAAACTGAATTACAAAAACAAATTAAATATGCATCTCCACATGGATCAAAGTCTAACCCACAGGCCCCAGTCTTTTTTGTACAATTCTCACACTGGGAATAAGTTCCGGAGTAAGCTTACATGATTCTCGTTCTCTGCTACTGCCTGAAAGAGGCACGCTCCAGCAGTTTCGGCCAACTGGTTGGCCTGAAGATCGGGTACTACTATAAATCCTCCTCGCTTCATTCGATTTACCAAGCGCTCAATTTCACGAATTCACATTTACATTAATTTTTTTATAGTCATCGGCCTGTCCTCCGTCAGCATGCCCACATGGAGCGGAGCCCATATTCTCATATTGGACCCGTATAGAGCCCATATTTGTTCCATGGGTTCTGATGCCTATGCAAATGATGGTACGGTCAGTATAGAATGCGGTCAAACGCATTATATTGTTAGGTAATTAGGTATGTCCAATAGACATACCTGAATTACCTGAGAAGTCGATAGCAAGTCGCTAAGTCAGTCGATAAGTCTAAGCGACTTAGTCAGTCGATAAGCAAGCGACTTAGTCGACTGAGTCGCTAAGTCAGTCGCTAACTCATCAAGTCAGTCGGTAACTCCTTAGCGACTGACTCCGGGTACTACCTGAGGTATGGGGGACGTGGTCTATACAGTAGCGCCCCCGATCTGTAACACGACTGCGGGTTTGAGTAGACAGCATGTAACGCTGTGAACAAGTTGTTCACACATCCTGCAGATGACAGAACAATAGCTTTCCTCCAAAGTATCCGACAAGACTGAAGCTCAGTGGCCAGTGACGTATATAAGGCACGCTAAAGCTGCCAGAACTTTCTCTGCTCCCAGAAGTCCGCTACTGATGAAACAACGCAGTAGCTACTCCAACAGCTGTGTTCAGGGACCATGGGCATGAACTTCACTGTGCCACTGGTGGTCAGCTTAACATTTTCTATGCTCTGCACCCCTAGGAAATGTTTGCTTAATGTCCGCGCACCTACAAAAGTAATATCACATTTGAAGATGAATAAGTCAAATTTTTATTTTTTTAACCACAACTTGAACCACATACACTCAAACAGTATACGTACTGCGGGTGAACAAATTGAACTAAACATAAGCTTTAACTCAGTGCATGTGCATAAAATGCAAATACAAATTGAGCAATTAGAAACAATTACGGTAAAACAGTAAAAGTCATTATAATAGTAATGTACTTTCCCTTTTTGTCGCACCCCCTGAAATGCCATCTATTATGTTGGGAAACTCTGAGCTAGACGGTTCAGTGACAGGGTAATATGTCCAAAATGGTCTCCATGCGAAAAGCTAAAGTGGAGAATAAATTGGAACCACCCCACTTTTTAGCCCAAAGTTAGGCCCCTGGGAAGAGACAGTTTCCAGGTTGACCTCTGTGGAAGAGTTGCAAACATGAGGAGGTAGAGAGTTCCAGATGGAGATACCGGAAACTGTGAATGAACGCCGACCAAAGACAAGACGTGTACCAAGAACAACATTATGCTTCCCAGCAGATGCTGATCGAAGAGAGAAGCGACCTTTAGGCTACAGAGTTGCATGGTGTGACCATGGAAGTTGAGCTGAGTTCAAAGGCTTCAAACGCCCTACCAATCGTACGCTTTTCCTGACATACCAACTAAGCTTTCTCTTCTTCTTCTTCTTTTTCTCTCTTCCGTCAGGTGTATGCCGACGATGAGTTTTTTTTACAAGATGGCTCCATTTCTTCCTGTCTCTGATAGTAGGCCTACGGTATCCTGGGCCGTTCTCATGTCCATGTCTTGTTCTTCAAGATCTTTCATCACATTTTCCATCCATGTCTTTGTTTGTCTTCCTCAACTACTTGTTCCCTCCACGTGGGAGTGTAATGCCCTTGCTTTCTGTATACCCCTTTCCAAATAAAAGATTAAAATCCTATCATTCGAATGTAGGCCTATAGCTATCCTTAATTGCGTCATTTCCTCTTGTTTTTGCTATGGGTTGATCAGTTAACTGATGAAAAACTGGCTCAGGAAGCCATGGCACACCTATAGCCCCAAACATAGATAGGCCTAGGCCCGGTAGTAATGTTTAAACAACATAGGCTACATAGGGGTCTCAGCACTCGTGAACAAGCTTTTCACTGCGCTTAGCTTTCGAGTGGCGCTTTAGAAATTTGGAGTTTACGATTATGATAGCTGCCCTTTTTGTAAGCCCTATACTTGAAGCAGGCTTCATCTAAACTCGCCAGAACTATTGTATCGCCCCATTTTGCATCTTGCATCGTTGCATAGTAGGAAGTAGGCTAGGCTAAATGGCCAGGACCTTGGATTCGTCCGTAGGCTAACAACGGTTGTCGATTTAAGGCCGAAGTGAAGGAAACGAACATGGATATAATAAAATAGATATGCCTATTTATATATATCTATTTATATATATCCATAAAAAAAGTCGAAAAAATTGTTGCGCTGAATATTTGGATTCAATCGGAATCGAACCCAGACACTCAACGCGCGCGGACAACGCTTTACACGTTGCGCCACGGCCCCCAGGGCATCAGTACGTCTTTTAACCGCCTATTTATTCGAGAAGTTCATAAACTCCTACGTCATTGTAAAGTTATGATGTTGTAAAGCTGGGACTATGCAGACTGCGTGTTTCCAAGATTTGAAATCAGAAATTCGGTCGTCTGCATGTTATAATTATTTAATTCTCTCTTAAATTTTGATTTTTAGGAACGTATAGCCTACCAAGCTATAATTGCGCTTATCTTATCTTGGAATTTTATAGCGCCGCCGATTTAATGCACTAGACATCAATCGATGACACTCCGTAACAGCTGCATGTTTGCAAAGGTCAGTCCAGTTATATAAAGGGGCAGGCCATAAGAACATTTAAGCTTAAACAAAAAAAATGAGTCAAAGCAAAATGAATAGACTCCAATGACTTATAAGTGCTAGCAAGCTGTGGAAGTGTATTCTAGAACAGCGTTTCGCAAACCGTGGGTCGCGACGCTCTGGCAAGTGGGTCGCCAAATTTTTTCGAGAAACATTTATTTTTTCCAAGCAACAACTTTTGACTATGATTGGGCTTTAATTAGCTGGATTGCAATAAATTGTGAACTGTTTTTACCTAAGTTTCCTTTTAATGCTTTAAATTTCTGAGCGCTGTACGTAAATCTGCATATTTCGGTACCAATTTACGAACAAATTTTAGTACACAATGCTTAATTTTACACAGTGGGTGCCGAGACTGCCAAGATATTCACAAGTGGGTCGTGACCCAGAGATGTTTGGGAACCGCTGTTCTAGAACCTTGGCTTAGCCACAGAAATTGCATACCACCTTTGAAGGACCTGCCTTTAGTGGCGGGTTCAGGGTGCACAGCAGTTGACTCACCATCACCAGGTTCAACGGACACGGCTTTGTCATGTTTACCAATGCCCCGACCCTTGCCATTTCTTTGCTCTTCTTATTTTAAAATCGTGCACCATCCTTGCTACTTTGTAGAGCAAGTGCCGGATTTAGACTTGTTGAGGCCCTAAGCTATATAAGCTTGGAGGTCACTTGTTAAAAAAATTACACCAGGTCTTACAAAACTTGAAAATATGCCTTTTAATTATTTAATAGCAAGGCATTAAGTGAAAAATTCATATTATTTTCAAATGAATGCATTTACTCAGGCGAGATGGAATTTGCTAAACAAGCCATTTAAGAAGGTTATACAATTTCTTACATTATACATACCGCCAGGGTTACTAATAAAGTAATACTCTGGTTAATTGTGAAATTTGTGATCATGTGAATTGTATACTAATAAATTTGGTCAAGTCATCAAGAGTTAGAGTTTAAGCTTTCTATTGCATTTTTGAATTTTCTTAGTTTGCAAAACATGGATAAAATAAACTTCACATGGATCAAACTCATCAAAGTCTGACCCCCTGTCTTTTTTCTACAATTCTCACACTGCTTAAAAACTCTGGGTTTGAAAACTCAACAGGAAAAACATGGTCGTTGAAATATTGAGTTTCATTTTGATTGCCTCAGAGAGGGAGGAAGTTTTTATCCGACAGGCTAAAATTTAATCGTTCAAGACAGAGATGGGACAGGAATTGGAAGAGCCATTTAAATGTACACGTTTTTATATATCGACCGTTCATTGCTTTGCTGACGTCCGCAAAGGGGAAGAGGGAGGACGAGGTCAAATGCGGACAAACGTGAACACGGGAGTGGGAAGGGTCCAAAGTAGGTCATATTTTGTGGACGTCCATTATGGATGACCCCTCAGACGTCAGGCTACGTTGAGTAGGCAAGTTGACAGAGAGGAGTCTGTTTAGACCAGAATTACACTTAACACGACGAGAGTGTACTAAACGCGACTGGGAAACCAATGCAGCTCGTCGTTAAAGTGTTATGTCCTTTTAGCCATCTAATTAAATCCAATGACTTCTATATTGTCATTACCATAATGCCCAATGCATCAATCGATAACTGCCCAAAGCGCAGTCGTAATCAAAACTTATAATCCACTGAAGAAACCAGGTTGAATTCCGACGGACCAGAAGCAAGACTACAGTGGCTATGCAAAGTAAGTCTCAAGTTTAGATCTGAATGAACCAAACTGGGCACTAGTATATTTTGCCATTATCCAAGCATTGCCTTTAATTCTCCATTTTACACAACTATTATGCATATTGTGTTGGGGACTAAATTAGGGATGCCAGTGCAGCTGGCCAGACCTCTTGGTTGCTATCTGATGGTGCACAGGTGATATATTCAATGCAACTCAGTTCATTTCAACCCAGTTTATTAGAGGTGCCAGTGGCACAGGTAACTTGACTTGCCTCTCAGCCAGGCCCATAGCCAGAAATACAGAGTTGCCCGTAAAAAAAAGTGAAGCCGTAACTGCCCCATGCCGCGAGTGTACAAAGTTGCGACCGCCCGAAGTCCGAGTCTGACTGCAGAGCCCCTATGCTGTTTACAAAGCCTAATATCAACCCCTGCTCCTTACAGAACTGTCATCTGAATGCTGGCAGTGGCTTTAGAGAAGAAACTGGATGGTGCTGGAGAAGAATCATGCACAATTTATGCCCATCCAAAATAATTTTTACCCGTCCAAAATAATTTTCACCCATCCAAAGGACGGGTGGACGCGTTGCTGGCTAAGGGCCTACTTTTAGCCATGGCAGGGCTTTAATTTCTGACTTCCATATTGACAATAAATAGGACTTTCAAATCACTCAGTTATATAAGGAACAGACAACTCCATGATTTACAATTCTTCACATAAACTGTTCCTACACAACTACACTCAGTTTTTCTAGAGTTAATTCATGGTGTAAGTACTAGTGACAACATGGCACCAACACAACCAGGCACCATGTTGCACTAAACCTACAATGCACCAAACGGTACCGAATTCTGGCACTCAAAGACACAGACTAATGCTTCCTGCGCTCATAGTATCTGTCGTACATTGCACCCCACTTGCTGTGGGCATAGTACGCTTCTGGATGGACAACAGGGAACCGGTCGTTGATGTTGTGGTAGACTGGTTCTCCATTCAGCTTTCCGGTTTCCCAACCAGGAACGTTCTTCATCAGTTCGTTCTCTTCATCACGGTTCTTGCGCAGCTGTGTTAGGTACCTACAAAAAGAAACAAAAGAACATACATGTCAAACTCTAAATCACCTAAAATCTATGCTGGCATTGCTTTAATTGAAAGGTTCTAAAAATTGTTAGTGTGGATGCTATTTACATTACTGTTGGTCCAGCTACCCATGAGTGAAATCCTTTAAAATTAACTCTTCAGACAGTCCTAAAGTGCCAAAAAAAATCACATGCCACGTATCTTGATTTGCCATCGCGGTCATAAATGACAGTCATAAAACAAAACAGATCAAATTTCAGGTATAATGCCTCTGCAACCATGGAACATATATATAAATCACATATGGAAAAATTGTAGCTCATTTATCACCCTAATTAATGGTGCCTTATTTACACAGAAAGAACACTGGTTTCCAGTGATATTTTACTTCTAAAAATAATTCCTAATTCAGTTTTAATTCAGTTCTGAGCTCTTGAATTTTACTTCTAATTCTAATTTTACTTCACAAATAATTTTACTTCTCATTCCTATTTTAGTTCTCAAATAATTTTACTTCTTATTTTAGTTTTCCAAATAATTATTAATTTCTGCGCTGCAAAAGTTTGCATCGCTTGCATGCAGAAGCGCGCCAAACAAGTCTCGATAAAGAAAAAACTGAAGTAAAACAAGAGGTGGTTAGTCTAACAACGCAGCATCTATTCCCCTCCCAAAACTTGTAATGCCTTTATTTTTTCTACAAGTGCTGTTCCACTAAGTCCGGCATTTTCTCAGTTGGTTCTTGGCATGTAGATCTGCCTGTATCTTCGTCAAAATGAAAAATTTTAAACCGGCCTATCTCGCTTCCTTCCGGCCAACATTCTCGATAAACTCATACATAATTTTACAATTTAACGACCGAACCCTAAATAAAAAAATGGCGTACGAAACTGAGGTCGTTATAGTACTCGTGAGACAATTAGGGCTATTAGACAACGAAGACCAAAGACAGTATACATTACATCGAGAAAAATGAATGGTATGCAGACCGGCTTCATATATCAACCAAAGTTTTCCAATGGATTATGTGTTTGGATCGCGTGCAATTTTACTCCCCTTCATCTCAACTTAAGTTAAGCACCACAAGAAGTAAAATGATTTTACTTCTTAAAATAATTGTTAATTTCGTTCATAATTTTAGTTCGGCAAATAATTTCTAATTTAATTCTTAATTTCGTTTTTTATGCTGAAATAATTCCTACTTTTACTTCTAGTTTTCGTTAACGAAATCATTTATTTTTACTTCTAATTTTAGTTTTCGTTAACGAAAATATCACTGCTGGTTTCCTATTGTCAATGGCTTTAGTAAGCATGCCTATAATACTGCAATTCTGCACAAGAGACAAATACATGTAAACATAGAAACATCAACTTCCACTGATGGCGCATTAGTAACATTCAGTCTACTTACATGCGCTGTTCTTCAGCAACCAACAAGGGTTCCAGCGCAAGGCGAGCGTCATTCATTTCTATCATCCACTTCCTGTAAAACGCAAGAAAACAAAATTTCTTCTGAAATTAATTAAGCAAAACATACACTGCTAACATGTAGAAAACTAAATCAAGCAGCAATGACGGACACAGAGGGTTATAGAAACAAGGTACACAAAAACAACATGTGGAGAAGCCATGGGTATGAATGTCAGTAACTCCATTTTCTTGGCAAGGCTCCACCCATGCAGCCAAATCTTCTACCAATAATGTAGGGTAAGAGTACTCACTGTATAACAGAATTACAGAGAGAGTAAGCTAGTGGAACAGAAATTTGCACAAAACTTCTAATGAGGTTGGGATTTACTTAAAGGATTAAAATTTAGAGATAATTCACCTCATGAGGGGGTCACAAAGTATGTGGTCTGAATTCTGTCACTCATTTATTGTTATTTATTGAACTAACTACGATTGAAAGGGCAGAAAATCTGAGAATAAGATATGCCCCTTTTTGGGGCATAGAAGACTTTGTGTGTTTGACCCAGACAATTTGTGTGTATGCAATTGTACACACAAATTGTCTGGGTCAAACACACAAAGTCTTCTATGCCCCAAAAAGGGGCATCCCTGCACAAACTGGAATGTAATGTAATGAAATGTAATAAAACATTATACAGAGCCCCTTAACAGCCTCTCAGAAAGCTCCATTAGCCTCCCCACTTCTGGTGACTTCCTCCTATAAAATAACAGTGTAATATAATCCAGTGTAACAGGATGCAGTGCATCGTAACAGAGCGCCACATCCTAAGACTCATCTGTTTTAACTCGATCTCCCATCGTAGCATGACTTCGATTCCTTGAACTCCCAACTTTTGCTCAAACTTCCCATACAGAATGTGATTTCCACTGCACTTTAATCTGAAATAATGATTGAAGATTGGTGCACTATAATGTTTTGGCTCTACAAAAGTCATTAGATAGGATAGATCAGTAGAACTCTGCCTCTGAAACCAATTACTGCCTCGGCAATCAATCCAAAAAGAAAAGTGGAAGTCTGAACTTCTTACCTTCTCATTTTCATTTCGATGAAGTAGCCAAGCCATGCCAGTCCCGATACACCAAAGAAGATGCCGAAAATCGAGTATCCTTCAAATCACATTACAAATATGTACATCGTAAATCAAAGCCAAGAATACATAGGCACACGTGAACAAGAACATGTGCATGCATGTTTTAATGTCTGCATATACAGTGTGGACTCGCTTGTTGTGCTCCCAGAAAACGTGCTGTTCTGCAACACAAAATGGAATTATGTCCCTCAAAGCAATTTAACTTAACATGCCATATCGGTTAAAGCACTGGATGGATGGTCAGACGAACGAACTGCCGGACGGATGGATGGTCAGGCAAATGGACAGACACTTGGATCAGTTGGATGAATGGACTGACAGTCGGATGGATGGTCGTAAAAACAGACTGACTCATGTGACTTACAGTAATTGTGATATTGCTTGTCCTACATTATTTAATTATGTTAATGCTGTAATGGAACTAACATATTATAAATTAAATAAATCAGTTAAATATGATTGCCATTTTTTCTGAATGCCATTAACGCTGAAGTTGCAGTCACGTATCAAAATATTTGAACTCATATTGACATGGCATATAGCAACACGTCCATTGTAACCGTTCGTTCATCCATAAAACATCAGTTATTTACTTTCCTGTAACAGACTATGAATGAAACCAAAAATATTTAACTCATCATCTGTCCAACCAGGGGCGGATCCAGAAGGTCTATCAGGGGGGGCAAAAAATTTTTTAGTCATCTCCCAAAAAAGTTGATGACCTTTTTTTTAGTCATTAACCTTTTTAATGTCTTCAGTCTACATCTACGTTCTGTGTACATTTTACTCATCCACGCCTACGGGGGGGGGAGGAGGGGGGCGCCTGTGTAAAGATCATAAAACGCCCATAAAACACATGTCAAAAATAAATAAAAATTTCAAATGGGGGGGCCATGGCCGGATTGGCCCCCCCTGTGTCCAACCATCCAGATCTACTCATTTTTCCCATACCTTCCTCTGTCTCGGCCTCCAGTCTACTCTCTCAAATTCTGCAATCACCATTAAACCCTTGTGCCATGCTGATGCTGTGCCATCTCTTTGAAACAAACTCCCGAAAGACCTCCACCAGTTTGATGCCCTCCCTCTTTCACCTGTCAATCTTAGCACTTCCCTCTCTCCTGCAGCATTTAACTAAAGGTCGAAAACCAAACTCTTCGAGTTATCCTATTTGCACCATCTCATGATCACCATGATGACCATCATCACCAATTTCCACTGTAGCACTACGCTGTCCCCTAGGCCTGTCCCACCCCCACCCCTTGATTCTGACCTGGCACCAGAACCGACCAAACATTGTGACTCCAGAGGATATGCTTTGATATAGTGGATAAACTGGTTTTGCTGAGGCAGCTTTGTGTGGCCCTCAGTCCCTTAGCCAGCCACCCATCCACCCGTCCTTTGGAAGGGTGAAAATTATTTTGGACGGGCATAAATTGAGCATCATTCTCCTCCAGCACCATCCAGCTTCTGCTTTAGAGCCACAGCGAGTGTCCAGATGTAAGGAGCACAGGTTGATATTAGGCTCCCTAAACAGCATACGGGCACTGCAGTCGGACTCATACGGGGGAGGGACTTCGGGCAGTCGAGACTTCGTACGCTCACTCTCTCTCTCTGTCTCTCTCTCCGAGGGAAGGTGTTAAGACAGCCATGTACATTTTTACTCTCAAGCACATTAAAGTTTCTAAACTAAATTTACATACCGTGATTTTTAACGGATTACAGCATACATATTACATAATAAAGCCAAACTAGAAGTTGGAATTGCAATGAAAATATATCGTTTTAGTGCCAAAATTATCGCCGTCGATGAGCAATAAAAAAACCAAACTTAAACACAAACTAGAAGCCGGATGGTTGATGAAACTATAGCTCAAACTAGAAACTGGATGATCGATAAACATATAACTGAAACTAGAAGTTGGATGAGCGCTGAAACTATGTCATATTAAGTCAAACTGGAAGTTGGATGATTAGCAACATAAAGTATGGGACTGAAGACATGGCATGTTTTTGGTATTTTGCTGATGATGTACAGGCTGTGTTCACTGTCCCCTGACCGTGCGTTGGTGGCTGTCCCACAGATGTGTCAGGCAATGGACGTCCTTTCTAACTGGTTAGCCTCTAATCGTCTTGTTTTCAATTTGTCTAAGACACAGTTTATCTGGCTTGGCGGTCGTAGGCGTCTGGCTGGCATTGATCTGCTTTTGGTGGCTGATACATTTCCACAAGTTACCTTCTTAGAATCGGTCCAAGACTTGGGAATTATTCTTGATATTGAACTCTGTTTCTTCTCTCATATAAATCAGCTTACTCGTAGCTGCTACTATCAGCTGTGCCAGCTGCGGGTTATCTCTCACTCCTTATCTCATGATGCTGCAGCTACCCTTATCCATGCCCTTGTCACCAGTCTACTTGACCATTGCTGCTCAATTTTGGTGAGCCTGCCACTTTCTCTGACTCCTCATCTTGATCGAGTTCTTCGATCTGCTGCGCGTCTCATTGGTCACCTTCCTACACGTGCACCTGTCTCAGCCTATATGCGTGACACACTACACTGGCTTCCCATCTTGCAACACATCAACTATAGAATAGCTGCGTTGATCTGGCGATGCCTTCTTGGTTGTGCCCCGGTTTACTTATGTGAGCTCTGCTGTCCTGTCTCTCATGTGACTGGCCACCGAGCCCTTTGCTCTGCTTCTGTGGCTGAACTCTTGGTTCCTCATTTACCACCCCAACTAGGCAGCGTCGTGCTTTCTCTGTGGTCAGCACCTCCATCTGGAATCAACTCCCATCGCAGATATGCCTGTTGCCTAAGAATAGTTCGCTTGTGTTTTATAAGTTACTTAAGTCCAGTTTATAGTGCCGTGGTTGGGCTGGGGGCGCTTCTGAGTAGGTAACTTGAAGGGGCGCTATATTAAATTTTCAAATTGAATGAATGAATGAATGAATGCATGAATGAATGCATGAATTTAGCAAAGTAAACTACGGGCCTGAAAACATTTTGAAGTTAGCAACGTAAACTGCGGTTTTGCCGCCCATTCTGTCTAAATTTCCCCAATGCACCCAAATATAAAAGTCATATGCATGTGACAGGCCTCCCAATCTTAAGCGCTTTAGCAAGCTGTGTACGGCAACATGAATTTTCGAAAGCCCTCCGAGAAATAACACCCAAGAAAGGTATGACCTTCATCGGTTGTCTACTGTTTACACAAGACAAGAAACTTGTCCAACTCAGGACACCCCGTTGGGACATTTGGGCAAATTTGTAGTTTCATAAATACATACCACTTAAACCCTTCCTGGGTAACTTTTTGGCCCAGTCAATCGCACCGTATCCCCCTGGAGGGGGCATGTCCTGCCGAAACTTCGACGCCATCTTTGCTTCTCGCAGATGGGCACAGACGAAAGTGAACTAGAGCGGCAGAAAATTTTGCCTCAAGGATTTGACAAAGAGCGGCTATGACATGACCCATTTCTCTTACCTATTTTTATGGAAAAAGCATAGTATGGCCAAGAAGCTGGCCTGCAGAAGATAAATTATATGAACTGTATTTTGTTTTCATTATCGATATAATAAGACCATGCGTGAACTAAAGATATTTGAAAACGGAAAATTTCTCCACGAGTCCAAAATGTCATTATGTTTTTATTCGTGCTGAGAGGCATGTAGGCATGCAGGGTATTAACAAACATGAGAATTTAAAATCAGTATTAATCACATTGTATTATCGTATGAAAAAATTAAATCGCAGTTGATTAGATATTCTTTCAGAGTATCCAAAACAATGTATACAGCTAGAATATGACTAATTAAGTCTTCTTCGTAATCGTAACCTCCAAACTTCTAAAGCGCCATTTGAAGGCCAAAAGCACGGTAGGCCTACATATTCACGAGCACTGCATCAAACTAGAGTAGTCCAGAGGAAGTCAGAATCCGGTTTCCAGAGGGCAGGTCAAGATCTCTCGAGAGGATCCAGGCAGAGCAATATGCAGCTGCAGTCAAGGCGGGTGTCGATCGTTTAGGGCGAGAAGAATTTGAAGGCGAAGGATCAGATGAGTCAGGGTAGGAGTTCTTGAAAGATGAGACTTAAGTTTTGAGTGGAAAGCCCGGGAGTGATAGATAAAGGAATATGAGAAGGAGGATAGAGCTAGGACGGGTCGGAATGATGATGGAGGAACCAATCGAGAATCTGCGGAACTCAGAGAGGAGATCGTTCCAGAGGCGTGGTGCTGTGTTGGATATGGCTCGGTTGAGAAATTGAGATGAGTAGTGGCTGGGGGTCGCGAAAGATTGAGATCTATAGGAGGATTATCGCGTACGTGGAGCTGGTTGCCTGGTGGTGAAGAGATCACGGAGATACTTGGACTGGGAATATTGTAGGGAGTTGTAGGTTAGTGACAGGACTTTGAAGTGGATTTACTCTGGGATTTTAACCAATGGAGTGATTTGAAGATGAGTGTGACGATTCGATGTTTGGGCGTTCTAGTGACAGCTCTGGCTAGTGAGTTTTTGATAAGCTGCAGACGCTTGATTTAGGTGAATTCAAGGTTGAGGAAGAGGGAATTGCAGTAATCACAGTAAGTGATCACAGCATATATGTTCGAAGTTAGGTGAGTTGTCACTGAACTAATTAAATACAAGAAAGTAGGTACGTATATGCGCCTAATTTAGGTCTAGGCAACCTACCAAAAAAATAAATTTTGGTCTAGGCAACCTCATAACATAACAATTTTCCGCTATTCAGTGAGAGAAAAGGAGTCACATATAGCTAGGGTAGGCGGCTAGGTCTGAAGTCAAACTACAGAGTAGGCTATACTGCTATAGTTCATTAGGCCTAGTTTGGAAACTTTGGCACGGGAGAAACCACAACGAGTTGACAGAAAATTCAAGAGATTTTAAAAAGCTGTTTACAAAAAAAGCGCATGCCAACTCATACGAACTTTCATGAATGATCCAGAGGGGGTAGGCCCATAAGACCGGCGAGCTCTGGAACAGTGTTCCGATATTTAAGTAGGCTTATGCAGAAATCTATCAATTTCAAGTATATTAACGTATGATTTATTATTTCTATCTTTAGGTCCAATATTGATGCCTAGTGCATTATTGAGATGGCGCTATCGAAGTTCTAAGATTAAATTAGATTAAATTAACTAGATCATTTATATGAGAGGTCTTGGGAAAGCTTAGATTTTATTAGATCAGCGTTCTTCAAATATTATTGTGGTCTGTGGATCGAGAGGAGTCCTCGAAGGATATGGCGCGGGTCTGCGAAAGCGTTCTGAAAATATTCATTAATTTTGATTAACACTAACATTAGTAAGCATTAACAGCATGGGCGGCGATCCCGGGTGGTCGAGGGGGACAAGACCCACCCACCTTTAACAGTGGGGGGGGGGACACACCATACATTGGACCCCCAAAATTTTGAAGAAACACCAAAAAAAGTCAGCAGTTTTTGTCGCGATCAGTTCAAAACTCTTTTTTGACCAGATCAGTTCTAAAGTGTCCCCCCCACCTGTCAAACAAGATCGCCGCCACTGATTAACAGCCTGTGTTTTCAAACTCATACACTACTTATAGTACGCAAGTAACTATATGATCCATACGAGTCCGATTGGGTATTTGATCACACCGTTTTTGTGACGCTGCTGCTAAATACTTGGGTTCGCAAGCTATGCCTAGAAAAAATAAGGGTCCCTGGTCCAAACAGTGTGAAAACCACTTAAACGGCGGTTCTGGAGATTTGGGCTAGTCTTCCACAACCTTAGTAACATGGTCATACGGATCTACTTCCGGTGTTACTATATGCGTTCTTTCGCTCGCCTTGCGCTGATCATTCAAGATGGTGAGTGTAAAATTCTTTAAATATTATCGTTTGAATCCGTTAAATCCTCATTAAGTTGTTGCTTATTATTGTGGGGAATTTGCTCTAATTACAAAGCGTGAGTTGTTTCTTATATTTTGGTGCAATTAATTGGTTAAGTATGTGTTGATATACTCGATTTTCTTCGCACAAGGTTCCTCATGCTTAGGTTTGGTTTCGAGCTATTGCTGCTAACTAAAAGGAGAAAGTAATTAATAACAGTGTTGCAAGATTTACGTAAGACTTTTTGTAATGAGTTGTTCGTTTTCATGGTAGAAGAGAACAGGACCTGTTTTTGTAATCCCCGTCCCAAAGAAAAGGGTTAGGGATAAGGCAAATATGCCCGGGTTGTGGTTGGAAGTTGGGTTGACAGCAAGAACGAGTAGTTTCATTGAAGTAGCTGTGTAAATATCTATATGTTACGCGTAGTTCAACTTTTAATGCTACATAATCTTGGCTAATGTTTTATGGGTTCCACACTGAACGCGGAGAACGTGTGGATGGATGCCAAACAAATTGAAAACAATTTGCCTTAAGTCACAATTTGTTGCAATGCAATGTAGATGCAGTAGTTCGTTTGGCAAAGCATTCATAAGCACTCTCAAACACACCTAATGTGCATCACAGAAACTTAGCCAATATGTGTTTGAAACATAATTTAACTTAAATATAATCACATTTGTTGAAAGATAATATAAGCACATTTGTGTTTTCAAACATAATTTCTAAGTATTTGTTTGTTTCCAAAGGGTCGTGTCCGGACAAAGACTGTCAAAAAGGCATCTCGAGTAATCATCGAGAAATATTACCCACGTCTTACTCTCGATTTCCATGTCAACAAAAGAATATGCGAGGAAATTGCTATTATTCCAAGCAAAAAGCTCAGGAACAAGATTGCGGGGTGAGTACTTGATTTGGTATATTTGACCCAGATGCTGAAAATAAAAGAAAAGATAGAAAAACCCACTTGTTTAAATATATCTGTACATGTAGCTGTGCATAGTTTGTCTGACACTCGCTGCTCAATGTGTAGTAGGAAAGAGGTCCTTGTGAAACTGGGAAAGTAAAGTTGGAAAAGCATAAAAGGTCAAAAGTTTGTGTAGAGAAATATCAACAAATCTGGATAAACCTCATAATCGGTAATTGCGAAGACTGAGTGCCTCCCTATATAACAATATGGTTGCCACCGACTTCGCTCCAATAGAGCGCCGCTGCCTACCAGCCACATCCCACAATGCAATGCGCTAAGTAAGTAGAACACTTGAAGTCAAACGAAAATGAACTTTAATTAGATTGAAAATTAAAATATATGCATACATCTTAAGAAATAGTTCAATCCGTTATATTATATATATATAAATGATACCTACCAGGAACATCCCACAATGCAATGTGCTAAGTAAGTAAGTAAAACGAACACTTATATTACAAACACAACTTAATGATTTTGTTTGTATCTGACGGATTAAACCATTTCTTAAGATGTATGCATATATTTTAATTTTCAATCTAATTAAAGTTCATTTTCGTTTGACTTCAAGTGTTCAACTTACTTACTTAACGCATTGCATTGTGGGATGTGGCTGGTCGGCAGCGGCGCTCTACTGGAGCGAAGTCGGTGGCAACCATATTGTTTATATAGGGAGGCACTCCGTCTTCACAATTACCCATAATCTGTCATAGTTGTAATCAAAAATTTGTATAGCACTGCTACAATAAAGCTACCCAGAGGCATTTACTGTACTAGCGTAAGTGGTATTGGAGATTATTCAACAATAAGCAAACAGTGCTGAGATAACTAGAAAAGTTACCAGTAGCAGGTTGCCACAGAAAGAACTCAACTTACGTTTTATTGCCATCCAGAGTTCATGCTTGAAACCATCTTCTGTGTTTCTGGACCTTTAACTGATATCAGCACAATTAGAGTGTGCTAAAAGCGACTTGGGATACCAATGCAGTTCGTTGTTCAAGCGTTTCTTCAAGTATGGGAGCAGTAGAAATCAACAGCAAGAGAACATTTACATATGACTTTCATGGCTTGATGACAGATTTTAAAAGTACTGGAAGGATTCCAATTACAGAATGTGTGTTACTGAGCTATGGTTTGGACTCTGGCTTTTAATTAGAAAATAAATTATTTTGGCTAGAAGAACATGTATCTTTATTCAGGTAAATGATCAGTGTGACAAATATTCTGTGTGTTTCTTCATCTCCAGCATTATGCAGATCTGTGAAACTGTCTACATTCTGTGTTGAGCCAGTATTCTAGATGTACACAGCCCCCATGGACATATACTTGATATCAGTTTCTATAATACCTATGTTACTATTTTAAATTCTGAATGAAATGCAGTCAAACCATTGTATCTATGAAATGAGGTTGTACCTGATTATGTCATTGTAATGTTTCAGGTTTGTGACTCATCTTATGGGCCGCATTCAGAAGGGACCTGTCCGAGGCATCTCCATCAAGCTCCAAGAAGAGGAACGTGAGAGGCGAGACAACTTTGTGCCCGAGGTAAGAAGTTACTGTTTTTTTTACTTTATAGCTTTGTTAATTTATGCTTAATGAAATTGTAAATTTCATACGATGTACCGTAAATTTACAATTTCAAGTCCTTTAAACAGCTGTAAACTGGTGCCTAAATTTTGCATTACAGTTTGAATCTGTATGAAGAGGTGGAGTATGCTTACTAACTGACTTGCAAATAAGTAGAGTAATAAATCTGAGAATTTCATGATCTATGGATTATTCAACATGAAGATTTGGTTGAGCATATTGATGAAATTGTACCAGATGGTGTGTGTTGCTGAGCAAATTAACTCGCTTCTAATGTTGGTGTGTGTAAGATCTTGTCAAATAGATGCTGTGGCTTTTTAGAAATCTTTTCTGTAACTGAAAAGCCAAAAGTCTTAAAATCAATTCGTCATGAACAGGTTGTAATTACATTTTTGCTGGTGTTCTCTGTTTTGATGGATTTTATGATGTGAAAGTAAATTCCTGATATGGTGTTGCAAGGGTTCATATTTGTTCTGTTTCTAGAAATCTGCAATTGAGGAAGATATCATCGAAATCGATGCTGATACTAAGGAGATGTTGAAGGCAATTGTAAGTAAAATATTCCTACCAAATTGATCTGAAAGCATGTGGAAACATCTTCAATCTCCTTGTTTGTCAAGGGGCTGTTGGAAACACTGGTCCATGTCTTAATTTGAAGGCTAGTCTGGTTGAGCTGATAGAAGACTAGTAGAGCTAAGTCAAAGTCTAACAATATGATTAAAAGGTTAATCTACAATATCAGACATCGTAAATTTGGTCACTTTTGGATACGGGGTTATGCAGCAGCAGGCAATGTTCTATTTGATAAATGCAATCATTTGTTTAGTCAGCTAATCTGTTGACTCCTAACTTTTAAAATCTGCTCTTTGTAATTGTAATTGTAACCGAAAACTTATATAGCGCCACTCAAATCAGCGGCGCTTTCAACCCGCATCAATGCCGGCACCGGCAAAAAGGAAAGTTTTCAGGCGTCTACGGAACTGGAGAGGAGAGAGGGCAAGAAGCTCTTGGCGGAGAAACAAGGGGAGACAGTTCCAAGCATTTGTATTCCAAGTGTGATCTCTGACACACTTGTTCGGTTTTGAACAATTATATGTCTGTATAAACATACATATAATCTAAGAACTTCTATAGTGCCATTGTAATAATGCTCAAAACATCATTTGAATGTCACTTCTAAGCTAAGTGAATGCGCATACATTGGAGTAAGTCAAATATCAAGAGGGAAAGATTTAGACTTTGGAAAAGCTTAGGTAGTAGCTTGAATCACTTCTCAGTATTTCTTACCTGCAGTAGAAATGTACTAGTGTTTAATGTTTTGCTTTGAGTTTTGAAAAAAAATTTTCCTGAATGCAAGGCTCTCCTTTTTTGACACTTGTTCTGAAAACTGACAGTGTAAATCACCCTGAAAATCTCAGTACTTGCGATAAAAATAATACGATAATAATAGTAATATAGACAATCTCACTGATAGATGACAGTACACTTGTCAAGATCTCGCAGAACACTCGTCTTGGCAACGTGTTAGGCGCCTGCTCATTTTACAGCTGTCCGCAGGGAGTGGAAGGCTGAGTCGACCTATAGGTCTCTTAATGGGTTTTGAACAAAGTTCTGCAGGATCTGATGTTCTTCAAGCAAGAGTGTTGCCATTCATCATTGCTGTAATTCTTGAGGTCCTTTTGTTGGCTTTCACCTGTGATTGTGAGGAAATTAGACTGGAATGGGCGATGTTTTTGTGAGTTACTCTGAATGTACTATGTTAACACTTTAACGATGAGAGTTATTAAAAGCGACTGGGAAAACAGTGCAGCTTGTCGTTAAAGTGTTGTGTCTAGATGTATGTCTAATGCTGTTTGCTTTCATGTAATAGTTATCTAATGGAATCTTGATTTTGGCAGGACATGGAAAAGATCCAGAATCTTCAGGTGATTGCTCCAGTGGCCAACCAGACATTCAAGGGTCCAAGAGGTGGCAATGTGCCTGGTGCAACAGCCTAAACAAGAACGAACATTTGCAGCTGTAGTACTCTTGTTCTGAAACAGTTGACTATGATTACACAAAATTGAAAATTAAAATTGGCAGAGTTTCAGACAGCCTGAAACTGTGTTGTGTGTGTATTTTTTGAGAGATGTTTAATGTTTTGTATTTATGTAATCAGTAATAGGATCACGAGACTGTGTTCGTGAAACAATCTCAATACTTTAAAAATGCAGTTTTGTAGGGGTCGTCCATAAAGGATGTCCGCAGTGATGGAAATGGGTTATGACCAGTGCAGACTTCTGCATCTAAATTTCTAAATTTTGTTTCAACCTCCTTCCATGAGAGATGAAAAGGTCAGTGAGGTGATTGCCTAAAACCGTTTTAAAAGGCCGGTAGTCCAATATATGCTTGCTTAGTATTTATGTTCCTTTTTTATTTAAAATGCAGTAGTTGATTTAGAACACTTTTCAGTTGTAAATGGCATCTAATGGTTGACATTGTAAGGTGATTTTTAACAAGATAGAACTGGTATGGGTTGTTCATTGGCTTTGGCCTGTGGACGTCCACAAGGGGAGGTCAAATGCGGACAAGGGTGACGGAGGAGTCCAAAGTAGGTCATATTTTGTGGACGTCCTTTATGGATGATCTTTTATCTGTTTTAGGCACCTGGGATTGGAACTGGCTCCCTTTCCTATCCCCATTCTAAACTGAGTACTACTCCCAAATATCTCGGGGACTTCATCTGCCTTCTCTTTCTGCAGCTGCTCTCTGCTGTTGCGACTGGCATGCAGGGGCGTAACTTTGTTATAAGAAGTGTGGGGTACCAATTTCTTGCACGAAGCAAGGCGGAGACTCCGATCTATGGGAAGGCACAATAATAAAATATTGTTTGGCATTGTTCAAAAAGTGGGGTACGGGTACCCCGCACAAATTCCGCCTATGGGGCCATCCATATATTGCGTACGCAAAAATTGGACCCCTCTCCTCTGTTCGCAAGCGTACTTTCTTCGACACCCCCTGCGTACGTACGCTTGACGCAACCCCCCCGAAGACCAGCTGCAGAATGTGTCTCGACAGCTCCAGGCAGCCCGACTGTCTGCACTTTAGGCCAGATTGAAGGATGAGTGAGGGCCAATATAGACAAATTATAGGTGTCTCGTTCACAGCACAGAATAACTGCACATGGCCTTTATATAATGTAATAGAATGCCATCGGACGACTATAGGACAATACAGAGTTATAAATGGTCTAATGTGGACATCATAATTAGAAATTTATTTTGCGTACGTACACATTTTGACCCGTCCGCAAAATCGCCTAAATCCGATCCTTGCCCTCATTGCGTACGTAATATGTGGATGTCCCCTATGCTGGCATGTCCTTTGTATCGCGTGCCAGCTGCCAGGACCATTCTAGCTCAAACTAGATCTTTGACCATCCTTGTGGAATGCCCTTCCTCTATACGGGTAGCCTTACTTTCTGGATCTCTTCTTCAACCGTGTATAAAACCTTTTTGTTCTCTCGGAGTAAGTAAGTAAGTATAATAAACGCTCAGTGCTCGAAATGGAAAATTAAACGGAACGCTAGTCAGAGATATGGGAGCATTCACGTTAATTTCATAGTATTTTCCACAATAATTCATTTGACGAACCGGAACGGAACGCTAATTCATTTGACGAACCGGAACGGCGTTCCGGTCCATTTCGAGCACTGTAAACGCTAGCAAACGCACAGCGCTTTACATGCAATATTACACAAAGAGGAAAGAAAATAGAACTAATAATAACGTTAGATCAAAAATGAAATAATAGCAACAGAGCCTAACTGTTCAGCATCCTACCCAGGAGACCTCGTCGGGTAAGGGAGTCAAATCTAGGGAGAACCAGGTTATAATATTATGCATATGCATAATATCAATGGTATTATGCGCTGCTCAGTGGCCTCGGCTAGAGCGGCGCTAAACAAATCCCCAAATACGATACGAATCGGGAGACCGAGTAGCCCACGAATGAATGACGGCTTATAGTTTGCAAAAACTTACAATAATGATAATGACGTGACGTCATCACTCATCAGTTGGTGGTGTAGGTCGAAATTGTCAGACTTTGCGTAAATTATGTAATTTCTCCAGTTTATGTACGCGTTAGAGTTGGATTTCTATATTAACTATCAAGTCAACATGTCGTGATTTCGAAGACTGTCCGTCAAAGCCGAATCGCCCAGGATTCAGGATTGTTTGGTTTGAAAAATTTGTTATTACCATCAGCGATCATGGCGCCCTTCAAAATTTCGCCAAATCGTGTTAAAATAGCGTATGACGTCATCATTGCTATGACAATGCATTGTCTCGCAGGCCGAGCGTCAGTGTTTCTGGTATATTCGTTTATTGAGACAATCTATAGCAGGCAAAAGGTTGCTTGTGATAAGACTAGGCCCAGTGAGTAATCTAGACGTCTTTGGGGGGGGGGGGGGAAAGCAGAGAGATGGATTCCTAAAAAAAGGTCATCAACTTTTTTGACAGAGGAAAAAAGTTAAAAATCGGGTGAAGGACTAAAAAAAAAAAAAGGTCATCAACTTTCTTCGAAGATGAAAAAATGGAAAAATTTGAGAAAAGTCTGAAACTTTTTAAAGATGGAAGACAAAATTGTGTGTCAATTGTTTGCTCCCCCCAGAAACCTGGTTTCCCCTCCCAGACGAGGGGGACTAGATTAAACACTGGACTAGGCCTACCAGGAGGTAGGCCTACATGAGTAATTGGAAGCATGGGTTTTACAGGTAATCAGTAGTTTCGGATCTCAGTAATCAGTAGATGTATGTTTTTTATAGCATGCGGGATATATACAGTAGTTTTTGCGTCTTTTTCTGGAAGGGTAAGGTTATGCATCCGAGGGCGTAGATTGTATTTTTATTAACTTGTTGAGGAGGGCAAAGCCCATGGAGTACATGCACCTTGCATAGTATAGCGATCATTAGTGCGTCGTCTGCTTTGCTTACCTTAGTTCCCTTTGAAAATTCTTATCGCTTGAAACATAACATGGATAGGAAGCCTACTAAGGGAGACACATTCATCGGATGTCACCATTCATCGTCTTGGGCCTAGGCCACGTTGTCCCGGGTCTGCGCCAGCCACCCTCGGAGATAGCCTACTATAGATCCCAGCGCGATTTTGTCGCCTTCCTCTACAGCAGACCCTGAAAATTACATATATAAATCCTAACGCAGCCAGATTTGGACGAACAACACATTCTTGTACCTTCAGTATCGAAACTTTTACACCCGGTCGCCAGTGCGTCTGATTTAAAAATAGAAGGCGGGTTGAAAATCGATCGCGCTGGATCCAGTAGGCGAGCGATATGCGGTCGACCTCGGGAGCTCTTGTGTATTTTGTGTATCGTATTCGTAATTTTTCGTATCGCTGCATATAATAGGCCTACCAGTCTGTTGTCAAGACCTTAAATCTCAAGACCAAGACCTTGAACCTCGAGACCAAGACCAAGACTTTGAACCTCAAGACCAAGACTGAACGGTGAACCTCAAGACCAAGACCAAGACTTTGAACTTCGAGACCAAGACCGAGACCAAAACGCAAAAAGCACATTCAGCCCAAGACTTCTTTTCCTTAAGAAATAGTCAAATCGAACTACTCGCTATTTTAATGAAAACGTGGGTCTTTTATTTTATTCAGGCAAATTAACTTTAAATGCAGACTGCAGAAAATTCCGAATTCGTATTTACAAAAGTCCTTCATGCAAAATGTTATTCCAAATGCCTTTTGTATTTTATAAAAACCAATTCGCTCAGAATTTTCTGACCAAGACGTGCCATGTGGGCAGTGGCGGCGATCTTGTTTGACAGGTGGGGGGGACACTTTAGAAATGATCTGGTCAAAAAAAGTTATGACCTGAACTGGTCAAAAAAGGTCAAAATATGTTTTCCGTGCTCACGCGCGATAAAATTCATTCTAAAATTTTTTTCCCGCGCTAACGCGCAATAAAATTTGCTGACTTTTGGGGGGTCTTTCTTCTAAGTTGGGGGGAGGGCAGGGCCGGATTAACCAGTATGCTCAATATGCTTTAGCATGGGGCCCCCCGCTTGAAGGGGCCCCCGACCGGAGTTGGAATACTACAGGACAAACACAGTATTTATGATACCACTTATTATTTGTTCATAATTATAATTATTAGTCATTAGTTTCAGTTTAAGCGATGATTCGCACTAGGCCTAAGGAAATTGCAAATTTGAAATGTCAGCCATCTAAGCAACTGTTGTGTATATGCGTTTCTATTGACTCAACTTCCTTCTGTCAATATCCATACTGACGGCGCTTTTGTTTTATTCCGACGCGATTCGCTCACTGGATTTAAGTTTTAGATTTAATGTTTTAAACGTACACGATGCGTAGAACTTTTCTGCTTTCCGGTGCCTAGAAATGCCAACTTGCTGTAATTATTAAAAGGACAAGACTGAGAATGATAGTGGTCTTCGCGTGCTTCAGCCCCGAATTTCGATGTATTTCTTGCAGGAGTCAAAGTAAAAGGCGGCTATAAAGAAGCACCACCAATGATTTGCCTGATGCTATTGGGATATGGCGCTGACATAATTAATAATAGGGATGTCCCGCCACTCATATCACTAACTGTGAGCTGTGACTACATGCATGACTCTGCATAATTATAGGCTACATGTATTCCCACAGATGATGGTCATGGTCATTGCATGCAGATGAGACTCACAATGCTGAACTTTTTTAAGCAATTATTACGCATCCGTCTGAAAACGAATCGTCAAAGTTTACAAAGCCACATTATAGTTGTCACTCGACTGATGCCTATGAATGGTGCCAGTTACATCGACCGCTATTGAGCATTGGCTCGAAAAGAGATAAGAAAGAAACCTGTAGAAACACGTCCGAGTCCAATGATTGCCCACTTTGTGCAAGGGACAATTTTGTCACTTCAATAATAAGCTGTTTTATTCTTGGCCAGTGAATAGTGATCGTCAACTAAGAAAATGGTTGCTTTTTAGCCCATTTCAAGGTTCAGGAACAGCTGCTTCCAATGTCTGCTAATGAGTAGCCAAAAAGATCGATTTTCACTGCCTGTATTGAGAGTGATAGGCCCCTTATACTTAAATTCATTTAATTTGATGGACACTAATGCACAGTTTGCAACTGCTAAAAGTCGCAAATGTTTCTGAGCTGTTAATAATGAAGAGAAAAGTTTCGAATTTTGATGAGGCCTATATCTTTACGCTAAGTGTATGTTGGCAATATACTCTAACATTTGAAACAACCTTAGACATAGTAATAAAATGCAGTGTTGTGTCCAATGTGCATTGACTACAAATTTGATCAGCAGGGCACATTGACCCTGCTTTGCTACAGTTAATTGTCATGTCTTTCTTTACGGCGTCCCCATCATTCTATGTTCACTACGACAAGGGCCCCCCGTGCAAAATTAGCATAGGGCCCCCCGAGTGGTTAATCCGGCCCTGGGGGAGGGGGGACAAAGGTATGGCGTGTCCTCCCACTCTAAAAGGTGGGGGTCTTGTCCCCCCTCGACACCCCCGGGATCGCCGCGCATGCATGTGGGACCTCATAAAAATTCCACCATGTGAAAAAATACGTTCTACAGGTAGGCCTACTGAAGTCGCTGGCACACACAGTAGCTTTTCCAGCACTGGATGTAAATGTACAAATCGTGAGCCTTTGAAATCCTCCCATGGTTTATCAGACCGTTTGGCTCAGAAAAAGTCTCAGCAAGGCTTCCAGACACAGCATAACTTAGTTGCTGCTGTCAATCGGTTTTCCTGACCAACAAGACTTGCATCTATCCATAAGTATTTGTCGTAGGCTACGATGCAAACGGGCCTGATAAATTTTGTTATGCTTGAGTTTTCTTAAATGACTGCTCATATTGACAGCCAGTCTTGGTCTTGGTCTTGCGAGACCAAGACCAAGACTTTGAACCTCAAGACCAAGACCAAGACTTTGAGCCTCAAGACCAAGACTTTTGGTCTCAAGACCAAGACTTTTAAAACGAACTCGAGTGCACTCGAGACCAAGACCTTGGTCTCGAGGACAACAAGTCTGTATAATACTCATCTAATAGGCCTATCTCACTTCAGTTCCGTTATCTGCCGAGCGTGGAGGTAACGCACACATAATTAATTTATTTTTTTCTATTCAATTTGGGGTCCCTAGAATCATGGGGCCACTGGCGACTGCCCAGCGTGCCCATGCTTAAGACGGCACTGAGAAGATGCTTTGCCCGATATTCACCGCATCATATAAAATTAGCAAGAACACAACGGACAACTCTTACCAGTTACCACCACCACCACCATCTTCTACATCATCATCATCATCATCATCATCATCATCATCATCATCATCATCATCATCATCATCATCATCATCTTCTTCTTCTTCTACATCATCATCATCATCTTCTACATCATCATCATCATCATCATCATCATCATCATCATCATCATCATCATCATCATCATCATCATCATCATCATCATCATCATCATCATCATCATCATCATCAATACCACCACCAAAAAGTGCAGTAAGTTATGTTATTTCTGTGTATACATATCGGCTCTATAATAATTATACTGACTAATTTGATTTTTAATGATGTAACTGCTGCTGTGATGGTAAATGATTGAAATAAAATAAAAATATGCATTTGTAATTTTAATTCTGCTAGTTCAACAATGTTTAGGCCTATGTCACTACTATTACCACTACAGTCAGTGATATAGGCCTACAGGAATTACGATTTACTAGTAGCATTAGTATTTAAAAACATTACCAAGGATACTGTATGATGGTATGAGACTAAGGGAGGAGGTCTATGGGGGTGACACCATAACTTACCGCACTGGGTGACACCAACCCTAGTGACGCCTCTGACCCGCATAAATATTTCTTGTTTGGGATGAATAGGCCTATGTTGCTATTATTATTTCAAGTGTTAATTATTGTATTGTCAGTTTTTGTCACTATGATATTACAGTAATTGCTAATACCATGTATGAAAATGAAGATTATGCCGCTAAATTACGCCATTTAAAAGATTCTTGCGGCGCTGGTTAAACGTTGACGTCATTATCGACTGCTGACGTCATCGTCATTGTCGATGATGGTATCGTCATTGTTAAGCAAGTTTCTCTGCTGTTGAATCGAGTAAAGTGCTTGTAAGCTCCTGATTGTAGAATTGGTCAATAAAAATGTTTCGCTGCCAAACAAAGTAAAGAAATTTTTTAAATAAACAACATTGATGGTCATGTTTCATATTTAAAATCTGTGTGAAATATAAATATTGTCAAAACGATGTGTAATTGCTAATCATTGTATAAAACAGTATAAATTAGACTGACTGTTACACACTTGTATTAGGGCTACCTTGTTAGCGGAACCTTAGGTTCCTTAGCGTATTACCCTTTGTCACTGAAACTGTACATGTTTTTTTGATGCAATATGTAAACATTGTTTACTTGGAAATGAGGCAGTGAACAATAAAATTGATTGATTGATTGATTTACGTCTGCTTAGGTTGGCTTTAACGATTTGCTGGAGAAGCTTCTATATGAGTTTGGCTTGTGATTTCTGTCATTTCTCGATAGCTTTATCCAAGTTTATCGAGACGAGATGTTCGGTCGACGTCTTGGCTTCTCTGGTCGGTCCTACGATCGCGAGGATCCCGTGGAAGACGTGGACGAGGTTGGCGGTCGGTCTACTGACGTTCTGCGAGGCGATCTTCATCACCCTCCGGTGCAGGTAGGCCAGACGAAGGGTTTTAATGATTGGGCCGTGAATGATGTCGTGGATTCAAGTGATGCTGCGACTGTTGTCCCTTTTGATCCATAGAGACCGTAACCGATGGTGTCACTATAATGATGTTCAGGTAGACGAGAGTGTGCGTGTCGCAGAGGGCGATGCCGCGGCTAGCAGCGTATTAAACTGTCCTGTATCGGTTTGTGATGGATGTGCCAACACTCCTCGTGGTGGAGGGTAAGAAGACGAAAGTGTCGGTTTGTGATGGATGGGCCAACACTCCTCGTGGTGGAGGGTAAGAAGACGAAAGTGTCGGTTTGTGATGCATGGGCCAACACTCCTCGTGGTGGAGGGTAAGAAGACGAAAGTGTCGCTTTCTGATGGATGTGCCAACACTCCTCGTGGTGGAGGGTAAGAAGACGGAAACGTCGGTTTCTGATGGAAGGGGCAACACTCCTCGTGGTAAAGGGTAAGAAGACGAAAGTGTCGTTTTCTGATGGGTGGGCGAACACTCCTCGTGGTGAAGGGTAAGAAGACGAAAGTGTCGTTTTCTGATGGGTAGGCCAACACTCCTCGTGGTAAAGGGTAAGAAGACGGAAACGTCGGTTCTGATGGAAGGGGCAACACTCCTCGTGGTAGAGAGTAAGAAGACGAAAGTGTCGTTTTCTGACGGAAGGGGCAACACTCCTCGTGGTAAAGGGTAAGAAGACGAAAGTGTCGTTTTCTGATGGAAGGGGCAACGCTCCTCGTGGTAAAGGATAAGAAGACGAAAGTGTGGATAGGCCAACAGTCAGAAGACGAAAGTGTCGTTTTATGATGGAAGGGGCAACACTCCTCGTGGTAAAGGATAAGAAGACGAAAGTGTCGTTTTCTTATGGGTAGGCCAACACTCCTCGTGGTAAAGGGTAAGAAGACGGAAACGTCGGTTTCTGATGGAAGGGGAAACACTCCTCGTGGTAAAGGGTAAGAAGACGAAAGTGCCGTTTTCTGACGGATGGGCAACACTCCTCGTGGTAAAGGGTAAGAAGACGAAAGTGTCGTTTTCTGATGGGTAGGCCAACACTCCTCGTGGTAAAGGGTAAGAAGACGGAAACGTCGTTTTCTGATGGAAGGGGAAACACTCCTCGTGGTGAAGGGTAAGAAAAGGAAAGTGTCGTTTTCTGATGGGTAGGCCAAACACTCCCCGTGGTAAAGGGTAAGAAGACGAAAGTGCCGTTTTCTGACGGAAGGGCAACACTCCTCGTGGTAAAGGGTAAGAAGACGAACGTGTGGTTTTCTGATGGGTAGGCCAACACTCCTCGTGGTAAAGGGTAAGAAGACGGAAACGTCGTTTTCTGACGGAAGGGGCAACACTCCTCGTGGTAAAGGGTAAGAAGACGAAAGTGTCGTTTTCTGATGGAAGGGGCAACACTCCTCGTGGCAAAGGGTAAAAAGACGAAAGTGTCGTTTTCTGACGGAAGGGGCAACACTCCTCTTGGTAAAGGGTAAGAAGACTAAAGTGTCGTTTTCTGAAGGGTAGGCCAACACTCCTCGTGGTAAAGGGTAAGAAGACGAAAGTGTCGTTTTCTGATGGGTAGGCCAACACTCCTCGTGGTAAAGGGTAAGAAGACGAAGTGCCGTTTTCTGACGGATGGGCAACACTCCTCGTGGTAAAGGGTAAGAAGACGAAAGTGTCGTTTTCTGATGGAAGAGGCAACACTCCTCGTGGTAAAGGATAAGAAGACGAAAGTGTCGTTTTCTTATGGGTAGGTCAACACTCCTCGTGGTAAAGGGTTAGAAGACGGAAACGTCGGTTTCTGATGGAAGGGGCAACACTCCTAGTGGTAAAGGGTAAGAAGACGAAAGTGTCGTTTTCTGATGGGTGAGCGAACACTCCTCGTGGTGAAGGGTAAGAAGACGAAAGTGTCCTTTTCTGATGGGTAGGCCAACACTCCTCGTGGTAAAGGGTAAGAAGACGGAAACGTCGGTTTCTGACGGAAGGGGCAACACTCCTCGTGGTAGAGGGTAAGAAGACGAAAGTGTCGTTTTCTGACGGAAGGGGCAACACTCCTCGTGGTAAAGGGTAAGAAGACGAAAGTGTCGTTTTCTGAAGGGTAGGCCAACACTCCTCGTGGTAAAGGGTGAGAAGACGGAAACGTCGGTTTCTGATGGAAGGGGCAACACTCCTAGTGGTAAAGAGTAAGAAGACGAAAGTGCCGTTTTCTGACGGAAGGACCAACACTCCTCGTGGTAAAGGGTAAGAAGACGAAAGTGTCGTTTTCTGATGGGTAGGCCAACGCTCCTCGTGGTAAAGGGTAAGAAGACGGAAACGTCGTTTTCTGACGGAAGGGGCAACACTCCTCGTGGTAGAGAGTAAGAAGACGAAAGTGTCGTTTTATGATGGAAGGGGCAACACTCCTCGTGGCAAAGGGTAAAAAGACGAAAGTGTCGTTTTCTGACGGATGGGCAACACTCCTCTTGGTAGAGGGTAAGAAGACGAAAGTGTCGTTTTCTGAAGGGTAGGCCAACACTCCTCGTGGTAAAGGGTAAGAAGACGGAAACGTCGGTTTCTGATGGAAGGGGCAACACTCCTCGTGGTGAAGGGTAAGAAGAGGAAAGTGTCGTTTTCTGATGGGTAGGCCAAACACTCCCCGTGGTAAAGGGTAAGAAGACGAAAGTGCCGTTTTCTGACGGAAGGGCAACACTCCTCGTGGTAAAGGGTAAGAAGACGAACGTGTGGTTTTCTGATGGGTGGGCTAACACTCCTCGTGGTGAAGGGTAAGAAGACGGAAGCGTCTGTTTCTGATGGAAGGGCAACACTCCTCGTGGTGAAGGGTAAGAAGAGGAAAGTGCCGTTTTCTGACGGAAGGGCCAACACTCCTCGTGGTAAAGGGTAAGAAGACGCAAGTGTCGTTTTCTGATGGGTAGGCCAACACTCCTCGTGGTAAAGGGTAAGAAGACGGAAACGTCGTTTTCTGACGGAAGGGGCAACACTCCTCGTGGTGAAGGGTAAGAAGAGGAAAGTGTCGTTTTCTGATGGGTAGGCCAAACACTCCCCGTGGTAAAGGGTAAGAAGACGAAAGTGCCGTTTTCTGACGGAAGGGCAACACTCCTCGTGGTAAAGGGTAAGAAGACGAACGTGTGGTTTTCTGATGGATGGGCTAACACTCCTCGTGGTGAAGGGTAAGAAGACGGAAGCGTCTGTTTCTGATGGAAGGGCAACACTCCTCGTGGTGAAGGGTAAGAAGAGGAAAGTGCCGTTTTCTGACGGAAGGGCCAACACTCCTCGTGGTAAAGGGTAAGAAGACGCAAGTGTCGTTTTCTGATGGGTAGGCCAACACTCCTCGTGGTAAAGGGTAAGAAGACGGAAACGTCGTTTTCTGACGGAAGGGGCAACACTCCTCGTGGTGAAGGGTAAGAAGAGGAAAGTGTCGTTTTCTGATGGGTAGGCCAAACACTCCCCGTGGTAAAGGGTAAGAAGACGAAAGTGCCGTTTTCTGACGGAAGGGCAACACTCCTCGTGGTAAAGGGTAAGAAGACGAACGTGTGGTTTTCTGATGGGTGGGCTAACACTCCTCGTGGTGAAGGGTAAGAAGACGGAAGCGTCTGTTTCTGATGGAAGGGCAACACTCCTCGTGGTGAAGGATAAGAAGAGGAAAGTGCCGTTTTCTGACGGAAGGGCCAACACTCCTCGTGGTAAAGGGTAAGAAGACGCAAGTGTCGTTTTCTGATGGGTAGGCCAACACTCCTCGTGGTAAAGGGTAAGAAGACGGAAACGTCGTTTTCTGACGGAAGGGGCAACACTCCTCGTGGTAAAGGGTAAGAAGACGAAAGTGTCATTTTCTGATGGAAGGGGCAACACTCCTTGTGGCAAAGGGTAAAAAGACGAAAGTGTCGTTTTCTGACGGATGGGCAACACTCCTCTTGGTAAAGGGTAAGAAGACGAAAGTGTCGTTTTCTGAAGGGTAGGCCAACTCTCCTCGTGGTAAAGAGTAAGAAGACGAAAGTGTAGTTTTATGATGGAAGGGGCAACACTCCTCGTGGTAAAGGATAAGAAGACGAAAGTGTCGTTTTCTTATGGGTAGGCCAACACTCATCGTGGTAAAGGGTAAGAAGACGGAAACGTCGTTTTCTGATGGGTAGGCCAACACTCCTCGTGGTAATGAGTAAGAAGTGTCGTTTTATGATGGAAGGGGCAACACTCCTCGTGGTAAAGGATAAGAAGACGAAAGTGTCGTTTTCTTATGGGTAGGCCAACACTCCTCGTGGTAAAGGGTAAGAAGACGGAAACGTCGTTTTCTGATGGGTAGGCCAACACTCCTCGTGGTAATGAGTAAGAAGACGAAAGTGTCGTTTTATGATGGAAGGGGCAACACTCCTCGTGGTAAAGGATAAGAAGACGAAAGTGTCGTTTTCTTATGGGTAGGTCAACACTCCTCGTGGTAAAGGGTTAGAAGACGGAAACGTCGGTTTCTGATGGAAGGGGCAACACTCCTAGTGGTAAAGGGTAAGAAGACGAAAGTGTCGTTTTCTGATGGGTGGGCGAACACTCCTCGTGGTGAAGGGTAAGAAGACGAAAGTGTCCTTTTCTGATGGGTAGGCCAACACTCCTCGTGGTAAAGGGTAAGAAGACGGAAACGTCGGTTTCTGACGGAAGGGGCAACACTCCTCGTGGTAGAGGGTAAGAAGACGAAAGTGTCGTTTTCTGACGGAAGGGGCAACACTCCTCGTGGTAAAGGGTAAGAAGACGAAACTGTCGTTTTCTGAAGGGTAGGCCAACACTCCTCGTGGTAAAGGGTGAGAAGACGGAAACGTCGGTTTCTGATGGAAGGGCAACACTCCTCGTGGTAAAGAGTAAGAAGACGAAAGTGCCGTTTTCTGACGGAAGGACCAACACTCCTCGTGGTAAAGGGTAAGAAGACGAAAGTGTCGTTTTCTGACGGAAGGGGCAACACTCCTCGTGGTAAAGGATAAGAAGACGAAAGGGTCGTTTTCTGATGGAAGGGGCAACGCTCCTCGTGGTAAAGGATAAGAAGACGAAAGTGTGGGTAGGCCAACACTCAGAAGACGAAAGTGTCGTTTTCTGATGGGTAGGCCAGCACTCCTCGTGGTAAAGGGTAAGAAGACGGAAACGTCGGTATCTGATGGAAGGGGCAACACTCCTCGTGGTGAAGGGTAAGAAGCCGAAAGTGTCGTTTTCTGATGGGTAGGCCAACAGTCCTCGTGGTAAAGGGTAAGAAGACGGAAACGTCGGTTTCTGACGGAAGGGGCAACACTCCTCGTGGTAAAGGGTAAAAAGACGAAAGTGTCGTTTTCTGACGGAAGGGGCAACACTCGTCGTGGTAAAGGGTAAGAAGACGGAAACGTCGTTTTCTGATGGGTAGGCCAACACTCCTCGTGGTAAAGGGTAAGAAGACGGAAACGTCGGTTTCTGATGGAAGGGGCAACACTCCTCGTGGTAAAGGGTAAGAAGACGGAAACGTCGGTTTCTGATGGAAGGGGAAACACTCCTCGTGGTAAAGGGTAAGAAGACGAAAGTGTCGTTTTCTGATGGGTAGGCCAAACACTCCCCGTGGTAAAGGGTAAGAAGACGAAAGGGGCCGTTTTCTGACGGAAGGGCAACACTCCTCGTGGTAAAGGGTAAGAAGACGAACGTGTGGTTTTCTGATGGGTGGGCTAACACTCCTCGTGGTGAAGGGTTAGAAGACGGAAGCGTCTGTTTCTGATGGAAGGGCAACACTCCTCGTGGTGAAGGGTAAGAAGAGGAAAGTGTCGTTTTCTGATGGGTAGGCCAAACACTCCCCGTGGTAAAGGGTAAGAAGACGGACGCGTCGATTTCTGATGGAAGGGGCAACACTCCTCGTGGTGAAGGGTAAGAAGACGAACATGTGGTTTTCTGATGGGTGGGCCAACACTCCTCGTGGTGAAGGGTAAGAAGACGGTAACGTCGGTTTCTGATGGAAGGGGCAACACTCGTCGTGGTAAAGGGTAAGAAGTCGAAAGTATCGTTTTCTGATGGGTGGGCCAACACTCCTCGTGGTAAAGGGTAAGAAGACGAAAGTGTCGTTTTCTGATGGGTGGGCCAACACTCCACGTGGTGAAGAGTAAGAAGACGGAAGCGTTGTTTTCTGATGGGTGGGGCAACACTCCACGTGGTGAAGCTTAAAAAGACGAATGTGTCGTTTTCTGGTGGGTGGGCCAACAGTCCACGTGGTGAAGGTAAAAAGACGAAAGTGTCGTTTTCTGATTGGTGAGCCAACGCTCCACTTGGTGGAGGGTAAGAAGACGGAAGTGTCGGTTTCTGATGCAGTTTTTGCGGTAGTGGAAATTCTGTGGTTTGGCCATCGATGTGGGGTATTCTCTTTTTGGTTTGCACAAGGATTAGCTTGGGATTCTGGATGCGGTTTTTACTCTAACAGACATTCTGTGGTTGGGCTATCCACCTGGAAATATTCTCCCTTTGGGTCTGCACAAAGATTAACTTGGGATTCTGGATGCGGTTTTTTCCGGGGATGAACATTCTGTGGTTGGGCTATCCACCTGGAAATATTCTCCCTTTGGGTTTGCACAAGGATTAACTTGGGATCTGGATGCGGTTTTTACGGTAACAGACATTCTGTGGTTGGGCTATCCACCTGGAAATATTCTCGTTTTGGGTCTGCACAAGGATTAACTTGGGATTCTGGATGCAGTTTTTACGGTAACAGACATTCTGTGGTTGGGCTATCCACCTGGAAATATTCTCGTTTTGGGTCTGCACAAGGATTAACTTGGGATTCTGGATGCAGTTTTTGCGGTAATAGACATTCTGTGGTTGGGCTATCCACCTGGAAATATTCTCCCTTTGGGTTTGCTCAAGGATTAACTTGGGATTCTGGATGCGGTTTTTACGGTGATGGACATTCTGTGGTTGGGCTATCCACCTGGAAATATTCTCCCTTTGGGTTTGCACAAGGATTAACTTGGGATTCTGGATGCAGTTTTACGGTAACAGACATTCTGTGGTTGGGCTATCCACCTGGAAATATTCTCCCTTTGGGTTTGCACAAGGATTAACTTGGGATCTGGATGCGGTTTTACGGTAACAGACATTCTGTGGTTGGGCTATCCACCTGGAAATATTCTCCCTTTGGGTTTGCAGAAGGATTAACTTGGGATTCTGGATGCAGTTTTACGGTAACAGACATTCTGTGGTTGGGCTATCCACCTGGAAATATTCTCCCTTTGGGTTTGCACAAGGATTAACTTGGGATCTGGATGCGGTTTTACGGTAACAGACATTCTGTGGTTGGGCTATCCACCTGGAAATATTCTCCCTTTGGGTTTGCAGAAGGATTAACTTGGGATTCTGGATGCAGTTTTTGCGGTAATAGACATTCTGTGGTTGGGCTATCCACCTGGAAATATTCTCCCTTTGGGTTTGCACAAGGATTAACTTGGGATTCTGGATGCGGTTTTTACGGGAATGGACATTCTGTGGTTGGGCTATCCAGCTGGAAATATTCTCCCTTTGGGTCTGCACAAGGATTAACTTGGGATCTGGATGTGGTTTTTACGGGGATGAACATTCTGTGGTTGGGCTATCCACCTGGAAATATTATCCCTTTTGGTTTGCACAAAGATTAACTTGGGATCTGGATGTGGTTATTACGGGAATGGACATTCTGTGGTTGGGCTATCCACCTGGAAATATTCTCCCTTTGGGTCTGCACAAGGATTAACTTTGGATTCTGGATGCGGTTTTTACGAAAATGGGGGAGTCTCTGAGAAGTTCTGTTAATCTTATGGAGGCTTTATATAAACTGATTGACTGACTGGCTGACTTACTGACTAACGGAATGGACGACTGAACGAGTGCTGAGAACTCAAATGCTCCTGCTCATGAAGATGAAAATGTAGTCATGATGAAAACGAAAACGCTGAAATGAACTCTACTACTCAAGAGACGGAAACTCTAGAACACGTCATGAAAACAGAGCTCTCCCTATGACGCTGAGAACGAAACTGCTAGCCTAATCCTGAATATAACGTTCCCGCTCGTGAAAAACCGCTACAAGCCCTGAAAACGGAAATCTATCTACCGAGAACGAAAACCGCACACCTTATGATGCCATTTAAACTGTTAATTTTCCTGGAGATGAAGACTTGTTTCAAGCGGGAACGTCTTGTGTGAGAGCCGGCCTTAACAGAACAATATCTACACCAATGTCAGTTCTCGAATTAGCGGCATAAAGTCAGTGTCCGATTTGCCGGGGGGTCAGGGGGGTTGAACCCCCTTGCTTCTTTTTTTGACCCCCTTGCTTCTAGCCTTTGGACGACCCCCGAGGGGGTCGGCCTGACCCCCTCAAATGCATTAGCCACAGTCATAAACCAACCGACTCTAATACTGCCTAGTAATTCAGTAATTATTTATTATCCAGTCGGTACCCTTGTGTAGGTTGATATTGTGATATACTTGTTAAGATTTAGGTTATCCTTTGACAGACTCTGAGACGATACAACAGCTTGGCATCTACAGCAGCTGTTGACAGATATAATATCCAGATGTTCATGGTTCGGTCCACATACAGCACACAACGAATGGACAGAGACCCGTGTTCAAGCCAGCCCCCTCAGGCACATCAGCTCCACAGCCACTAGCATCCAGTTGTGGGGTAAATGTCTTCCGTGGTATTCTAGCACTCGCTGGCGCTTTTGACCTCGATTGACCTATGGCAGTCCACAGCTGTAGGCTCTCATTTCTGTGCTGGTAGTGGCTTTGAGGCACGCAGCCCTGTAGGATTCGACCTATATATCATACAGGTTGAATTTGCAAATCAGGATTACATGATATAATTTGAAGAGTCTCCGTAATTTCAGCCGACAGATATGAATCGAATTTTAGATCGACATAAGGGCAATAATCGGTGTAGTGGCTCTCAAAAACGCAAGTTACCTGGGTAAGTAAAGAAAAAGCACATATCAAAATGAGAGATTACTTGCAAAGACGCCTCCTATTAGGCCTACTGCTTTCCTTAAGCAACAGATATAAGTACATCTGCTCTCACCTGGACAATGGTTAAAATGCAGGCTCATTTGAGCCTGGTGTCACTGGTGATACTGCAGTTGTCGAACAACCGCCAGCTCAACAACGGTCTCACTCTGTTGTGGAACAGTAGGATATGTTCAACAAGAACACGTCATCAAAACGCACGTCTCCTAGCAGTTGATTATGGTCGAGCGCCAGAATCTGCACACTCTGCTTCAGAGAAGTTTCAGATTGACACTTGATTGCCCATCGTTGATCAATTCACAACCGAGTTGACAAGAAGACTAGCACCATACGAAATACTCTGCTCAAGGTTTGCTTTTTCTATCTAGGACTGAGTCATGTAGTGATGAAGAAATACACAACTCAGCGAAAAATCTTGTAGCAATATAGGGTGATGACCTCGATGAAACCCTTCGCAATGAGCTCATGAAAGCCGTGGCAATGAGCTCATGCAGTTTTCTTATTTTGTCAAAATGTGTAAACACAAGACAGGTAGCTCAGGCCTCAACATAAGTCAGGAGCAGTTCATGTACCAATTCTCGACAAAGGTGTTAAAAGTTCATTTCCAAATGTGGAAATTATGGTAAGAGTGTAGGTCATAACTGTAGTGCTGAACGCTCACTGTCTAAGATGAAGATAATTAGGCCTAAGAACAGGCTTCCCACAAGTATGACACATGAGTGATTTACCCATCTTGCAGTGTTGAGCATATATAGAGTGATATTCAATTGGACTTTAATCAGTTTATTGATGATTTTGCCAATTGAAAATCATGCAGAGTCTGTATTTGGGCCTATTGAAATTTAGACCTAACTGACCTAATTAACTGATTCAAGCTATCTGCTTTTAGGTAGGAGGTCCCGTTTACCACTAGTTTAAATTTCTTTGTTTGTCTGTATCAACAACTTCTATTAAAAACTGGCTAAAAACCTTCAAGCTTATCCTTTTGTTTTGTATTTGAGAAATTATTGCACACCTATGAATGTAATAGAAGACACTTTATTAAGCAAAATGATCTTCCTAATTTATTTTCATTTATATACATTTAAAAAATAACAATAAATCAAAAATTTTAAACATTGCCTTTAGCACTTTTGCCTGTGTGAGTCAGTATGACATGTTGTAACTGTTGGTATGCATGTTGTCCCTGTTGAAGACTGCGCATCAACAAAGGCAACAAATCCGCTGCAGAAAGAGCCCCACCATATTGCATGGGCGCCCATGTGCCCACCACCCTAAAACCGGCTCTGTTGTTATTAGTAGGTTACTTTAGCTAAAACTCCTACTGAAAACACCTCTTTTTTTACCAGATCAGTTCAAAGGTTTGCCCTCCCCCCCCCCACATGCCAAACAAGATTGCCGCCAGTGTTTTCGGCTTAGTCATTTTTTATATAGATTTCCGACCCCCCTGCTTCTTTTTTGACAAATCGGACCCTGCATAAAGTTCGATGCTTTTACGCAGCCTGGATTGTACAAATGACCGACAGGAATGGATGTAATTTATTTAGACCGGTCATCGCCAAATGATAATGATATTGTCCAATTCAGCGGAACGTGTACAATAACTGATGTGGACGATACGATTCTTCCAATCTCGATGCATAGAGCTGGACCATAGTTTGCAGACGGCATTCACTTAAAGGTAGGCTAAGGCTCACTTGATTATGTTTAACAATGTGTAACCTGTAGATTAGATTAGATTAGATTAGATTAAACAAATGTTTAACCTCTAGATTAGATTTCAATGTTTGATAGCCTAATTATGATCCCGTACTCGAGCTGCATCTACATAAATTATCGGTTATGTTTCACCGATTTACTTGTACCCAAACAGGTCTGTTGATTCACCGAGATAAAGTGATAAACGTGTCCCCCAAAGTGGATGCGGGTATGCCCCCAAATTAAAATTATATGTAACCTCAAGGAGACTCAAACCTGTACTCTCCGCGTTACAGCCGCGCATACTAACCAATAGGCTACTGTTCGCCACGTGTCTCATATCCAATTCAAATCTTCTCATGACGATATTCCATGTTCATGTTTTGTGTTTTATTGCTGCAGATGATATTTCGTCAGGCCACGACGTCTGAGAAGTGAGAACATCCGCACAGTATATAAATTTGCTCTGCACTTGGTTCTTGCAGTCATCATATATGATCAGGTACGTAGTAGTAGGCCTACATAATAGTTTAGGGCCTACCAGGTCTGCCTAAGTCCCTATAGGTTCATTGTAACATTTCGACTGCATTCACTGTGTCCGAGAGCTGGCCTACCATATCAAACGGTGACAACTTAGCATAACACAGTACTGAACTAATGAAAGGATACAACCGTATCGTAGTCACAAACTTCAAATTTCTAAAGCGCTACTCAAGCTAAGCGCATGGCACCAGATTATTCACAAGCGCATTGTGTAAAATCAAAAAAGATGTCCAGAAATGATCACGGGAAGAGTCTGGTTGCCAGAGAGAGACAGACAGACAGACAGAGAGAGAGACAGAGAGAGACAGAGAGAGAGAGAGGAGAGAGAGACACAGAGAGAGAGAGAGAGAGAGAGAGACAGAGAGAGAGAGACAGAGAGAGAGAGACAGAGAGAGAGAGACAGAGAGAGACAGAGAGAGAGAGACAGACAGAGAGACAGAGAGAGAGAGAGAGAGAGAGAGAGAGAGAGAGAGAGAGAGAGAGAGAGAGACAGAGAGAGAGAGAGAGAGAGAGAGAGAGAGAGAGAGAGAGAGAGAGAGAGAGAGAGAGAGAGAGAGAGAGAGAGAGAGAGAGAGAGAGAGAGAGAGAGAGAGAGGATCATCTGTGCAACGAGTGACTCAGTCTTTTGGATCGAGTGGGAAAGATCTACATGACTTCGTGTAGGTGTGTATACGCTCAACTGTTCAGTTGAGAATCTGTCATCACTGGATTGGATAGTTTTGATAATATTATATCACGTGTTTTTTAATATAAAGTCGATAGAGGGCCACCTTATTTGCCTCTGTACTCTATGGATAATCTAATAATTAATTAATGGTAATAATGTGATGATTGTCTATATAGATGGCTGATGTTTTCGTGCAGTTGGCCTATGTCTAGGCCTACTTGGTGAAAAGACGCAACAAGAAGCCATGGGGCGATCTGCAAATGTAAAGAACAATTTCTAAAATCTGCTCTATTAACCTGAGATATTCAAAGTTGAACTTTAGTTTTGAGGTTAGCCACAGTTCAGCTTAAACGTTTCTGTCGCCTTAACTTGCAACTCAGCTATAATGAATACACTGACCGTACACTGTCGGTGGGAAGATGGGACAACGAGGGAGATCACTGGCCACCCGCCCTTATATGCCGAGGCTAAGAAAATTAAGTCGGTAACACTTTATATCCATATATAGTTGCCTCTCAGTTTAGCTTAAGGGCTGCTTTTCTTCGTCTCCCCTCCCTCCTCTTCTTTTCTGTCCCCCTTCTTCCTCTCCTTCTCGTCCTCCTCCTCCTCCTCCTCCCTCTTCTCAACCACCTCCTACTTCCTCCTTCCTTTCCGCTCCTCTTGTCCTCCCTCAATCTCTCCACCTCCTCCTCCTCTTCATTCTCATTCTCCTCCTCATCCTCATTCTCATCCTCATTCTCCTCCCCATTCTCCTCCTCTTCGTCGTCGTCGTCCTCCTCCTGATGATGATGATGATGATGATGATGATGATGATGATGATGATGATGATGATGATGATGATGATGATGATGATGATGATGATGATGATGATGATGGTGGTGGTGGTGGTGGTGGCGATGATGATGCAGTTAGATAGAAAAACTCCTGGGCCAGCTGGGTTTTCAGGCCCAAATAGCAGGCTTCCGGAATTTTTTACGGTTTCAGAGTATTATCAGTGGATCGTGTACTGAGGAACTTGTTTGATGTAATCCAGGGAAAATGGTTCATTCCCTTTGGCTAACAACAGCTAGCAGAATACAACGTTTTTGTGTTTTGTCGGAAAATCCATCACCAGCTTTAAACATGTTAACAACATTTATAGTGCAGGGTAGTCTGTTAATAATAGTAGTAGGAGTATGTTAGTTTACGCAATATATAATATGAATTTATTAAGAAATCATAGCATTCGGATAATTATGCACTTGACTCAATGTCCATTTTACTCGTCACTGATAGGCCTATGTTAAACTTTTTATAGTTTTATGCAATTTGTGTATGTAATTGAGAAAATCATTGTTTATTCACAACATTAAAGCTTATTATTGTTATATTTGTAGGCAATGTTCCAGTCTGGTTTTCAATCAAAACGCAGCTCGAGACACCTTTGGCTCACAATTCATCTATCGCGCACTTTACCGGATGAAGTGAAGGCCGTCGTTGATCCAGTTATACAAAGAAAAGCACACAAGGAAAATATCTTATTGGCAACGATAATGGATGAACAAGAACATATAAAGTAACTGGGATTGTGTCGACTTCTGAAAGCTCACCAGCAGCAACCGAGGGATATAGGCCTAAGAAAGTTTGTCATACCGATTTTGAACTTCAACGCCGAAAGTTACGTCGAGTTAATAAAATGGATGGATTTGACTGCTACCTCCCCACCGCTTCTATCAAAGATTCCAGTCGATGAGATATCCGGCAGAGTATTTGGTGCCAACAACGCTTTACTGCCATTCGTCAGGGTACCATGTCACACAAGCTATCGAAAGAGGCAAGAAACTGGTAACCTAAGCACTTCAAGCGGTTTGCGGGGAAATTGCTCGAAATGGATTAATCAGAAATAGAATAAAGTCCAGGCAACAGGTGGCTTCTTTGGGTAACAAAACAGATTATGTTTTCGATAATGTGAGACAATTGTAATCTATGAGTCTTGGATAGTTTACTCGAAATTTATGTTTCTGCTTCAAGCTTTTTCACGTTTTCTTAATTAGGCCTAGGCCTACTTTGAATGTTTGACAGTGCTTGTGTGTTCAGTGTCCGCTGTCCATTGCAATGATCAACTTTTTAAAATTTGTGCTAAGAAATTTTAAATAACCAAACGTATAATCTTGTGAAGTATTGTGTAGTTATCAATCAATCAATCAATCATAGCATTTATATAGCGCCTCTTCAAGGGCTCTACTCAGAGGCGCTCCCGAGCCAGGCCTGATCAAAGAGAAAAGTCTTCAATAGGGCATAGAAGGAAGACGAGTGAGTACGTGGAGATAGGCGAAGGAAAGATGGTAAGTCATTCCACGCCGTTGTACCAACGACAAATAATCTAAATTTAACTGATTTTTTTAGTTAGTTACATATTGCGAAACAATATAAACAGAATTATATGTAAAAAAACTCATTAATTTTTGTTAGTTGCTGGTGGCAACGTATTGACGTGTCAGCTGCCTGGTCTCAGTTATCAAGTTTCCACTTCGCAGTTATTTAACAAAAATAGCAATAAAAAAGTTTCTTTAAACATCGGGCGACAACTGTATACTGTGTCCCCCTCGCTGTTAAAGGTGGACCCCCTCCCCACTATCGCCGCCCCTGAATAAATCATCAAAATAATCGAGTTTTAGAGACTCCAGTGATTGTACGGTATAATCCTGCAGATGATTTACTACACCTGTGATCTAAATCAACTCGAAACACGTTCATATATTCGTGAGTTCAACGTAGGCTATATTATTACTCCTATAGATGTACTCAATTGAAGTGTGTGCCACACACTGACTGGACAGGTCAGAGATAGGCAAGGTTTCTCCAGTGGAAAGATCTTGAGAGATAGGAAAGTGTGGCAACCAGAGCGATGACACGCACACACATCTACACACACATCTACACACACACACACACACACACACACACACACACACACACACACACACACACACACACACGTGCAGGTTGCAGCGGAGAACTCTGCCAGTCTAGGTTGCAGCGGAGAACTCTGCCAGTCTAGGCCGCCGCGTCATTAAAGAAGCAAACTCACGGTCCTCACCCGGGTCCCCCTCTCCAACTGTTTGGCCGGTAGATCACGTAAGCCGTTGGCTCGTTGGTTGTAGGCTCGTACAGCAGACGAGATAATGTAGATATCACGGACTGCATGGCAGTGGAGACGTGCTGCTGTGCAGTATGTGTTCTGTTGTACGAGTTGTTGGCTACTCAGGGTTTGAATTGTCAAATTTGAACTGGGGGGGGGGGTTGAAAAATTCTTTCATGTCCGGATGTCCCGAACAGAATTTCTTAATTTCTACCCTAATGCGGTTTGTCACTTGGTTTTTGAATAAATGATATATATATATATATATATATATATATATATATATATATATATATATATATATATATATATATATATATATATATATATATAAGAACTTGAAACTGTTATAGGGCCTACGTGTGGAATTGTAGTGGGTGTACGTACTTGATTCGTAGCTGTGTAAAAAAATCGAATAGTGAAGAATACAGTACTTATGTGAATACTCTTGAGCTTTATTTTTATTTTCAGAAGATTAATAGCTCTAGCAAAAAATTATGACTTAAACAACACTGAAGTGGTATGAATGAAAACAGAAAAACTAAGCAACAGTTTTCATTAAGTAAGCTGATAATTTAGAACTATGACTAGATAATTCAGCTCTCCTTGGCAAGCCTGTAGCTTTGCCCAGGGTTCCAGTCTATGTACAATATATAAAAAAGTCGATTGAAATATAAATAATCACATATTCAGTATCATATCATTCATAAATTTAAATTAACTCAAAATTTCAGTTACTTGTCGAAATTGACAATTTTAAGCACATTAGTAAATTCCCAACGAGTTTATTATGTGCCAATTTACACATAACTAATAAAAATAAGAAAGAAGCAGAAGAGCAATCTCTTAAGCTAGCTCTGAGGCAGCCATGGGTGTGAAGTGTTAGTGAGTTCATTTTCTTGGCCTCGGCCTAAGAGGGCGGGTGGCCAGTCCTCTCCCTCGCCGTCTCATCTTCCCACTGACAGTTTACGGTCAGTGTACTCATCATAGCTGAGTTGGCTAGGGGGTGCAGATAGAACAGAAATCTCGAACCAAATTTCTGCCCTCTCGGGGATTTGAACTCTCGAACTCTCGATTGACAATCCCACGTGCTAACTACTACACTATCTAGCATCCCTATAAAATAAGAAAACTCAGTATCAACCAGTGATTTACGTTAGCACTTCGTTCAAGCTAGATTCTAACCTATTATTGTAATCTCGGTAAGTGCATGATTAGGCCTACTCATTCACACTAACCACGTTTTGATTCATCAGCATTCTCGGCTTCACTGTCACATCGTCTGAATTTAGTTGTTTCAGGTTCTCCATGACATTCTTCACAATAAGCAAATCGCTTTTTGCACGAAAATCCAAACTTCCGTAAACTCATTTTTACTTGGCAATTGAATTTATAAGCTTATAAGTCTAACGAATCCAACAGAGGTCGTACTGATTTTACGAATTTCAGTTTGACATAATATAGATATATACATATATACGTGTTTATATATGCATATATATTCCATGTCTGTCTATTCATGTACGTATGCCTAAATATCTAGTAGATATAGAGATAGAGTGACAAAGGCAAAAATAACAGAAAGCTGCATATCTCTGAATATGTGGCGTACACATCAGCGTATAATATCTAGTGATTAATTTCTTTCTGGCTGGGGTCTGCGGATGCTGGGGTCTTCCGAGGCTGGAATCTGCCGAGGCTGGGGTAGGCCGACGTCAGTCCAGAGGCTGTATACTCGGGTCATGACCCTGCCGGTAGTGCCAGTAGCTCTGTATGCGGTTAGGTAGATAGCGAAGGGGCTGAGCCTGCCATAATTATGTTGTGGCCATGTGCTATCTTGTCTTATTGCTGGCGCACTGAGGATGCATTTGACCTCAAGTGACCTTGAGTGCACACAATCGTATAGCAGCAGCAGAATAATTATTTGAGTGCACGCGAAAGGAACATGCACAATATACTGAACCACTGAAAACTGCATTGGGAGGGTTTAACCTAACCCCCCAAGGTAATTTTTAGGAATTAACTGGAGGGGTTGAAAAATGAACTGGGGGGGTTGAACCCTCCAAACCCCCCGACAATTCAATCACTGTGGCTACTGTTATGGAAACATAAGAGGATTTCGATTCAATGTGGAACAAAAGGCGTTAACCGATAATGGCTTAATGTAGGCTGTATTATCACACTGGACAAAAGAGATATCATGAAAAAATGCAAACCCTTACTTTCGGCCAAAATATGTCAACCCCCACTTTGAAGTTCGATGAAGATCGTTCTCCAAATCCCACCTTTGGTAGACGCCTCTGGTTGTAGCCATAAATTTTGTAAGGCTCTTTTCGCAGTCATGCCATCCAACGTGTGTCTGGCTAGGCCTTATTTAGTTTTGTAAATGTATGAAATGTTTGTAGTTATAAAGGACCTCTCTGTTTCTGTCTGTCTAATGTCAATAACAAAATATTTTCTTACACCTTAATGAAATCCCATATCCTGTTATTCAATAATTGTTAAATTCCAACTACCCATTCTTGTAATTGAGTTGTAAAAATTAAAATAAGCAAAAACTTCGGTGTAGCTTGACAATTTCCTTATTTCGTTCAGACGTAGGCATATATAAAATATTATATGTAAATTTATAAATAATATATATAATATAGGCCCTATATTTATAAATAATATATACACTAATTTATAAATAATATATATATATATAAATTTATAAATAATATATATATATAAATTTATAAAATGGTGTTGGTCTTCTTGTATTGGTCTTATGTGCGTGTCCACCGACAAGTATTGGTTTACTAAATGCAGAGAGACAGACAGACAGACAGACAGACAGACAGACAGACAGACAGACAGACAGACAGACAGACAGACAGAGACAGAGAGATGGAGAGATGTGGAGAGAGAGTGGGGAGAGCGGGACAAAGAAGGCATATAGTAGGGGAGACCGGGGCTATATGTTACAATTCCCACTTTTTGTAAATTGGCGGTTCCTCAGCACCTGAATTTTCCTAAGACCAAGGGGGTTTAGTACTTCATTATGTTACACAGAAATTGGTCACAGTAGATTTTGTTAATAGTTAATGAATTTTGTGCAATATTGGTGTTAGGCAAGCTACTGGAATGTAACAAATAACCCCGATAAAGCCCTGGGTTACATGTTACATTCCCCGGGGTTGCAATGTTACACAGGTAGAATTGACATCTTTAGTTCTTTACAGTAAATGTAAAGTGATTATTAAACAGGAACATCACTAACAATATAAAAGATTATTCAGAACTGATTAGGCCTATGTAAAGTCTAAAGTTCTTCAACAGTTGATGAAATAAAAACGACGAAAAATAAACTGAACTACTAGTTAAATCAGAAATCAGTTAAATGGGTCTACTTAAGCTTAGGCCTAGTCAGAGTCATAACAGTTGTGGTATACATAATAATCGTTTCCATCAGTGAATTGTCGTGTGCCCATTCACCACATTCTAGGCATTGTACCCAGTCCTCATCGAACGATTCGCCGCAAACCAGGCAAACCGTTTTCTTAGATTTATTATAATTGTCGCTGTTTTTCGTAACTGAACTCTTTGCGGGTTTTCGGAGCAGATTTCTTCGGAGCAGATTTCTTTCCTTTGTTGTTGGTCATACTCGTAGATCCATTCTTTGCTAGTTTATTGCTTAAGTTTTTCCTTGCACCTGGGTCGACTCGTTTCTTTTTGTTTCGATGTGCCTCGGCCAGTGCGTTTTTCACTGACCTCATTTTGGATTTGAAAAGAGTTATTCAAACATTAACCTAGTGCCCGTTGCAGTTACACGGTAGCTTACAGCCTATATTCTTAATTACATAGCAATCAAGACTTATTGGCCTACATAGGGGCCGTCCATAAATGACGTCACGCACCTAGGGGAGGGAGGGGGGTCAGAAATTTGTGACGATGTGTGACAAGAGGGGGAGGGGGGTTTAAGAAATGTGACGTCACATCAGGTCTTCATAATTTAATTTTAACAATAAAAACACTAATTTTGAGTAATTTTCATTATTAATTTTATTTAAATAAATAATATGCGGTAACTATCATTATTAATTTTCTGATTATTTAAATATTTATATATATATGGTCACTCTAAGATTTTATTCAATATTAAATATATAAACTTATCTTTAATCACTATAGATGTCAATACTAAGCCTAGTACTGATAAGTGATATCATAATCTATTATATAGTTATGGTTTGAAATATATGTTCACTTTTCATAATATACTTCGTCAGAAAGAGGGGTAGTCCTAGAAATAAATGTTTGAAAGAGTAGTTTTAAAAACGGCTGATAGTTTTGAATTAAGAATTATAAATGTAGGTACTATTTATCTTAATGGAATATCCATTCCACAGGATGAAGAGAACCATGTTTCCATATTTATTCCATGAAGGAGCATTTGCTTCGCCATAGGAGAATTGAAAAGCATAAATTTAGTAAATTTTTGTAATTATTCTTATCAAACATTTTAATTCTACTAATTCTACCAGAGCTATTCATTCAGTGGAATGAATATGTGATTGTAATAATTCTACTCTCTCCATTTTCAATTATTTTTTAATAGTTATGACTTTTCACTTGGAAATATTCATCGTCTAACGAATAATACAGATGTTCAGAATATTATAATAATATTCTGGACTTCTGTAGTAATTGGTTAGACGCTGAATATTTTGAAGTTAATTTTTATGCTATATTTCAGCTTTCCAACACATCGTTTTTAATACATGGCTTTCACCTTGCAACATCAGAGTTCAGCACCCCATTAAATACTTTAATTATTAGAATGACAATAAATGTGATTTGAAACATGTTTTATTATCGAATGGAAATTTGGTTTTTTTTGGGGGGTCAGAGCTTTGTGACGTAATTTTTTAGGGGGGGGTGTTACTTTTTGTGACAACGTGTGACGATGGGGGGAGGGGGGGTAAAAAATCGGCCAAAATAGCGTGACGTCATTTATGGACGGCCCCATAGGCCAATAAATCAATAGCACAAGTTAATAATACGGGGCTATATGTTACAAATGTAACATATAGCCCCTGGGCACATCTTCGTAAACAACAAGCTTTTACACATACAACGGTCAAGCTACATCGATCGCTAGTAATATTCTGTTTATAAACACATATCACCATGCCACCAACACGCAGAATATGACAACCGAAGTACTAAAACTGGCCGCAGAAATAACAAAAGTGCGCACTTACCTTTGAAAAAGATATCTGCTCAAAAAACGTTTATTTGCCCTAAATCGATCACGCTGTCAAATATATCAACAGCTCCGCCACTATACCTGCAGGCTAACTGTGCGCATGCGCTAGAACATAGATATACACTAAAAATTAGTAAACACCATAGATATTATCGTTATAACATATAACCCCCTGTAACATATAGCCCCGGTCTACCCTACTAAGAGGGCGGGAAACGAGGAATCTTCTGGCCTTAAGACTTGCTATACAAGGTCATGTGTCAAGCGGCAGCCAAGCCTTGAAGCTCATACATTGCGATGGCCTGTACAACCCTAACTGGATGATGGATGAGTGCTAGGCTAGTCATCTATATCAGAGGGGCCAATACACAGTGGGCTAGCTAGCTACGTTTCTGACGCATCATTTCTTTGAGTATGATTGAGGAAATTCTTGTGCTATGGAGCCTGCTATTTATAAGTGGGCATTCAAAAGCTTCGGAGATTTCTCGCTTTTGCTTTGGGGGCTGAACCACATTTGGGGGGGGGGCTAAGCACCCCTAGCCTACCCCTGGCGCCGCCACTGAATGTTATGATTACTTGTTTGCACTTCAGTTCTGCCTTAACCATTAGCCTTTTCAAAATCTTCATGTTGCTGTAAATTAAGAATGGCACAATGCTGTGAATTCCGCAACGTTTATGGTCTTGGTCATAGTCTTGGACACTTGATCATAGTCTTGATTATAAGGCATCGGTCTTGGTCTTGAACCCTGTGGTCTTGGAATTTTGCTCTTGCTTACAACACTGATAATACATAGACAGCTAAAATAGCGCTTTTAGGTACCTAATGAGTGTTGTGCTTGCCTGCCCAAATGGTGCAAAAGACTGTTGGGTTCGTGTCCTATGCGTTTTTCTGCATCTAGATCAAAGGCATTCCTCGACTGCATAGGGTGTATTCCGTAATGTATACATGTCCTGAAAAAGGGTTTGAAAGGGTCACACAATGAGGACAAATCTGGGGAGGGCGCTTATGCTCATTATGAGCGTCTTTTAAAAATTTGGTTCATAGTCAACGTGTGTAATTTCAGTGGTCAGAGCCAAAAGACGGTCTACTGCCTAGGATTTGATTAACTTCCTTTTTGCTGGACGCGACAGATCAACAGCCAATCTGGAAATTGTACTCAGTTGGAGCGCGAACGTTAATAACTGCGGACCGGGGAAGGAAGCGTCCAAAATATATCATTTTGCAGACGTGCTTTATGGATGATCCGCACATCTTGCGCCTTCAAATTGGTTGGACGGCAGACAGTACTGCGTTAGGTCTTATTGGAATCCTTGGATCAGCTGTACCCCATCCCGTATCAAAGTTGCACTGCAAGGTCAGCAGAGTAGCTTAATGTAGGCATTAAATTTTGTTCTTTGTTCAATTCTGTCTCAATACCGAAGCCTTTCAGATTCCCCGAAATGGCATAAACTATCGCAAAAAACCTCCACGATTATCTTGCTGACACTGACTTTAAAAGATGGTATTCTAAGAAAATGAAGACGGACGTGTCTTGCAAAATATCTGCCTTCCGAGTCTCGGTTAAGTAACAAAACCGCGATTTCTTTTTCGAAGAACCGTGCTGGCATAAAATGGTGCGCTATATTGTTAGACTGGGTGTTTCGCACCAAGTCAAAGATGGCGTTGAAAACTTGTACAGTTTGATGATTTTAACGCTATAGATAACTCCTTCATAATTCTGTTAATAGCATAGATTATACAGTAGAAGGTGATATAAAATAATGATAATGATGCTTATGACGGTGGTGGATGGTCAGTAGGGTGGAGTGAAAAAAATAAAAATTCTAGGAAATGATAGTAATAGTGATGAATAGTTGCATTTTGGTATAGTTAGTTATAGTGCAAAATATTTTTTTTAAATTCGTCCGGGAAGATGTGCCCCAACGAGTTTTAAAATTTGACAATTTTTGAAAAACTATCAAATTTATGAAAATTTCAAATTTAAAAAAAATTTCACACGCTAATTGTAATAGTGTTTAGGCATTTAATTATGACGTATTTAATGACCATGTAAGAGAAAAATTTTAAAATATGCCTTCTAAGATGTGCCCCAACGAGTTTTTAAATTCGACTTTTTTCACAAATTTGTCAAATTTTGTAACAATTGTAAAAACTTAAAAAATTTAAAAACGTTAACTGTAATAGTGTTTAAGCATTTAATTATGATGTATTTAATGGCAATGCAAAATAAAATTAATAAGTGATCGTATGTTAGAAATATTTAAATTACAATAAACTATAAACTATAAACAATATCAATAGGCTATTGGATGTCCAACATACAGACGCAGAATTCGAATAGCTGTAACGTATTTAATGACCCGAAAAAATAAAATTAATAAATTTATTATCTAAGATGTGTTGTAGCAAACGAAGAACTGGGCAATTGACACGAAATTTAAAATTTTTAAATTATTTAAGAAATATTATCACACTAATTGAAATTTTGTTCCAATATAGCTTGATAATGTTTGCTTTATATTTATGCTTCTCCATTTTTGTTTAAAATTTATGCTCGATTTTACTGATTTTCACACCTTCACTGTAAATGTAAACACTGATACTGTAGAATACTGATGATGCATCAGACTGTTAGAATTAGAATTCGTCAAGCCCTTGCAGTGGTTTGTCTGCCAATTACATTCGAATGAATTGCCATTGCCACATACATGTATATTGGAGCATCTGGATGGCGTTACTGCAGGTCCGCTGGCACTTACAGGGCCAATCGGCAAGTCCATGGCAACCTGTAAACAACTATCAGTTAATCTGTTTCAGAAAATTGAAGTTGATTTTCCGGAAGTCACCGCAATTGATCTTAGCACTGATCAAAAGTATTTGTCTGACATTTGTCATGATTTGTGAAGCAGTAATAAAGGGATACTGTTTTAAATCTCTGGCCAGGCGTGATCCGGGTGCTATGTCGCACTCCAGATGGATAACCATGGCTAATCGAATCCTGCGTCTGTATGTAGCAAGTAATTGCCCGTCAGACAATGTGAAAATATTGGCGACATATGTTGTAAGAGTGTATGCTCCGATGTGGCATCAAAATGAAACCTTGGAGTAAATATGGTTCTATGCACTTTTGGCATACAATCTCCAGATCACGTTACCTGCCGGAAGTCCTTAAGGCTGTTATCGACCCGGTAATACAACGAAATATGAATATTTTGGAGATCCAGAAAGCATCCTTCTGGGAATGATAACTGACACTTGGAAGCATATCCGTGCTCTAGGACTACGCAGAATCTTGCGATCGAAAAATGATTGTCAACAGGCAAACAGAATACGTGAATTTTCTATTCCAGAGCTTAATTTTGCTGCAAATGATTATATCGATTTGATTGATTGACAAAACGTAAAAGTAACAGAACCATTGTTCATTTCCACACTTTCCAAAGCTGATCTTGAAGAACTTATCCCCAGTGAGTGTGTTTTGATTTTCCAGAATTTCCATGCCACACACAATCGGTTGAGCGCTAAGTAAAACTTGTTACTGAGGCATCTGCTAGGACTACTGTGGTTCGGCAAACATCTAGACATGGTTTTATCCTTGCCAGATTGCAATCACGGGAACTAATGCCTTGTTTTAATACAAAAGCAGATCTTCAATCGAGTTAAATCAATGGAATAAAATAAGTATTGACTCACTTTCAGTGATAAACAAGTATAGTCTGTTGGGATTGTTTATTGTTTAGTGTTTATTTAATATTGCTAACATACAATCATTTAAAAATTTTATTTTGCATGGCCATTAAATACATCATAATTAAATGCTTAAACACTATTACAGTTAGCGTTTTAAATATTTTTTTAGTTTATACAATTGTTACAAAATTTGACAAATTTGTGAAAAATGTCGAATTTTAAAACTCGTTGGGGCACATCTTAGAAGGCACATTTTATAAATTTTCTCTTGCATGGTCATTAAATACATCATAATTAAATGCCTAAACACCATTACAATTAGTGCGTGAAATTTAAAAAAAATTTGAAATTTTCCTAAATTTAACATTTTTTTCAAAAATTGTCAAATTTTGAAACTCTTTGGGGCACATCTTCCCGGACGAATTTTTCAAAAATATTTTGCACCGTAACTAACTATACCAAAAGGCAACTATTCATCACTATTACTATCATTTCCTAGAATTTTTAATTTTTTCACTCCACCCTAATGGTCAGCAAGTAGCCAATCACGAGGCATTCCCATCGGATTATTGAAATTTGTGAACACAGATAGCTTACATCCTAACGAAAAAGCTTTTAATCTGCGTTTGAATTGATTGATGGCAGTGACTGCGACCTTGTTTAACAGATGGGAGGACACGGGACACTTTTGAACTGATCTTGTCAAAAAAGAGGCGAAAAAAATTGTGTCGACCTTTTTTTGGTGTTTCTCCAAAATTTGGGGCGGGGGACAACTGTATAGCGTGCCCACTGTTAAAGGTGGGGGTCTTGTCCCCGACCCCCGGGATCGCCGCTCCTGATTGATGGTTACAGCATTTCTTAAATCCTCAGGAGAGAATTCCATAATGACGGGCCAGAACATTTAGGCCTAATGGAAAATTGTTTCAACTTAGTTCTTGCATTGCACCACGATTTTTGTAAGATGCCGTAACAGTGGCGTCTAAACCCCCCCACCTGGGCCACATGGAATGGGAGAACAAACCCCCACTCTTGCCGACTTATATATAAGAGGCTTAGAAGTCACTCAGAACTGTAAATTAATTTATTATATACATCAGCATCGTATACATGGTCCATAAAGTTCGTTACTCCGAGATAGCGTGTTTCTGATAACATCCATGACACATAAATTAGATATATAATTATCGGAAATCAACAACAACCCCAGTTAATACCTAGAACGTTAAACCCCCACTTCTGGCGTCCGTGGAAATCGTTCTCCAACCCCAATCCCATTAGTTTTCAGTAGTTTTGTACTATTTCTTTGTTTCGTTTTGTTCTAATCTTCGTGTTTCTGCTTTGAGCGAAATAAAGTATAGGCTATATATTAGTAGACGCCACTGTGCCCTAATAGGCCCTATTATAACCTGCAATTTAGATCAAGGTAAACATGGTACCGAAACATGAACAGACTTAGACCTATTTGTAATTCAGTTATATCACGTAACATTAATATTCTGTGCTTCAGAAATGCAACTTTTGTGCTGGAGAGCCAGTTCAAATTTAATATAACACGGATAGCACGTTTCTTAGAATTCAAGCGAGAGGTATAGTTATAGCCGCATTCCTTTTCATCTCCTCATCTCTCTCGTCGCTCCAATTCTAAATGCCATCACGCAATCGTGCCGTCTGAATAATGAATAACATGAGATTGCCATGCAAGACATCAATACTTCAATCAGAGGCGTGCATGTCTATCAAGGCCTACCTGTATGAAGCTTAGATCTCGACCTGTGCCAAACCTAATCTTGTATGCCTACCAAATTCGTTTGACTGAATCTCTGAACGAGATAGCGATAACTTGTGTAACAGTTGAAACTTTAAACCTGTTCACACGCGGTGCCGTTATCTCTCTGATGTACAATAAACATCCTACCTGCACGGGGCTGGGACCGGGCGTGAGATTGGCGCTGCAAGACGATCGGCCGTCGTCTGCGTTGCTCGGCACAGTGCGTGTTATTTGGTAAGTGGATATGGGTCTGTGTGTGTGTGTGTGTGTGTGTGTGTGTGTGTGTGTGTGTGTGTGTGTGTGTGTGTGTGTGTGTGTGTGTGTGTGTGTGTGTGTGTGTGTGTGTAGGGGTCTGCGTGGGTGTGTAGGGGTCCGCGTGGGTTGGTAGGGGCGTGTTTGCGTATGGAAATTAATACGTAGCGCAGTTCGGTTGGTCGTCGGTCGCCTGGAAGCATAGATTGAGTTTATGTCCTTTGCAACAACCCTTCTCATTGCCATTTGGACCGTCTGGATAAGGAGGGCGGGGACGAGGGGAATGGATGAGTGGATAGATGGATGGCTGGATGGCTGGATGGACGAGTGGATGGATAGATGACAGAAGCAGGGAGGGAGGCAGGGATGGGAACGAAAGCGAAGCGTAGGCTATATATGGCGTACTATATATATCCTATTCATACTTGTAACACAAATATCTGCTAACATCAGACACTAACCGGAACAGAAGACCGAGAGGCATTAATTGTCTCGTAATAAATTACACTTAATGTGATCTTTTCAAGTGGCATTCAGATCTGTGTCGCCCATTCAGTCTAGGCCTCTAGGGGAATACTAATGGATATACGTCGACATGTTTCCCTTGGCGTTTGCCATATATATAGAAAAGGGTTTCGTTCGCCTGCAGTCGCGTATATAGGTTTTTAGGAAAGGTAAATGTATGCTTGGAGTCAGTGCCGGATTAACTTTTTAGAGGCCTGGCGCAAACAATGCAACAAAACTAAAGTAGGCCCTCTATCCAATCAAATTATCAAAAAAAATGTTTACAAACAAAACAAAATAAGCGCCCAGTTGATGGCGAATACAAGAGCCAATGTCTGAGAATTTTTTCCCCGTTTGGTGTGATCGTAAAAAAAGCAGAATCGTTTTAGTTTTCTTTTGGTACTATTCAATTTTACTTTATTTCCATGTTGTTTTATGGATTTAGAGTACATATGCCATCTTGATTACGACATGGTTCAGGTCCCATCTGCAGCCAATAACTGACCAAATCTTCATTTATAGGCCACAGAGCAGCATCTGTTTGTGGCACGTTTCCAACAGATTGATTCTCTTGTTTTAATGGTAGATCTATGGTAGTTTCAGATTTAGGCATATTGCAATGATATCATTGCTGAAATCAAGGGTGTCTGTTGTTGGCATTAGTGCTGACACTGATGAGCGGCCTAAGCCTGAACTGCATCCAGCTTCTGACGCTGAGTCGACACCATCTATAAATTGCGGCACTTCTCGTGTTTTTACTGCCAGAAATTTATCAATACTACCACGTTGCTGTTTGCCTACCTCTTCAAGTTCGCGTTTTCTTTGACGTTTCTGCCAACCGGACTCAAATTTCTTCATTTTCTTTAGGCCTACTTATTTTATTTGTTTAAAAATTAAAATTAAAAAAAGAAATAAGCAGCTACATAAACACTAAATAGTAGATAATAATATTACATGCCATCTGGAACATAGGCCTACACTGTGTCGTCTGTACCGTACGCATATCTATATATTTTATTTGGTGATGGCCTGATGGGGTCGATCCGCGCATAAATTGATTACGTCATACGTCATCATTACAGTACACAATTAATTAGTACGTCATCATTATAGTAGTAGTACTGTAGAAGGCCTGTTTTTATAATGCCACCAAATTTTATATGCAATGCTTGTTTTAGAAATTAAACATTTTAAATAAGCCGGACTGTGACTTATATAGGCCTAAACAAATTCGATCGGATAATCGCATTTCTCAATGTTTTTTTAAATTTTTACCCCCGAAAGAAGGCCTGGCGCAAGTGCGCCAGTTGCGCCATAGTTAATCTGGCACTGCTTGGAGTTGTAAGGGTGGATGGGTGGATGGTCGCCCGGATGTCTGAGTGTTTTACCATCGGCAGTAACGAGGACTTCGTAGCTGAAGCATTTATTAGCGACACAAGTCGAGTATAGAAAGAAATTTCATTCAACTTTACAGGCAAAAATCGCCGCCTTTAAAGCCTAAGGTCAGTCCCTACTACAAACGATCGGCTGCAAGCCTATAGTGGCTAAAGGTTATAAACGGAAGTTACCGTCGTTTGTGCATGGGCATAATCCAGGAACAAGGCTCAGGGCTCGTAAAGAATAATTCTTCTAAACCCGCGTTGTCTTATTGGTAAGTCCAGAGGGGAGCACTGTATGCTTACATGCTGAGGAACAAACCCTCATACATATGTCTGTTTATGCCTTTGTTTGTGCCTCTGTCTATTTCTATATTTTTAATGATTACTCTTGTTTTATTTATCTCTTTAACCACAGGTCCTCTCAAAGGCTATGTGCTTGAATGTGAATAGAAAGAGAATATGACTCCACGTATATTAAGTGTTAGCGACATACATTTCTTAGCCTCGGCATATGAGTCTGAGTGAATAGGAAGAGAATATGACTCCACATTCAGTTTTAGCGACATAAATTTCTTAGCCTCGGCATTTGAGTATGAGTGAAAAAGAAGAGAATATGACTCCACATTCAGTTTTAGCGACATAAATTTCTTAACCTCGGGATTTGAGTCTGTGTGGCCGTTAGCGATTCCAAAGGCCCTTGGCAAGAGGAAAGTGTACCTCCGAATTTGTCATATACTTCCCATGCAGCTCACGCACGTATACATATATATACTAAATTGCACTGCGTCGCAACGGCATCAACTAACATCTACATAAGGGCCAAGAGTGTTAGTTCCAAGTTCGTTATACACGGACTCGAATTGGCGACCGTAGGATTAAAAAGCAAGACCGATATACAGTGTCGCACACTGTAACTTAACTGCAAATTTTCGCACACTGTAACTTAACTGCAAATTTATGTAGCGCATGCTTGCGGGAAACTCCTCTACAGGGGCACATGACAATAAGTCTCAATAAAACGGTAACGATTTAAGCCTTGTTCATATGTCACTGGATATTGTAATCAATAACTTTATTGATTTTGGTCACTTTGTTCTGTCCGTGTTTCTTTCGTCACAAATGGCTATTCTTCCTATTCATGCTGCTCTTCTGCCTGCCTGCCTACCTGTCTGTCTGTCTGTCTGTCTGTCTCTTCATGTGTGAGACATGGTACCCGATTAGCACTCGCCTTGTAGGCCTACCGCGGATAGTACGGTATCGAACCTTCCAGAGACGATTACCGCTAGAGACCTTGAGCAAGTCCTCCATGAACTTATCGTTTGCTCAACGCCGTTGAATGATGCTTCGTCAATCGTCATTTTATAGTGGCACTTTATAATGATAATTTAAACGTGTATAGGGGCCTATGTATGCATGTATAATGTATATATATATAATTTATGTATACAGTTATCCCCGAATTTGGAATAAACACCGAAAAAGGTCAAAAAATTGTTTTCAAACAAGATCGCCTTCTCTATATGGGACTGTCTCACTATATTATACATCCCTGGCTCTTTCTCCGTTTCTTATTCTGTTTCTTTCCTGAAATTATTATCGTTTATTCCTGTGCTCGGCTTCCGCTCAATGTCGTAAATTTCTAAGGCCAAATGGAAACGATAAACGATAAAAGCGTTCGATGAAAGCAGACACTTTATGAATCTTTTCCGCAACACCAAAGAAGTGACGTCAGAGCCGGAAGTACATACGCGCCCGAAGAAGAATAGACTAAGATTTGGAACCGGAATGCGTTTTATAGAACCAATTCTAGACAGCTGCACGCCTATAAGCAATCGATTTTTCCTATTTCCGATGCAGGCCACTGTAGTCATACTATTCTTCAGGCACGTAATATGTAACATTTCTTTATATTCTAAATTGACTTGTGTAGTGGAATGGTTCATCTATTAGCCGTATGTTTAAATCCCTTGCAGATGGAGGAAGGTAAGGCATCTTGATATAGAGGATTTGGCTCTGGCCCTAATACACCAAGGCTAAGGAAACGAAGTCGCCAACTTTAGACTGATGTCTGTCTGTCAGGGTTAGCCCAACGGACTGATCTTCTTTACCGGATCCCTTAGCGGAACTACGCAGCTTCTTACCGTATCCGGTGAGATTAGATTCCTTCACGGAGCGATACAGTATCCGGTGAGATTAGATCATAGTTTTTATTTAGATTCTTTTCTGCTGCTTGGCAAGGGATTCTTTAAATAGCGCCACTCTAGACCACGTTCCGAGTCAAGACAAACACAGAAAAAGACAAACATACAAACAGACGACGATGCAAACGATTTCACATGCACATATACACACGCACTGAAAATGCTTGAACGCACGCGTGCCCTCTCCAACGCACACAAACACGGATGCACAACGATGACGTTTCATAGGGTATAAGCTCGCATCGCTGATACGCGTTCCACTGCTGCTCGAAACATTGTTCGGACTCGACTCCGAGCAAGGGCGTCGACACGCTTTTCAGAATGAGCGACATTGGCGAATTCCACTACTTTGTGTTGCCAAAAATCTTTGACAACGTATTTTAGTCGTCGACATTTAGACGATCGTTTTCTTTAGTATATAGTGCCTATATGAAACTTCGCTTGACATGTTTTACTTTCCGTGGTTCTACCGGCTGCTTCAGTCACTCCTCCACGTCTCCAACTTTAGTTATGACTTACCTTTTTCCTCTTCTGCCCAGCTGGTAGGCACTCCAAGATTTTGCCCAACCAGAAATTAGGCACCAAATTTTTATATTTTTATGTTCAAAGTTGAGGGGCGAAAAGCACCTCTGTCCCTAACATTTGAGAATTTGGGCAAACAGGCACATCTTGGGTGTCCCTCGACTTTACTCTGTTAGTCTGATTTAGTTTAACCTAGTGACCTCTATGCCACCATTATCACAATGCACAGAGTCGCTTCGCTTCAAGCGAAGAAGATCAATCTTAATACGTAGCTCATTTTTATGAACACACTGTATTTGGATGACGCAGGGAAATCTGAACATTTAAAAACTGGCGTCCAATCGCAGACCAACGCAGGATGTAAAAAGCTTTGCTCGAGTTTGTCCTTGTATGTATCGGCTTCATATATGTACCGGGGCGTAACTTTGGTCTAGAAAGTGGGGGGCACCAAATTTCGCATTGCTTCAGCCTCGCGACTGATAAATAATTATAACAGCATCGTTTCTATTACAATAATAATATAATTATAGGCTTAATGACGGTGAAGATGATAATGATAATAATAATAACAATAGTAATAGCGACACTAATAGCCTAATAATAACAATGAGAATGATGACGATGGTGATCACACTGATGATAATGCTCGGTAATATAGTATTGAATCTTGAGGACTTCTTCAGCTGAAATAATAATGGGCAAAAGCAATAGGCCTAAGTATGAAACATGGGGATACAGTACCCTCCAGCCCAAAAAATGGGGTACAGGTACCTCTCGTACCCCCGTGAAGTACGTCTGTGCATGTGTATATATATGTGTGTATATATATATATATATATATATATATATATATATATATATATATATAGTGGTCATACATACAGTCATCCATTCATTCGGTCGTGCACATAATGTGTCTGTTGCATGCGAGCTGTAGGTAGGAAGGCTCAGCTATCATCATCATCAGCACAAGTCACTTATGTATTAAGAGGCATGTTTTGGGAAACGAGGAGAGAGAGAAGGGAAGAACGGAAACGAACGACAGTGGTAGGAACAACAACAGCGTGTAGTGAGTGAATTGAGAGTGCGTGTAGGTGAATCGAATATTAACTATTGTAGTCAACGTAGTTAATTGCAAGTTAACAATAAAGTAAATATTAAACTAATGAGTGTTATCTATCAACGAAGTAGCCAACAACGGCCGCTACAGGTGCTGGAGAACCGCTTCAGAACGATCCGACCTCTCGTCTACATCCGATCCAGCAGTTCCGTTCCAGCAGTTCTGTGACCGCTCAGCGCTGGTATATCGATGAGTGTACCCATCAATCCAACATCTGGCAGATACAATCTTCGATCGGGTAAGCTATTACCATCGTCGTTGGACTTCTCTCCTCCGGAGTCACACATATCTTTGCTGCCGCAGTCTTCGAACATTTCAACTGATTCTTCATCTACTTACTTGGCTCCAGCTGCTGACGTTCTAACCTCTACGCCTCCATCGCCAACAATTTTGACACCACCGGCAGACAATTTTTCCTCTGCGGCACCGTTTCATTTTGGACAACAGGCAACCGCTGTTAGTCAGCCAGTCTACGCTGTCCTTGACGATTCTGATGCTGATTCCTCTCATTCCTCTGACGCTGATTCATCTGATTCTGAAATGGCTGGCAATACCTTGGTTCCTGCACCATTCACGGGCAAACCGCAGGAAGACGTTCTCGAGTTCCTGAATAACTATGACCTTTGGGCTACCTTTAGAGCTATGTCCGGAGGTCAGAAATTGGCCGCGTTACCTCTCCTCCTTAAGGATGGTGCAGCGCTGTGGTTCAACACTCAATCACAGGCCACTCGGGACAGTTTCACTGCATTGCGTGATGCCTTGATTCTGCGATACGGTCCACATCCTTCGGATGCCTGGAAACGATCTGCGGACCTGTGGCAGATTCGACAATTGCCACACCAGTCTGTCGATGACTTTTTAACTGTTGTCCAAAAAGCTGCCCAAAAACTTGGAGTTGGAGCTGACCAAACATTTCTCGTGGCGTTGAACGGCCTACGCTCTAGCATTAGACAACATCTCATTCACCATGATATAACCACTATAGAGGATCTGCAGAAATGGGGTCGATTGACGGAGTTGTCCCTGGACGATCATTCTGATGCAGGTCAACACATTCGTCAAACGGTCTCTGAACTAGCTGCTATCCGTGAGGAATTGAAACAGCTTCATCTGACCAATGTCGCTGCGGTAAGTTCTACTGACCACAGAACATTGTCATCTTCGCCGCGTCATGTCACCTTTGATTTGCTACCTGATCCATCGTTGGAGACAACACGTCTGGAAGCCTACACGACATCGTCAAGAGACTATCACCCACGCCCTGGTAACTATCAACCGCCACAACAGTCTTATTCGCCGAGGTATCTTGGGAACACTCCGAGGTACTCGCAAGGTCGATCGTGGAATTGCTCTCAACTTCCTTACCGACAGACCTCCTGGCGTTCAGCTTCCAAGTCATCTTGCAGTAATTGCGGAGGTAATCATGCTCCTAATAACTTCTGTCGCGCCAAGGGTGTCACTTGTTTCAGATGCGGGAAAAGGGACCACTTACAGTCTGTTTGCAGGTCAACCAGAGCGCCCTCTGGTCGCTTTAGCCAAACATAGGAATTCGCTTCCCGCCGTCCACAAATGACGGTTGGGGCTAAGAACAGAATTTATGCACAGACTGACAAAATTGCGATGTATAGAAACACAATTACTGTACAAGTTAGGAACCGCACTGCTCAATGTTTGCTTGACTCAGGCGCCAGTGTCTCGTGCATCAGTGCTGAATTTTTGCATAAATTGAAACTTCCTGTTCAACCATTGAGAGATGATGACACCAAAAATGTATTTTTGGCTGATGGTCATCCTGTTCGAGTACAAGGTCGTGCAGACATTACTGTTAAACTTTCCGGTTTGAGTATTCCTTATGAATTCTTGATTTTGCCACAGATGGGATATAGTCTGATTCTTGGGTTAGACTTCTTGACTGACAGTAAGGCAAGAATTGATTTTGATGCAAAGGTTGTCACTTTTTTTGATGATTTGGCTGCGACTCGGTTGTCAACTTCTACTGTGCATTCTTTCTCTGTGTGTACTCTGCATGCAACTGTCTTGAAGCCAATGTCTGAGACATTGGTCCCAGTTTTATTGCCTTCAAAGTATTCGGCTGATATGTCCATTATTGAACCATTTGCACGGGAAGCGAAATGTAAATTTATTTGTGCAAGAAGTGCCATCGATTCTTCTAAGAAAACAGCTGTTTGCAAGGTTTTGAACCCTACCAATCAAGTCATTTGGTTAGCCAGACATAAACCATTGGCATGTGTTGAGCCTATTTTTCCAGAGATATTAGCGATGTTTGCTGATGATAAACCACCACCATCGGCATCACCACCACCACCCACACATTGCAATCATACACCATCCTCTGCACTTGGAGTCCTCAAATCATCCTCCACGCATGATTACGTTTCCTTGGATAATCTGTCTGCCCGTAAAAGTCATTATGCGGATGGTTTGTCTGGCAGACCATCGGAAATTAATTACGATACTGATGATTTCTTTGTCCTTACGGATAATGTCTCTGGCAGCACTGGAACCGCATCAGATAAGCCGATTGCTGATCCGCTGAATAGATTACATGGCACTAGAGACTTGCGATCCAGGTCTTTGGACGACCTTAAAGTCAATTTTTACTCTGATAATTTGTCAGCAGATGAGAATGTTAGGTTGAAAGAGTTCTTACAAGTCAATTTAGGTACGTTTTCATCATCATTGGATGATCTGGGCAGGACTCATTTGACACAGCATTCTATTCACACTGGGTCTGCCCCACCCATTCACCAGAAAGCTTACCGTCATTCTGTTTCTGCTAAGGCGGAAATTGCTAGGCAAACAGAGGAAATGTTATCGGCTGGTCTCATTGAGCCGAGTACAAGTGTCTGGTGTTCTCCCGTTGTGTTAGTGAAGAAACGATCGGGTCAATTTAGATTTTGTGTTGATTACCGAAAGCTCAATTCTGTAACTGAATCCATCAGTTTTCCTCTGCCACAATTGACAGATGTCTTTGATGCCATGGGAGAGGTCAAGCCTAGGTATTTTAGTTTACTTGATTTAAGGAGTGGATTCCATCAAATTCCATTACATCCTGACACTAAGGAAAAATCTAGTTTTGTGACACATCAAGGTCAGTTTCAATGGACCACTGCTCCATTTGGATTGAAAAATTTGCCGAGTTTCTTTCAGCTGCTCATGTCCAGAGTTTTCCAGAATTTGCATTTTAAATCATTAATTGTTTACATGGATGATATATTAGTCTATAGTTCTACCTTTGATCAACATCTGGAGTATTTAAAGGAGGTTTTTGATCGCCTAAATGAAGCTAACTTGAAACTTAATCCGGAAAAATGTTCCTTTGGTCTGGATAAAATCTTGTATCTAGGGCATGTGCTCTCAGCGGATGGGGTAGCCGTTGATGAATCGAAAACCAAGGTCATTCGTGATTATCCAAGGCCGATGTCTCCTAAAGAGGTCCGGTCATTCCTGGGTCTTGCATCTTACTATCGCAAATTTATAACTCGATTCTCTATCATTGCAAGTCCATTAAATCGATTGCTTCGTAAAGACATGAAGTTTGAGTGGGATGAGACCTGTGAGGAAGCTTTTATTAAATTGAAGCAGGCTTTGTCGACTGCTCCGGTTTTAATTTATCCTGACATGTCTAAGCCTTTTATCATTAATTGTGATTCAAGTTCTCAAGCTGTGGGTTTTGTGTTAGCTCAGGAGGATGTTACAGGTAGGGAGCACCCAATTGCCTTTGGGGGCCGATCTTTGACTACTTGTGAGAGAAATTATACTGTCACTGAACTGGAAATGTTAGCTGTGATTTGTGCTATCAGGCAATTTCACTGTTATCTTGCCAATGCTACATTTACCGTTTATACTGATCATATCAGTTTGAAGTATTTACAGTCCTTGAAAACGAGTCAAACTGGTCGTTTACTTCGGTGGGCGTTACAGTTACAGCAGTACAATTTTGAGGTTAAGTACAAGAAGGGTAAATGTAATGTGAATGCGGATGCACTTAGTCGCATATCTTATCCCATGCACGTGGATGCTGATGAGGAACTTGAAAGTTTATTGGCTCCTATTGACACTGACATTATTCAGATGGATTTGAATTTAATCACAGACAGTGATTTAGGTGCACCGGAGGAACCTCAAGGCGATGCATTTCTCCAAGAGACTGCGAAGGAACAAAATAGATGTTTAGAGTGTCTTCCTATCATTCGTTATTTGGAATTAGGTGAATTGCCTCTGGATGATAGGGAGGCGAGGAAGTTGGTTATTGAGAGTTCAGAATATGCTGTAAACGAGGGAGTTCTTTGGCATTACTATCAGCCTCGTTCTCGGGGTCCTCAACGGAGCTATATAAATCAGCTTGTTGTACCATTGAGTATGAGACAAGGTATTTTAAATGGTTATCACGAAGAGTGCAGTCATCCAGGGTTCCACCGATGTTATTTGTCAGTTCGACGTCGTTATTTTTGGAAAGGCATGCACAAGGATCTGCAGAATCATATCATGTCGTGTAGTTTGTGCCAACAGTGTAAATATCCTCTCCCGTTGAACAAACCACCGATGACGTCATTGCCAATTAAACAAATTTTTGGTAGATGGCATATGGATATACTTCAGCTGCCTCGGAGTAAGGAAGGTTACCGTTACCTTCTTCTTTGTGTCGAATCCCTTACAAGATTCCCGGAGATGGTTATGCTGAAAGATCAGACGGCTCAGACTATTGCTGAGGCCCTGTATCGAGAAATCTTTACTAGATATGGTCCACCTGAAACCTTGTTGTCTGATCGAGGAGCTAATTTTTTGAGTAAAATTGTGACCGAATTATCATCATTATTTGGTGTTAAAAGGATTCACACAGCTTCTTATAATCCTAGATCCAATGGCGCTTGCGAAGTTGTGAATCGATCTATTTGGAAAATGTTGAGACTCCACTGTAAAGATGAGGCTGACTGGCCTATTTTTATTCCTGCCATTCTGTATTCTATTCGCGCAACAACGAGTGCAAATTTAGGGCACAGTCCTGCGTTCTTGTTGTTTGGCAGAGATTTTAAATTCCCAGTGGATCAACAGATGGGTTTGTCTGATCAACCAGAGACTACTCATGAGTATGTCAGGAGAATTGCTAATGCACTGGAAATGGCTAGACAGCAAGCTGTGGATGAGACTGTAGTTTTGCAAGCTCGCAATAAGAAGAATTACGATCTTAGGACCAGTTCTTCAGATTACGCAGTTGGTGATCAAGTTTGGGTTTTTAATCCTGTTACGCTAGTTGGCAAGAAGCCAAAGCTGTATAAGAAATTCGTTGGACCTTATTACATTACGTCTCAGGTTGCTCCATTTACTTACTTACTACGGCACGCTTTGACTAACAAACTGTTACGTCACCCAGTCAATGTTGATAGATTGAGGCGTTATGTTGATAGAAGGGATTATGAACAAGATTTACAGGTTACGCCTACTTTACAGGTCCAACCTTCACAGGGTACTGACGCAGTTGTCGACCCAGCAACAGTATCTGATGTTGTGACTGTGCATTCTCCATGGATTGAAGCGGAGCAAATTAGTGGAATGAAATTCATTAATAAAAAAAGATTCTATAGAGTGATTTTTAAGAATAGGTCTCTCAAGCCTGAATGGACAGCTGAAGAGGATGTCAGTGATTGCTTGAAGAGAGAATATCACATTAAACGAACCATGACGGGGAAAGTTAGGAAAAGGCCTACTCCTCAGCGGTTTACCAATGGTCCACTAGGTGATTAGACGAGTTGCTGAATGTGTAGTTTTTTTATTATTACAGGTTATGGTGACCCTGAAGCCTAATGTCACAGGGTCACTTGTCGTGATTGATTACTATTGGCTCCTGAGAAATGTTGCATTTTATATGTTTTAAAGGAGATAGTTGCCTCTTGTGCTTATGTTAAAGCCGCTGTACACTGATGTCAGTGAGTATGCTGTGCGTCACTAGAGCAATTACTATACAGCGCTTATTATATATTCATCTTGGGATTTCTTGTTGGCCAACAATTATTTACATATGTATTACACTGATACATTCAGCGCTAAAATCGACATTTAAAGTCGTGGAATAATGTCGAGAAATGACACTTTATTCACCATCCAGACAGCTTTTTGTTTGACAGGGTTACTGACGAGTAGGACTGCTTTGAGGTTATTTCCGTGGAGATTTGATTTCTTGGTTGATATTATTCTTGTATATATATTATTCTTTGTCCTACTATAGTAGTTGTTTCATGCACCGTTGTTACAGATGCTGTTCTACGTACGTACAGGCCTACGCTTCATGTATGGGATATAATGGGTTTTGGCGGAGTTGTCGTAATTGGCATAGGCCTGGGGTTCATCTCATATTACGTGGTTATGTGAGGGTGTATGCTGTGGTTATGCTGGGGTGTGTCGTTGCACGGCCAGTGGTTGGGCAGGTGAATGGGGAATACCATGCCGTATAGCTGCGCGCTGATATTGTTATCGCTGTGTGCTGTGATAAGCCGTGCTCTGCGTTACGTGGGGCGGCTGTTTTGCTTTGTATGCTTGCGGGTATCCCTACATATCTATGGTTTGTAGAGTCATCGTTTGTGTATTTAACTGAGAATACTATGGCAATTGAAAATGGGTTGTCTGATTTGATGCTGATTTGTCCTCAAGGACGGTCGAAAAAGGTTAATGCTTGCAGTTCTTGTCATGTTTCTATTCCGAATGAATGTTCTATGGTAAACGAACAATATGTTTTTCCTGCTTCGTGTTCAGCGAGTGACCTACTTAATGCTAGTGATTCAGTTGTGCATACGTTTAATTTGGCGATTATTCAAGAGTTTTTTGTTCAGGAGGATTGGGCTCTGCTTAAGGCGGACACTACTGTCGCTGAACAGATTACGCTGCAGTTGCCTGTTTTCATTACTCATTCAAATGTTTCTCTGGTAGCTGAGGAACAGTTAGCTGAGGATTTTGCCACTGCAATGAATTCTGTTAAGGAAGGTCAGGCGATATTCAAGTCCAAGGATGATATTTTTCGGGAACAATTGGAAAATTTGAATAGTTTGGATTCGTCCTTTTACTCTGCATCCATATCTTTTCTTATGCCTGTGGGTTCATTTATAATTGTTCTCCTTGCTGTAGTAACGATTTATTTGGTGGTTCGTGTGCATCAATTGTCTATTATTGTGTTGACTTTGTCACGCCCTGTTCAAACTAATTCAGTTCCACCAGTTTGGATTTTTTCGCAGTCAACTGGGATTCCGCCAATCGGCCAATGATTTTATTTGAATATGCGGAATTTCCATGGTTTCAGATTACTGTTATCACGTTCCTTGTGGTTATGGTTTTGGTTCTGATTTTTCGGAAGGTTTATCGCTGTTGTTGCAAGTCGTCGGTTGTTCAGCCTGTGTGTTTAACCATGCATATTTTTAACACAGAAGCTAAAGTTGTTATTCCTTGGTATAAGTTGCGTTATGCATTAGGTGATTATGATGTTGTCGCTTTGAATGCTATTTCTAATATTAGTCTTTCTCGTCATTGTTCTGGTCGTCAGTTACGTTTTCAGTGGAATATTACAGCTTTACATAAACCTTCTCAGATTCGAGTGTTGTTGCCACAGTCCTTATCTATTTCTTACTGTTTGGCTCGAAAACTGGACACTATTATTGGCCCTAACAAACGTTATTCTGTTCAACTGTATATCTCTAGTTTGGAATTCAATGTTCCGCTTGAGTTGCAACAATAATCAGTGTTGTTGTTTACCTTGAATTTCTGCTTGTTGATTGAACTATTCGTCGATTGATTGCTATCGTTTAGTTCTAGTTGCTTATCTTGCTGACGCTTGTATTATCATGTTCTACTTGTTCGTATTGGGATGACGATTTTTATGGTTACATGGTTATATTTCGGTACTTTATATGGTTATTGTGTTGTGATCATTAATGGTCATATAGTGGTAGTTATGAGTATTGTGTTATATTACGTTAGTTCCTCATGTCGTGCTTACTATTTGATTGCTATTTCGATTGTTATTGTCACTGCGTTCGATTCACCGCACGGGGTCTGATAGAATTATGGACTGATAGACTGTTTGACTAGATTTTTTTGAATTGGACTTATGTGTTAGTATTCTTCACTGTTGGTTATTCGTTATTTTGTTGAGGGGTTTAATGGGCAAAACCCGTGGCTCGTGTTTTTTTATAAGGATGGTCATATAGTGGTCATACATACAGTCATCCATTCATTCGGTCGTGCACATAATGTGTCTGTTGCATGCGAGCTGTAGGTAGGAAGGCTCAGCTATCATCATCATCAGCACAAGTCACTTATGTATTAAGAGGCATGTTTTGGGAAACGAGGAGAGAGAGAAGGGAAGAACGGAAACGAACGACAGTGGTAGGAACAACAACAGCGTGTAGTGAGTGAATTGAGAGTGCGTGTAGGTGAATCGAATATTAACTATTGTAGTCAACGTAGTTAATTGCAAGTTAACAATAAAGTAAATATTAAACTAATGAGTGTTATCTATCAACGAAGTAGCCAACAACGGCCGCTACATATATATATCTATGTATCCAGTTGAAGAGTTAGACCTCGTTGCGATGAGAATTGACGCATACCCAAATTTGATCACGTCACTAGCTTCATGCGCGACGTTCTCCACTGGCTCTCACTTGTACAGCGAATCACATATACGTTGGCTGCCCTTAGCCCTATAGTCTGGCACTGCCTGTCGGGCTTCGTCCCGGCCTACCTCCGCGCGCTCTGCCGCCCCGTCATCGGCGCACGGGCTCTCGATCCCTACCCTCGTCTGATCAGGGCCTGCTCTTATTCCTTTTCCCGTAGCTCTTCCTGGCAGCATCGCGCTTTCTGGTGGTGGGCCCTTCGAACTGGAATAGCCTCTCTCTGGCGTTATGCTTGCTCCTTTATCACCTTAAAACTGCTCTTTTCAGCCGCGCTGGATTTGGAAGCAACTCTGTTTAGTTCTCCTTGAAGAGGCGCTATAAAAAAAGTAGTCGATATGAATGAGTGAATAAACGATGTAATCGCCATGAATCATAAATTTCATGAATTGTATATTATTGTGTGACAAGTGAAATCCTTTAAATAGAAAATAACTCAACTTATATGCAACTCAAAAACAACAGCAATATCCGTGTTTTATGTAGAAATAGGTTACTTTACTTCGCTTAAGAGATTATAAGTATAGTGCTGGAAGCAATGAAGTACAATTAAAAAGATATCTGAGCATGAACGAGTCACTGCAGCTAATCCTGTGAGGAGGCAGCATGGGCGGCGATCTAGGGGGACGAGGGGGACATGACCCCCACCTTTAAGAGTGGGGGACACGCCATACATTCCCCAAAAAAATTTAGAAAAAACACTAAAAAGGCCATGAAACGTAATAGCACGTGAGGGTTTTGACGTCCTTTTTTGACCAGATGAGGTAAAAACTGAATTTTTGACCCGAAGTGTGCCCTGAAAATTCAAAGAAAGAAGAAGAGATTCGTGAAAAATGTCCTGAAACTTGAGGGGGATGAATCTGTAAACAAGGTAAACAAATTTCTTTCCTAGACGAATTCCTAACAAAAAAAGGTAATCACATTGTTGGGGACCGGAAAAAGTCGTAAAAAGAGGTCGATGAGTAAAAAAGTCATCAACTTTTTTGGAGATGAATTCTTAATTCTTAGAAAGTCACGAAATTTTTTTTTTGGGGTGGGGGACAAGAATTGTCCATAAAAAGGTCATCGACAAGACCATGACCGACTTAATTTGCCCCCCCCCACCTCTCAGACAAGATCGCCGCCACTGGGAGGCAGTATGAAGTGTTCGCGGCTTCACTGTCTTAGCCTCGGCATATGACAGTGACTGCCAAGGCCTCTCTCCATGCACCATGGCCTCCTTCATATATCTTCCAACCTACAGTCAGCGCATACTCACCGTAATCCTCCAGAGGAACAAGCGGTGACCCGACAATTCGGCGCGGGAATAATATTCTGAGCATGCAGGACAGTTCAGCGGAAGGAAAAATCTGCTTCTTTATCGATTGATTTGAAATACGTGGAGCACAATAGTAAAGAATCTTTGAAGTTGCTTTACTTACATTAGATATATATATATATAATATATGACAATGGCACTTGCAAGAACACCTTCACTCTATATATGCAGTGTTTAATCTAGTCCCCCTCTTCTGGGAGGGGTAACAAGGTTTCTGGGGGGACCAACCATACTTTAAAGAGTTTCAGAATTTTGTTCAACTTTCATCCAAACTTTTTTCAACTTTCATCTTCAAAAAAAGTTGATGACCTTTTTTAGACATCCGTCCAACTTTTTACACTTTTCCTATAGGAATTACTCTCTCAAAAAGGTTGATGGCCTTTTTTAGGATTTCGTGTCTCTCGGAGGGGAAAACCATGTATCCTAGGGGGAATTTCCCTCCCCAAAAGGTCTCTACATTATAATATTCCTGGCCTCTGGGGGGAAACATCAATCCTGGGGAGGGATTCCCCCCAAAGACGTCTAGATTACTCACTCTATAAATGGCAACAAAATTCTATTCACTTATTGGCAAGTTATAAGATCATAAGTTAATGTTGCGTCTACATCCGCTTAAGTATACGAGATAATACCACGTTTTTCGTAATATTACTGACTACAGTTCGCAATCGTTCAAACACATCCCAGTATTTCTTCTCTTGCATTGGAGGTGTTTCACCAGCGAGAATTTTTGTTCATGCAAATTTTCCAGAGAATATTGGGTTATAAATGTTACGTAAATGCACACGTTTTTATATAGTGGCCGTATGGCCTCGACCCTGCTCATTTTCAGTGAACTGATCAGGTGAGATCCCTCACCACCGCTGCCCGTTTGGGGGGCCACGCCAATTAAGGTATCCGTGAACGGATTGTGCCAAAGCCATAACTCTAGTTGGCTCATCCGTCTCCATTGCACGCATAGGCGTAATTTGTGGGGGGTACGAGGGGTACCCGTATCCTAACTTTTTGGACTGGGGTACCGTACCCCCCACTTTTTAAACAATGTCAATCAATATTTTATTATTGTGCCTTTCCATAGATGGTCTTCATGTGAAAAAAGAAAGTGGAAATTGGTACCCCTCACTTTTTAGACCAAAGTTACGCCCATAATTGCACGACGTTTAACGCTATAGCACGAACTTTTACTATGCCTATCTCAACTGGGCTGGTGATGCTGCGTAGAAATACTCAGAAGGGTCTTTGATGAAATTTCCATTGAACGCTTGGTAGGCCTACATATTTAGATTTCTTCCTGTGCAATATTCCTTTCGCATTGATACACGCATTAACTGTGGACAATAAACAAATCTTTACCTTTCCATGATGGTACGAATTCTGAAGGCAGTTCATACGATAGAAAGATATGACGCTATAAGACAGCTGCATTACTTGTCTTAGTGTCACTAAAGTGAAAACACCGAACTTAATTATTCACTACAGGAAAGGTAGTATATTGGTCAGAAATTACACTGTGTACATAAATGTTAAACCTGTTGAATTTTACTATAATTGCATGCATATATCACTATAATAGCGACCAAATAAATTATAATTTTTATAGTTTGCAAAGGGAACCGCCATCGCTAAGCTGTAGGTCCCCTATAGCTCGTTATACAATTTTCCCCGACTTGTCAATCAGAACAGGTATTTCGAAACTTATTTCTGTCCTGGAGGGATTTTTAGGGGTTGACAATCAACCAGTAGACTATCACGAATCAGGTGAAACAGTAACAAGACTCACAATACACTGGAAATCCAGTCGAAATCCGACATCATCATCATCATCATCATCATCATCATCATCATCATCATCATCATCATCATCTGTGGCATGCTCCTGTCTGGAGCGTTGCCGTTTCCACGACACGCTGCTATGCTCTGGCTCGTCTCCAGGCCGTGTGCAATCCAGAGTTCAGTGAGCACAGGTCACCTTCAACCCTTCTTCAAAGGGGCAGCGGTAGTAAAGGATCTCACCCGATCAATTGAGTGAAAAATGAGCAGGGTCGAGGCCATACGGTCGCTGTATAAAATCGCGCGTACATTTACATTTCTTGTCCCGTAGAGTGGGAAAATCATTGCTCGGTAAACGTGTGGCAAATCAGAAATCTGCTCTGCTCTTACGCTGCCTGCTCTTGCTCCACATCGAAGTGAAGCAGACTCCGAGCATGCTCGAAGCAGTAGTGGAGCGCGCCCACCGGGTGTGTCCATCCGGCGCCTGCCCGTTATATCCAACCGGTGACCGTCGGCGCTCAACGCACTGGTCTGCACTGGCCGCCAGCTCGCCCGCTCGCCCATCGCAACAGCACCGTATCATAGAATTATAATCTGATCATCATCTCATTACATTACTCGTTGCCCGTGGCGACCGCATTTACGCAAATGGATATCATTAACATCTGCTTCATTCAGTTTGTTCGTAAATACGCCGGCTCCGAATAAAGAAACCGTATCCATACGCGTGTAAACCGACAAGAAAGTGCGTCTTTCGAACCGACGCGTTTCACCGACCTCTGTAGGTCCATGATTTCCTGCGGTGAGGGTGAAAAGGCAGGATACAAATCACCCTTCAGTTCCACCTCGGTCTTAAACTCTCTCTTGTTCGGAAATCTTCCGCCTCTGACACCAAAGACTCGACGAGTTGTCCTGTCGTCTGGAACGTTCTTGGAGGTCTACTAAGACAATGGCAGCGCTAGCTACTGACTAGACTCGGGGTTTGTCCTGGAAATAGCTGAAGATTAATCATTAATAATCCACGATCGAATTAACTGAACGGAAGAAATGAAAATATCGAGCGAAACAGGAGGAACAGCTGGAATCCAGTCGCCTGTTCAGAGTAAGATATGTTCACTTTCGCTGCTATTGTTTTTTTTAGCCGAGGTAGAAATAATCCCTCAGAAGCTAAAAATTATGTTAGGAGTAAAAATTATCTCTGAGAATTTATCTCAGGTCGCATCCCAGGTATCACAACCATCCGGAAATGTGCTTCTGAATGCAATGGCATCGCAGCGCTGGACACAGAGGGATTTTTATTCTGATTTATATTATTATTATTAAATTTATAATAATAATAATAATAATAATAATAATAATAATAATAATAATAATAATAATAATAATAATCATTATTATTATTATTATTATAAGTTTGTTATTATAATTTTTGTTTATTATTGTTGTTGTTATTATTATCATCATCATCATGATAATGACGATGATGAAAATAATAAGGATGATGATGATCATCATCCTTATTATTTTCATCATCGTCATTATCATCATGATAACATTATCATCATCATCATCATCATCATCATCATCATCATCATCATCATCATCATCATCATCATCATCATCAACAACATCATCTCACTTCCTCTTAATTTAATTCTTGTCCTACGGTTAATTACACGAGGGCCCAGCATTAAGAACGCAGCTAGGTTTGTCGAAACAGAAGTTTGTATTGCCGAGTGTGTCACAGTCTGAAAAATTTGAGAACTGGACTAAGGCACGCTATGACAAATTTAGTAATTGACTACAGACATTTCAGTGAATGCAAGGAACTTTACTTCCGAATGTCATTCAGTTTCTGGCCATCGCTGCAAAAGACGAATTGGGAAGTTTTTGAACTACAGATAAAACAGTGACCCGCCCGCCCTCAAGCGGATGCCAAAGTACATTTGTGCAGTGCTTTTTTTCTAGAAAAAAAGGTTCCGGAACGGAACAATAGGTGCCGGAACGCAACAATTATAGGCGGGCTAAAATCACGAGAAAAACGGGATTTGGGGTTGGGAGGGGTCTCGATAAACACTGAAAACAGTTCAAAAACACTTAAATTAAATTAAAATAACTAAATTATTGTTTTAATTATTAAAATAAATAAATTATTTTTTAGGAGCTGAAAAAGGTGCCGGAACGCCGTACCGGCGCGTTCCGGCTGAAAAAAAGCCCTGCATTTGTGACAGATTTGTCTAACTCTAATTACTTCGAAAGGCCACATCAATATTTGACTTTGGGTAACCGTGACTCTGCTTAGTTGTCAGACAGCTTATGTGTATGAGCGTCATTGTCTGCTCTTTCCATGCAGAGTGCATACACTTTCTGTTACATGTGATCTTTGTATGTTCTGATAAGGTGCTATAAATAGCCAGATATATATATATATATATATATATATATATATATATATATATATATATTGTTTCATTGCGTAATGTGACGTATCAATGAGTTACATTACACTGTCTAATAATAATTGCGTATGTTTACATTATATCACGTCACGATGTAGGCCCTAATGTAATGTAAAATAAAATTAACATGGCCGATAAGCCCTACTGCTACTTGATTTTAAAGGCAAGCGAACCATGCATGTAGGCCTACTGATATTTTCTTATTATGAATGACTCGTAAAATCGTAATCTCGAAATTTCTGTAGCGCCCAAAAAAGCGAAGTCGCGGGAACTATGGCTTATTCTAATCCCGAACGATCAATCATTCTCGTTAGGCATTTGTGCGTTAAGGACTAGGTCAAAGGTTAAGACGCAGTCTCGGAGGAACTGAAGTAGACACACTCCGCGTTGCAGGGCAACTAAAACTGCTTGAAACAGTCGGCCATACATTATAGCGTCTCGCAAGGCGTTCAGATGGCTTCAAGTCCGTTCCATCAGAGAAGCGAGATTCCATATCCGATAGTTGCCATGGCGATCGACGATAGCCAATATTGATCGACGGGAGATGTTAAGATAAGAACCGTGCTTTTTCGGAATTGCTGCTTATTTAGCTGTTCTGTGGTCGCAATTATAGGAATACCATTCATTTATTTGTTGGCGGCGTGTCGGGGCATTTTGTGGCATATTGGTAGCACGCTTGGTGGGCCATTTGCTGTGACCTGTTGGCACACTACTAAGAACATTCTAAACGAACATGAGGGCAGACTCGGTGCCACTTATGCGGCATAGTAATTGCACATTACAACAATATATTGTTGGCATGTTTACTGTATACACTAGAGTGATTGATAGGAAGGAAAAAGAATTTGTTTATTGGAATGCTTGATTATAAGTCACATTGCTAGTGAAAATTCGAGCATCCTTGAGCGCATTACATCCAGCGCACGAGCGTTGAGGGATAGAGGAAGTGAGGAAGAGACAGCGTGTATCGTATCACCAACAGAGCTGACAAATTATATGTATACATGTAGTTAGGCCTACTAATGACAAACTTTCGGCAAATACGGGCCACTGGCGGCATCTTATTGGCAGGGCATGTTTTAAGGTAAATTTATCACTGCACATGGCAAGCGTCAGAGTGCATAAAAATCATAAATAATTATAAATTACAATTCTTTTCGTGCACAAACAGCGGTTAACAGCCTTTCATCACTGCACATTTTGTGTATCATTGCACGTTAAAACAATCCCTGCTTATTGGGTAACTGTTCTATAGTTCGCTGTTTCATGTCTCAAAAGTGGCGGTGACTAATCCCCTCCTGCTTGCCCTCTCCTTTCCTTTCCCCTCCCGTTCTTCCTCCCTTCCCTATAATTTGCTAATTCAGTATGCTTTGCTGGCCACTTTAATGTCACTCGCAGATGACAAAGTACATGTTTACAAAATTATGTTTCACAATTGTTAAACCCTAGTACGCAACCTATATTCAGATGACGTATTCCGACACCTGGTGGGTAATTTTACCCCTCCCATCCCCAAAATTTCTCAGAAACTACAAGCCACAGAGACGTGACCTTGTGTCCATGATAGGTTTTCTGGGTAAAAAATGTCGAAGAAACTATTTATAACATTCAAGGACAAACGACGGACGACCTTCATTTTCAAGGTCGTTTGACCTTTATTGTCAAATATTAATGTCTTAGTAGTATCTAATAGTATATGAGAGCAATAAAGAGAAATTCTTAGTCCAAGTCTGGGTGGTGGAAATCCAACACGGTTCAAATCAACATCGTATGATCGTCGCATAACCATCGCATGACCTATTGACCTTGTAGGTTAAGGTCACGACCTGCAGTAACTACAAGTGTTAGAATGGTGTTTTTTGTGTCTATTTCAGGGTCTTCGGGGTCGAATAATCCCAATAGCTATGCGCAACATTAGGCAACCATTGTATGATCTTGTAATGTAGTTCAAGGTCACTTTACCTGTTATGGTTAACCCATGGTTTCGTAGGAACTACAGATGCTAAAATGGCGATCTTAGTGTTTGTTTCGTGGTTTTCGAGGACGCGGAATCCAAAAAAGGAAAAGGAAACTTTATAAGATCATTGGATGACCTTGTAGCTCAAGGTCACTTGACCTGCTATGGTCGACCTTTGGTTTCTCAGCGAAAGATTTGTGAATATGGTTTTTATTTTGTGGAATAATAACAATACTTTCATAAAAATGAGATTAGTCACAGAAAAAACAAGTAGAGTATACTTTCTACGAACAATCAACTTACCTTGAATATCATTTAAACTGTTACATATCAGCTGACCTGTGACTTGATATGATAGATCGTAGAATGTATTACAATGTAATAACCGCAGAGTGGCAAGCGTGTGTCTTCCGGAATTCTTGCAGCAGAAAACCCTAGTCTGTCATCCGCTTAAGAACCGTTCTGTGGATAAAATTACCCCCAAGGTTAATATATATATATATATATATATATATATATATATATATTCGTGTTTATTGACAAGCTAAGGGCATGAAGGTTAATATATTGATGACAACGAGACCACGATTGAGCTGAACAACAGTCACTCGTAAATCATTGGCATCCAGTGACATGTCAGAACTTTCCAAACAACGCAGAGCCAAAAAGTGGTGATGACTGTCACCACTACTTTCAAAAGTGCCGATGACCGGATACCACTGTCATAATAGAAAGTTGCGCCTGTGAGTACTGGTTGTATGTTGGTCGTATGTTTTTTTGGTCCGCTTGCAATCTGGTACTGGGTGGCATTTATTAGAAGTTATCTGGTGCGTTTATTCGTATGATGTCACGTATATGTTACGTATATCACTCATTGATACAGGTACCAACAATACACACGATGCCGTTTATTGGTAACCGTATCAATTGTTAATCTCTAACACAGTTTCCCTGATCCGTGTGTCCGTCTGTCGTACGATGAACGCTTCAGGAGTGTAGCACCCCTCCCTTCGTGGCTACAGTGGAATGTCTGAAATGTGTCTGACAGGCCGTGGCCGACCAGCCTAAGGCCGGCAATATGACACGGCCGCCCGAAATTGGCCCGGCAGAGGAACACTCGGCACTCCGCAGATAGACGTACAGACGCACAGCCAGACAGACAGACGGACGGACGGTAAGATAGATAGACAAACAGCGCTTAGTAAGGCTGTATCTGACTCCATCTCTTCCTCCTGCCCTAGCTCTGTCCCTCCGTTTCTCCTTCACTCACTCCCTCCCTCCATGACTTCCTCTCCCTCTCCCTCCCCTCACTCTCTCCCTGCCTCTTCCTCTCTCACTGCCGTCATAATATGACGGGCATGTGCTCTAGTTAGTCATATTTGACTGGTACGGGAGATTATATTGTTTTTCGTTGTTGTTCCAGTACACTGGTACGTCGTCTGTGTCATCGTTGCTGTTGCATTCGTCTTCCTATTGGGAGTCTCAGTCTGTGTCTACCAGTGCTACCGTCGACGCTCCGCCCGCAACAGTCCCGAGAACCGCCTCTCGGCAGCCATAAGGCGTGGCCTAATGAAGGAGTATCGAGCCGGAGTGGGTGGAGCCGGGGGTGGGGCGGAAGACACCTCCGAGCTTGGATTGGCTAAAAGCCCCAGCCTGCGCAGCACGGCGTCGTCGGAGAGCGCTACTAGCTCCGCCTCCCAGCGCGGCAGAGGCGGGACCGACGCTGGCAGGGGCGGGTCATACCAGTCGGGACAGCCGGGAGGCACTGTTTCTTGCGAGGGACGTTTGCGGAGTCCAACCGTTCCCGTAGTCCGGGCAAAGGGCGAGACGAGCCCTAGGTCGCCGGAGGAGAAGAACGATAGTAAGGCTAGGGAGAAGCAGGAGGTGGAAGAAGAAGAAGAGGGGCAACTGGAGAAGGGCATGGAAGGGAAGGGCTCGGGGCTCGGAATGTTCCAGTTCAGTGTCGACTATGACGCGGAGAAGACGGCGCTGATTGTGTCCGTGATCAGAGCGAAGGATCTGCCGGCCAAGGACGTCAACGTCGGTAGTTCTGATCCATATGTCAAGCTACAATTGTTGCCTGATAAACGACAGAAGGTTATACTCATTCACTCATTCACCTACCTACCTATTTACCTACCTAGTACCTACCTACCTACCTACTTACATACCCACCTAACAAAGACCTACATAGAAACCTATCATTTACCTAAATTATATAGGCTATCTATAGTATCTATCTATCGTATACCTACTTATCAATCTACCTACCTATATTGGGCTCAGAGGCGTAACTTTGATGTTGAAAGTGGTGGTAACAATTTCCTCTCCTCTTTCACTTACGTGTACTTAACTGAATTGGTATTTTTCACGGCAAGGGGTATACACAGTGCGCCCCAGTCCAAAGTGCTTGGTACGGGTACCCCATATACATCTCGAAACTGCTAGGCTACATATATTTATACAAATATATATATATATATATATATATATATATGTATAAATATATGTACAAATATATGTATATATATATGTATAAATATATGTAGCCTAGCAGTTTCGAGATGTATATGGGGTACCCGTACCAAGCACTTTGGACTGGGGTGCACTGTATATATACCCCTTTCCTATATTGTACTGAATTTGATGATGCGTGTCGATGCAGGTGAAGACCCGAGTGCTGCGCAAAACACTGAACCCAGTCTTCGACGAGATGTTCACTTTCTTTGGCATCGACTACAACCAACTGACGACCATCACTCTGCACTTCATCGTCCTCAGCTACGATCGATTCTCTCGTGACGACATCATCGGCGAGGTCATCTATCCACTGACCGATGTCCAGCTGGGAGACAAAATGACCACTGGGACTATCTGCCGAGAGATCACACCGCGGCACATCAAGGTCTTCCCCCCAGCTCATACCTTTATAAAATGACACGATATGATATGATGACGACGACGACAACATTAATTATGTCGGTAATGGTGATGAATATGACGACGACGACGATGATGACGATGATGATCTATTGTTTTTGTTGCTGCTGCTGATGACTTTGACGCTTCCCCGCATCTGTTTGTTCTGCTTATCCTATCTTTAGCTGGCTTATCCATCTGTCGCTGTATCAATGGTCTGACTTTCTGTTATATCTAATCTAATCTAATCTAATCTAATCTAATCTAATCTAATCTAATCTAATCTAATCTAATCTAATCTAATCTAATCTAATCTAATCTAATCTAATCTAATCTAATCTAATCTAATCTAATCTAATCTAATCTAATCTAATCTAATCTAATCTAATCTAATCTAATCTAATCTAATCTGCAATTCAAGACAGTTTATGGGTGCATGAGTGTGTTGATTCCATTGTATACCATTCTTCACATAGACATGATTAGACGTTAGTTTTGGTGTGCCATTGTGAATCAGGCAATGATGCTATAAAAGTTGCTTATTATTTTTTGCCCCGAGGTATACAGGATCCCTCAGGGACTTCAATATTAACTAATGTAACATATAAAAAGTCCGGAATTCATCTAATTCGTGGCTGGGGAAAGTGCCTCTGAAAGCTATCGCATTAAAACGTTGTATTGTTAGCGAGAGGCGTTGGAAAAGGAACGTAGTTTCCGTGGGTCTCCGGTGACGGAACAGAGCTTTTGTCCCAGGTCCGAAAGGAAAGCTAAGCCTTCACTATTATTATTATTATTATTATTATTATTATTATTATTATTATTATTATTATTATTATTATTATTATTATTATTATTATTATTATTATTATTATTGTTATTGTTATTGGTATTGTTATTGTTATTTTATTATCGTTATCATTATCATTATCATTATTATTATTATTATTATTATTATTATTATTATTATTATTATTATTATTATTATTATTATCATTATTATTATTATTATTTTTATTTTTATTTTTATTATTAATATGATCATCATCGTCGTCGTCGTCGTAGTCGTCATCATCATCATCATTTTAAACGCGCCATTTTGAATTAGACAATTTTTAGTGCTACTGCTATTATTATTATAAATTTATAATTAATGCGTTGATTTCGGTCTGGTGTTGTCAGATGTGCAACCAAGGTCGTGGTGAGCTGTTGCTGTCCATCTGTCATCATCCGGCGGCCAATCGACTGACCGTCGTCGTTCTTAAGGCCAGGAACCTTCCGAAGATGGACATCACCGGACTGTCCGGCAAGTCTCTCCAATGTAGTACCTATAGCATTGAATTAACTGCATTGCATGTTAATTAAATTTTTATTTAAAAATTAAATAAAACAATAATACATTACATTACGTTACATTGCACTACATCACGTTACAATAGTCTACTTCCGATGGGAGTTAAAGACATTGGCCTCACCGGTCTGTTAAAGCCAGAAACAATGCCTTTCCAACTCCCACAGTTGAATTGGAGAGGGAACAGTTCATTCTTTTATCACCCTTCCTACTGACACTTCCAAACCCATACAGTAAACAGTTCCAGTGTTAAACGACGTCTTGTGGCTGCCAGAGTTGTTGACGTCGACCGTAGGTACCACATTAACTCCCTAGCCCAAGCATGCATAGCGGTGAAGGTTGTATCGTTAAAGTATAACGCTGATTCTGAAAAACTGCAGATCCCTACGTGAAGATCTACCTGCTGTACAACGGTCAGAGAATCGCCAAGAAGAAGACACACGTTAAGAAGCGAACCCTCAACCCCGTCTTCAACGAGTCGTTCCTCTTCGATATGCCCTCTGCCGAGGGCGGCGCTCTTGACCCAAATCTTCACAGCAACATCAGCCTGGAGCTCTACGTCCTCGAGTGGGACCAGATGACGAAGAACGAGGTGATTGGTCGACTCGATATCGGAACAAGGTCGGGTGAACCGGAATCGCGTCACTGGAACGAGGTCATGAACTGTCCCAGAAAGCAGATTGCCAGATGGCACAAGCTGAAAGAGTAAGACGACGCCATGTTGCTTTCCGACTTGAATCTTGATTCTTGAAATTCCAAATGGCGTACCCCATTCCATTTAAACTTTGACCCGCCGGAAGTTCCTAACAATGTTCGGAAGATACTAAAATACTACAGGTCAAGACCGAAGATTACGTAAGAACTTTATCGTAGATCTATTATAAAAATTGTCGTCAAAGTTAAAACACTTGCGGTGCTGTGTTTTCAGACATGCGGTCAAGGGAGGCTAGAAACTTTAAAACCTTCAGTTTATGAAAATTCCGTTGACACACGTTATGGGAGCACAAGGAGGGCCAGTGTTTAGTTCACGGGAGGGGCGTGGCCTTCGTACTGGCCTCCGCTGAAGAGCCGCCATTGTCAGAAAACGCGCAGACTTTTACAAATGTGTGTGTAGCCTTAATTACTGTATAGAAAGGAACAACAAATTATGGTTATTGATTATTTGCAAGATGTTCGTACACGTGCACGATTACGATGCCATTAACAGATTATCTAAAATTGAACGATTTGATCAAGGTAGAGAAACTCGTTCTGTTGCTGCTTGTACATATTCTGTGTAATTTCTTCTGCCACTTTCGCGTTGTAAAGAGTAGTGTTAACAAGTCTAATGTAATCTAGTGACTTCTACAGCGCCGTCATTTAAAGATGAGGTATCAGCCAATGGTTGCTTCAAGTGAACCTGCAATCAAGACTCACAATCCGTTCGTAAAAGTTCCCCAACCAAGCGCAGGCGAAACTATCGACTGAAATCTTTACCGGAAGTGCATGAAAAACGTCATGAATAATAATAATGAATCTTCTTCCTCCTCCCTTCCTCCTCCTGCTCCTCCTGCTCCTCCTCCTGCTCCTCCCCTTCCTCCTCCATTTCGTCTGTCTTTTATTCAAGCACCGACTTTATTCACAAGTGATGACTACACATTTTAAATTACAATCCGAGTGAATCTTGATCGCAGGAGGTATACAAACGGTTCAGCCACTGTAAACTTTGTACAGAGTAGTTGTATTAAATTCGACTATTATTGAATTACTACCCTGCCAACATACCCGTATGGTGCCCACTATCTCGAATGGATCCCGTATAGGGCCAGTATGGGTCCCATAAACTATTTACGGGCATGGTGGCAGGGTATAAATAGATGATTCGTGTAACATTTAGTGACTATGTTCTGTGATAGATATTTTCGTGTATGAATCGACGCAGAAAAGCCAGCTTTTTTCAAGCTGTATAATAGCCTTCGTGCGAGTCCTAGCCTACAACCGATGAAACAATAAGGATTAGGTTTTGGTTCATCAGAGTTGCTAGACTTTCACTAAGTAGGCCTTACTCCTGGAAATCGTAATTCAGTTGCAACTGTTTGCAAAGGACTTTTCAGAAATCGCAATCGTTAACTCGAGAATTTAAAGCGCTATAGCTATATACTTTATTACAGAAGTCTTATATAGCGCCCCTTCAAGGTAATCTACTCAGGAGCGCTCCCAGTCCAACCCCGGTCAAACAAGCTAAGCTCTGTGAACCAGTTTACGCCGGTTGCCAGAGATGCCAAGATCTCTGGCCAATGGCATGAAGAACAGCAGGTCAGAGAGAGAAGAATACAGAGAAGTTTTTGTGGTGGGTTGTGTTTCGGTTGAGATAGGCGGATTTGATGGATCAAACTATGATTTCTTGAAAAATCGGATCTTAGTTTCGATGGAAAGCCTGAGGACTGATAGGCCTAGATCTGTTTTAAAAGGAATTGAGACAGATAATGTTTGGTAAATGACTGCAGTGGTGGAAAATTTGATGAATTCATTAACGTAGAAGAACGTCCGTAGAAGAGGTGAAAGATTGGTGTACTGTATATTCCATTGTGAGCGCTGGTAATGTCGGGACGTGTATGCTCCCTTCCAGGAATAAGTTTGAGCCGTATAAAAAACCAAGGCAAATTAAATATTCTTTATCAAAAGGGCAATGTTCGGCAACTTTTAAAAACATCAAAACCTGCAATTTTTATGTCTCTTTAACGCCAATATTGTAGAGCGTATACTATAGCAGGCCCTTATGTTTCCGTATGGTCTACATGCCGTATACGGAAACGTAGGGCCTAACATTTGGTTTCTTTGTACAGTGGTCACAGATAATGATACAGAACAGCTAGTGAAACTGCGTCGCAAGATCTATAGCATTGACTTGAATGTGTTAGAGTTCATGTTTGTTGAATGAAAACTTTAAACCTTATGAAACGTGTGTATAATGTAAAATTACGTGAAATGTTCAACAGTGACTTGCTTCGATCAGAAAATATTGTGTTCCTGCAACTTAATTCTAGGTGTTGCTTTTTATTTCAAGAGGGCCATGCTACTTTAAGTAAGCCCTCTACAGAAACTCGTCGTAGTTTCGTTAGTGAATAGTAATCCACTATAATTCTCCGCTAAATGCGATTCAACCATTTTCTTCTGCTGAATACGATTTTCTTAAATAAACATTTAACCTTACGCTAAATGCGATTTTCTTAAATGACATTCAATCCGCCAGTTTCTTTCGTTTAATTAATTTATTAACTTCATTTCACCCAATCTGTATTGCTAAACGAAGGGAACACTTTTGGTACAGTGAAGTGGCATCGGTCCTCCTCAATTTTCAATGATTTCACGAGTTCAGTAGAATCCAAGACAGTTAATTCTGTCGCCATTTTCGACTTTTCCGTCAGCATTTACCATACGGTCCATACCTACGAGAAGGATATTAATTTACTGGAAACAACGAACGAAAATACATTTTAAAATTCTGTTTCAACCGTATTAGGACGGGCAAACATCTAGTTTACCTTAAATGCAAAATAATCGCTTAATTTTCCACTCAGACGTTTCACATTATCATTGTTCGCCATAGGCTATACTATTTTCGGAATGGGCCGCTCGACATCATGAAAAAAGTAAGAAAATTAATCGAACAAGCGAAATTAACCGATTCAAATTGTTTGCAATTAATCGTTTAATTAATCGTTAAAATCCGCAGCCCTAGTACTAGTAGACCTATACGTGGATTCTTTGTAGCTACTCTTGTCTGCACGTTTTATCTAACCCGCAGCCAAGACTGCGGTTGTTAGGGACTTCCATTTTTTATTCTCAGCATATGCAGGCACGTGACTAGTCTTGGTTTCCGTTTCTTTCTGATCGTCCCACCGAAAGTTTACCCAAGGGTAGGCTATTCAGTTTATACTAGAGTTCGATGGGTCGCAAATGAAGTGAAGATCTGTAAATATTTTAGCCCTGGCGGAAATTTGAGCCCCAGCTAGGCTAACAGCCCACAACAAATGAGTAATTATCGTATCATATGAATAGGTGTATTATACTCATCACCTTACTTTACCTTTACCTTACCCTTACCTTACTTTACCTTTTCCTGATTTACCTTACTTACGTTACCTAATCCCATTAGGTGCGATTGTTGGCCAAACGGTGCAAACCGTGCAACTCGCGCAGAAGTTTCTGCTGCAGCTACGCTACGGCATGTGGAAGATTTGCTGTCATTGTAAACAAAGAATGCAGCAAAAGTTTCGACGGTGGGTTAAAGCGACCTAGAGATTAAACTGCACTGCACTGCCCATAGGCGTAGACTAGGGGGGCAGCCGGGGCACGTGCCCCCAATAATTAAGATGGACTGTACACTCAATACAACAACTGTAGAATGCATTGCCAAATGTCCCCAATATTTTGGACAAGTTTACGCCAGTGGCACTGCCTTGGAAAGGAGAGAGTAAGGTCGAGTAACAGTGTCGTGCATAACATAGGCCTATTTCCTTTTCTGTTATAGTGTGTGGCATGACGTTACTTTTCTCTTATAATATTTGGAGATTCGGGTAACGTTTTATAATTGTAAATTGCATTGAGCGTTTGTACGCTGACAGGAAAGGTCAGACAGGTCAGCGGGTTGAAGGCCGCAGTCGAAAGACAAAGTATATTTTTACAGTTGATAAACTATACGCACGTGGCGCCTCTAGCGATCGAATGCGTTCTGCTACATCTAAAACACATGAGTAGATCTACATCTCATATAAAAAAGCTAATAAATAAATAGATGAACAAATAAGTCACTTCATTTTCAATTGAACTTAAAGACAGACTCATACCGTCACACGTTACGTGAATAAGCTGGTGCCCTGCGCTTAGCTTTCAGGTATGTATGCGCTTTAGAAATTTTGAGAAAACGATTAGGTCTACGTGTAAGCCATGCACTCACTGAAATCTCTAAACGCACATGTTAAAGTAAGCTACCTATACGTCTGTCTGCCTATTAAACCATCTACAAAAGGTCTATGACCTGTTATAGTCGGCGTACATTGACGCACACTGTCTGGTCCCAGACCCCTGCTAAAATAATTTTTGGCCAATTTGGTGCATGCTGGCAACCAAACACTAAGATTCCAAACCTCTTTAAGACCAGTGACTGGCAGTGACCCTTTTAAGCAGTCTTGTTGTCAAGACCTTAAACCTCAAGACCAAGACCAAGACCTTGAACCTCAAGACCAAGACCAAGACCTTGAACCTCAAGACCAAGACCAAGACCAAGACTTTGAACCTCTAGACCAAGACCAAGACCAAGACCTTGAACCTCAAGACCAAGACCAAGACCAAGACCCAAAAAATCGCAATCAGGTCAAGACTTCTAAAATTGTCAAGTCGGAATATTCCCTATTTTAATGAAAACATGAGTCTTTTATTTTGTTCAAGCAAATTAACTTTAAATGCAAACTGCAGAGAAATCCGAATTTGTATTCAAAAGTCCTTCATGCAAACTATTATTCTAAATGCCTTTTGTATTTTATAAAAACCAATTCGCTCAGAATTGTCTGACCAAGACGTGCCTGGTGGGCCTCATAAAAATTCCGCCATGTGAAAAAATAGTTCTACAGGTGTTGAAGTCGCTGACACACACAAAGAACCTTTTCAAGCACTGGATGTAAATGTACAGATAGTGAGTCCTTTTGAAATCTTCCCATGGTTTATCTGATACTGAATAACTGTTGCTGCTGCCAATGGGTTTTCCTGATCAACAAGACTTGTATCCATCCATAGATATTGGTCGTATGATGCAAGCAGGCTTGATACAGAATTCTTGAGTTCTGTTAAATGACTGTTCATATTGACAGCCGGTCTTGGTCTTGGTCTTGCGAGACCAAGACCAAGACTTTGAACCTAAAGACCAAGACCAAGACCAAGACCTTGAACCTCAAGACCAAGACCAAGACCAAGACCTTGGACCTCAAGACCAAGACCAAGACCAAGACTTTTAAAAACGAACTCGAGTGCGCTCGAGACCAAGACCTTGATCTCGAGGACAACAAGACTGCTATTAAGTTCTGATTGTAGTTTGTAAGGTTAATGGTCTCTGTGAAGGTTTAATGCTATCTGTTGATAGCATCTAATATTCGGTTTCGACCTTCGTGATCTGAATCGCCTTCTGTTGACTCTGTGGAGAGACTCTTCAGAAGGAGGGTCCAGACTTAAATCCATTTGCACAACACATAAATACTTTTCACGCAGGAAAGACAGTTGTAAACAAAATAGCCTCTTGACAAATGCACTAAAGAGATTGCTGGTGCGTGCATGCGTCTGTGCGACTGCAATGCACACATGCACACATCGTTATTATTCAATAATATTTTATGGTCGCTGTTGAGCTGAACGTCCAGCGGAGCGTGGGCGCCAAGGTATACGAGAGTCAGACACGACGCTGTCCACAGATCGCGGTCTTTGTCCCCTTTGTGTTTATAAACGGGTTAGTGTCAGCCTGTTTCTCTTCTGTTTCATGTTTGCCTGTTTCTGTCTGGTTCTCTTTGTGCTCCTGTCTTTTTGTCTGTCTCTGTGTACGCCTGTATCCGTCTTGACTGCTGTAAACAGGAGAAAGCAAGTAAGCACAAAGTCCAGAGTTCGACATCAGCAGCTGCTGAAGACAACAAGGCCGCATCTTCCCGGTGCAATAAACCACCTCTCCAGTTCCATTATCTTCAACTGCTCGAGTTTACTGACGCTCGTGCAGTGGTAGGACTTTAGAGCCTAAAGTCTGGGACTCTGAGTCTATCTGCCTAGATCGATGTGTATAAACCCCTCTGTTAAGGCCCGTTTTTGTGCCACTTTATCTCCGAAAAATTTCCATTTCATCTCCGAAAAAAGTTGATGACCTTTATTATTATTTTTAAGTCATTCACCACGTTTTACTACTTTTTCCTCTTCCCAACGTCTTCTTTCTCATAATTTTGGGGGACACTTCTCCTAACAAATTTGATTCTTCCCTCGTCTGGTCACAAACTCCTAAAACCCTCACACGCAATTATATTTCTCCACCTTTTTGGTGTTTCTTCAAAAGGTGGGGGGGGACAAATGCATGGAGTGTCCCCCCACCCTTAAAGGTGGGGGGACATGTCCCCCCCGTCCCCCTAGATCGCAGCCCATGGTCTATCTGCATATGCCTATAAGCAGGTTCACGTTTAGGCGTAGTGTTAAGAGCTTTTCCATAAGCCTGTATACTGTATAGGCCTATAATATGTTCAAGCCATTAATAATAATGCCTGCTATAGCCTATAGACGCTGAAATCGGTGGCTTGATGCTTCAAGGTATCAATTCGCCTAATATTCAATTATAATTTTATTATTCGCTGTGGAGGTCATTGTGTTGAATTTCAGCGAGCAACATTAATTTTACTACCCTCATTACCACATAGTAAGGGTCTCGAGGGTCATGGGACAAACAACAATTTTGTCACCCCCATCTACCCAATAGCGAGGGCTATGGAATAAACTGCGGGGATACGCACCCAATCCCATCTCCAGATTAACTTACTTTTCAACCATAATTTGTGCCTGCATTGCGCATGCACCCTTAGGCCTATTGCTGCACCCTGGGGACGCGTCCCACAAGTCCCCTCTGCGGTTCAAGCCACGCTGTACCGTCTTCGCTCTTACCACACATTAGACCCTACTTGCAAAACGCGTTAACCTAAATGCATTTGCATACAATGCAAGCTATTTATCGCAGGCAAATGACCATAGTCCAACTGTGCATCCGTTACTGCGTAAGTCTCTTTATCTGTACGTCTGTGTATCTTTCAATGCCCATGTACGTTCGTTCGCTTCGCGCTGTAAGCAGTCGGCGCGGTGCCGCGCATGCGCAGTCGGCGATTGATGTCTCGGGAATATCGCATTCAGTCGAGACATAGCCCTTATATTTCGCACGCCGCTCAGTCAATCGAGGAGTTCTTAGGAGGCTGGAGGAGGATATTTTAACCAAACTGTATAGTCTGTTGTGAGTTGGATACGATGAAGATCGACGTACACTGCCACATTCTACCCGACAGTTGGCCGGATCTAAAAGAGGTAAGGTAAATACCCTACCTAACTAGGTCTACGTATCCAAGACCTACTCGTTCAGCATCATAGCTTTCTCGGTTTGGCGCCGCCTCAATCTCTTCCTCTCAAAACCCAGGGGCGTAACTTTAGTCTAAAAAGTGGGGGTACCAATTTCTTACATACACGAAGCAAGGCGGAGATTGCGATCTCTGGGAAGGCACAATAATAAAAAATTGATTGGTATTGTTCAAAAAGTGGGGGGACGGTACCCCCAGTCTAAAAAGTGGGGGTAGGGTGCCCCCTCGTACCCCCACAAATTACGCCTATGTCAAAACCGCTCCTTTATCTATGCTGCGCCAGATGTTTGGAACGAACTCCTGAAAGAGCCACATCAGTTCGCTAATCCTCTACTGTCTCCTTCCTCCGCTTTCCCTTCCTCGTCCACAAATCCTCTCCTGATTCCAACTCCTTACCTTTCTCGCCGCTTCAATTCTAAACACCATCCCACGTAGTCGTCCGACTGTCTGCCTGCCTGACCCTTGGATCGAGTTTGATCCAACACACGAGAAGGCTCGAGTTAAAGTGCGACAGCGTAGCACCTGCATATCTCCATGGGCCGCAGAGCGCTCAGCAATATATCTTACCTGTCATTTCTTTCTCTTTGTTATGCCTCGTCTTACATGTCTACCTAGTGATTACCTTCGGTGCGCGATAGTGCAGTGGTTAGCGCGCTGGATTGTCAAGCGAGAGGTCGGGGGTTTATATCTTCGCCTGCAGGGCAGACATTTGGTTCGAGATTTCTGCTCCACCTGCGCCCCCTAGCCAACTCAGCTATGATGAGTACATTAACCGTACACTGTCGGTGGGAAGATGAGAGGACTGGCCACCTGCCCTCACATGCCGAGGCTAAGAAAATGAAATCACCAACACTTCATACTCATGGCTGCCTCAGGACTAGCCTAAAAGACTGCTCTTCTTCTTCTTCTTTTTCTTCTTCTCCTCCTCCCCCTTCTTCTTCTTCCTCCTAACCCTCTAACTTCGCTTATCCCTACCTAATCTATCTTTAACCTCTATTCTAAAATCCAGTCTTGCCTGCCTTTGTATTACCTCCTCATTTCATCTGCATTACCTGTGTTTAAAATCAGCGCTATGGATACGGTGGATGGGTTCAGCTGGAGAAGAGATCCGATGACTGCGCAGGTGGTTGTACGGCCGATATGGTCAGAGATGGAAAGTTCTTTCGAAGGGTCGAAGAGAACTGCTGGAACCCCGAAGTCAGGCTCAAGGAAATGAACGACTCAGGTGTGCACACAGGCGATCCTATCTAAATTAATGTTAATCTCATCTAGTTTAGTCCAGTTTAGTATCGTCTGCACGGTTCAATTTAGCTCAGTCTCGTCAGAGTCAGTCCAGACCAACCGAAAATGTAATCTAGTCTAGTCTGTTTAATCTAGTCTAATAACGTCTCGTTTTACCTAATCTAATCTTTAATCTAATCTAGCCTAGCCTAACGTAATCTTATTTAATCGGTAAGATTTGCTTGTTCTGTTCCATTGCTCATCAGTTCTATGGTTGTTGTTGATGATGACTTTCCTGCAGCTGATAATCATGTTGTTGTTGCCGTAGGGGTCGATGTCCAGGTTCTGTCGACGGTTCCAGTCATGTTCAGCTACTGGGTGAGTAAACGAAGACAATGATCTACTATCGTAATTGTAAACTCAGAATTTATAGAGCGCTACTCTTCGACCTGGCTTTCCAATGGATTCTGATGTCTGACGGCGATTTCACTGGAAAGAACCATCAACTGATGTGTTTGGCATTGTGATAACGGCGCTATAGAAGTCATTGGATTAGAGTGGACTAAAACCTAAGCGCAGGGCACCAGATTATTTGCTAGCGCTGCGTCGTGTCAGAGGGGTTGTCGAGAGATGCCAAGTGAAGAACAGAGTCCGGTTGCCAGGAGACCAGAGAGGAGGAGGAGGAGGAGGAGGAGGAGGAGGAGGAGGAGGAGGAGGAGATAGAGAAGATTACTGTTCAGGGTCCAATTTCTTAGCGCCAATAGGGCCTACTAATTATGATAATGATAATGATGCTGACGAACAGAGTAATAATATTAATAATAATTATTATTGTCTCCGGACAATGTTTTAAGAGCCCGAGGTATCGCAACTACTCGGGACAAGTGACTTTATGATAAATAATAAATAATAATAAATAATAATCTATACATATAGTTTCCTTATATGCAAATTTGTCCGTCGTATAACGCTTTCTGTTCTATTGTGAAACCGTTTGTGACGTCACTATACTGCCGTCTTGACAACGGTCGTCTTGACGACGGCGATCAGAGCATTTTAGCCAACGATACATATAGGCCTATAATGATAGACTGTCGTCACGTCATAATTTATGACGGGTTAATACACTAGTATAAAATAATAATTATAATAAATAATAGTAATAATAGCCACCTAACCAATAAGTTTGCGATTCTTTTAATTCGGTTATGTTGTTACTGCATAACATGTCAACAGGCGAAACCCGAGGACACGCTTGACTTGTGTCGGATTCTGAACGACGACCTAGCGCGCACTGTATCCAAGCATCCGACACGCTTCGTTGGTCTTGGCACACTGCCGATGCAGGCACCGGAACTGGCGATACAAGAAATGATAAGATGCAGAAATGAACTCGGTAATTATCCAGTGGTGTAACGATTTCGCAGCGTCAGCAGCTGCATCTGGTTGAAACATTTACAAATGGCACTTATCGCATTTTAACTGAATTTCAAACTCTACTTAAGCTGTGCTAGAATAAAATTTGCCTTAATTTCGCGTTTCACTAGCACTGTGTTGTAGTAGGACCCTAATATTTCACAGAATTGATGTCTTATAAGTCTTACTTTGGAATGTTATTTTCACTGAACTATACGCGCGAAATGCACTGTGCTTGAGCAATAATTTCAAAGAATTTCACGGTCTACTTGAGCTGTTTTGAAATATTATTTTCATCGCATTTTATGCTGTGATTAATTCATTAAATAACAAAATTTCATGTTCAATTTCAGCTGTTTTTGGAATATTATTTTCATAGAACTTTACATTCGAATTGCGCTGTGGTTGAATCACATTTTCAGAGAATTTCATGCTCCGTTTGCGCTGAGTTTTTGAAGATTATTTCACTACATTTTACGCTCAACTTGCGCTGTAGTTGCCTCGTGTTCTCTATTCACACTTCCGTGTCTTTTCCCAGGTTTTCCTGGCGTGCAAATCGGGTCCCACGTAAACGATTGGAATCTTGATGCTCCTGAACTGGACTCAATATTCGCTGTGAGGAACTGTATTTATTTTCTTTTATATATATATATATATATATATATATATATATATATATATAATACGTCAGTATTAAAGTAAAAATTTATGTAAAATTCCTTCATTTATATAGCCCAATTATTGAACGATATCAATTCGGTGACTCAAGGCCATGATCATGACATGACATGTCATGGCACTTCCAATGACCTGTAGTGAGAGTGCGTTAGGCCTTCAATATGCAGTAGCTTAGCCTTCACAATTTTTCTCTGCTTGATTGGAATTGATGCGATTTTCCCATATGTAGACAAATAGACGTTTCTTATGCACCTGCTGTGCTGTCTTTCTTCGATACAGGCAGCTGAGCAGAACGACTGTGCGATATTCGTACATCCATGGGACATGGAGATGGGCGGAAGAATGCAGAAGTACTTCCTCCCGTGGCTTGTCGGTACGTTAGAATATCTAAGTAGCTGCCCAAACATCTACGCAAACCTCCACGTAAACATCAATGCAAAAACACCTATGCAAACATCTATGCAAGCATCTACGCAAAAATATACCAGCTAAGGTTGGAAAAACTACACAAACCTTTAGTCTATACCGCTAAAGAAATTCATCAGTCGGTGGATGATTCGGGAGAAGAACGTTGTCCAAAATCGTAATCCGTTGGAAAGTGGGGATCGTAGGGGGAGCTACAGTCAAAATGCTACAGGCAGTGGCGTCACGAGGGGGGTGCGAAGAGTGCGGACCGCACCGAGTGACGCCCTCAGAGGGGGGGGGGTGACACCCAAACATGAGAAAATGATGAAATTTTTGGAAGATGAGGAATTCCTAAAAAAAGGTCATCACTTTTTTGGGAGACGAATTCCTAAAAAAGTCATCACTTTTTTTCAGGGTGACACCATGACTTACCGCACCGGGTGACACCAGCCCTAGTGACGCCACTGGCTACAGGACCTCGACCACGGCCATAAATCTAGATGATCCAACAAACTGGCTCTCGCGTATTTACAAATACAAATACTATTGCATTTGATATTTGGCCCTCCTTTAAGGTTCAAGTGCACAGTCGACGACCATACGACAGAGCATCGAAGGCGCCGAGCAACAGCGCGTGAAGGACTTGCTCAAGGTCGTTGAACAGTTACTGTAGCCCCTCGGGGGAGACTAAAACCCGTACCTTCGGCGTAACAAGACAAGTACTATAACCACTTGGCTACCGTGCCCCACTCAATAGGCTAATTGACTAAGCCTCGATGGATAATCTGGTCTCTCAAATTCAATATTTTGTATAGAGATTTTTCATAAATTAATATTTACATTTTTACCACAGAGTTTCTTTTGAATGCGCGCCTGTGATTCCAACGACTTAGTTATGACGACATTAAAAGTGTAGGCCTATAATTTTCCAGCCGAGCCTGTCAGAATTTCCTTGGGCATTATAATGGATACGCGCATGCGGGTTCTATAGGGTCCTAAATTGGAATATACATCTTATAGGTATACCCCTAAGCCGTAATTTTCCTGGTTAACGGCTGGCTTGAGCAAATTTACGGCTGGTTTTTCGGCTAGCCGTAAAAGAGCGTAAACTACCTATTTCGGCTAGCCGTAAATTTTTACGGCTAGCCGAAAAAGGTAGTTTACGCTTTTTAAGCGCGTAAACTACCTTTCTCGACTATAAGTGAATCAATCATTAACACAGTAATACAATATACACTAGGGACTACTTTTAAATCGAAAGGTGGGCAATATTCACTCAGTCTGAAAATAATTTTAGAAATAAATTCAAATAATTATGTTAAGAAATAAACGGACATTTCATGTTTTCAGTTCACATACGTACATTGCATCGAGTTCACATTCAATTACGACTTACGAGTATGTAAAACTGATTGGAAGTTAGAACCACAAAATAATAGGGCTACCAGACATGCATTAATAGGTGTAGGCCTAGCCGCATAGCGAGAGAAAAAAGAAACAGATACACAGAAACAAAAAAGTGAAAATTCTGACAATAGACTGCAGCCGCTTTTGAAGCAGAGTAGTAAGAGTGTGCACTCTGCACTAACTTGCATGAGAGATAATTAGAAATATTTAACTTTGAATATAAAATCGGAAGTAGAACTCGGAATATATGCAACATAGGACAGCCTGGACAGGGCCCCTATACAATAGACGATGAGACGGCCACGTGACTGACGTCAGCACTCACCGCTCATTGAACACTAAGTAGAAATTAGCAAGCCAGCGTGGAAACTTTATAATCACAACTGTGTATATGTTCTAGCCGAACTTTTTTCCGGCGGCTAGCCGTAAAATAACTCTCGGCGGTTTTTCGGCTAAGTTCCGGCGGTTTATCGGCTTGCAGAAATGTTTTCGGCTCGGCGGCTAACGGCGGCGGCTTAGGGGTATGCTTATAGGGGTTCCATATGGACACACTAGCAAGGGAAACAGCGGGCCAGCTGTTAGCCATGGTTTGGGGGTATCTGTCCACAGCGCCACTCCTTTGACTAGGCCACTTCCCACGTAAACTAAACTAGATAGGCCTACTATACGATTATACGCTCATGAACTGTTGTTGATTGTGTACACCTGTGCAGGTATGCCGTCGGAAACAACGCTGGCTCTTTGCTCTATGATCTTTGGTGGAGTCCTCCAAAAATATCCGAACCTTCGAATTTGTTTCGCTCATGGAGGTAGGTTCCTGTGTAGATACATTTATGTAGCGCATGTTCAGCACTTCGCACGGATCTGATCTGATCTGATCTAAAGTCATATCGCATATTCTTTATGCAGCCTATTCTTCATGCTGTCATTTCTTCGTGTTGCCAATTCTTCATGCAGCCTATTCTTCATGCTGTCATTTCTTCGTGTTGCCAATTCTTCATGCAGCCCTTCTTCGTGCTGTAATTTCTTCGTGTTGCCATTTCTTAATGCAGCCCTATTCTTTATGCTGTCGTTTCTTCGTGTTGCCATTTCTTTATGCAGCCTTTTCTTCATGCTGTCTTTTCTTCGTATTGCCACTCTTCAGTTTGCCTATTTCCCGTTTGGTATCACAATGAATTGGCAATGTTCATGTCGCCAGTGCATACGTTGCCATTTCTTCATATTGGCAATGCTCACAGTGCAATACAAAGTTCATCAGTGCATATGCTGCCATTTCTTCATATTGGCAATGCTCACAGTGCAATACAAAGTTCATCAGTGCATATGCTGCCATTTCTTCACATTGGCAATGCTTATGTCGCCAGTGCATATGTTCTAGGCGGCTGCATTCCTTTCACGATCGGTCGCATTGACCACGGATTCCACGTGAGACCCGATCTGTGCGCAGTCAAGACGAACCTCAGCCCAAAGTCGCAGCTGAGTCGAGTCTTTTGCGACTCACTGGTCCATGACGCCCGATCTCTGCGATTCCTTGTCGATGTCATTGGAGAGGTAACGATACATGTCGTCATTTGTAACCGTAACCGAACAATTTACAACGCCTTTATAATACACTGGTAGTCCAAGGGCGGATCCAGGGGGGCGCTAATCCGGCCATCTCCCCCCCCCATTTGAAATTTATCCTTATTTACACAGGCGTTTTCTGGGCGTTTGGTGATGTTTACACAGGCGTGCCCCCTCCCCCCCCCGTAGGCGTGGATGAGTAAAATGTACACAGGACGTGGGTCCCGTTAGATGTATACTAAAGACATAAAAAAGGTTAATGACTAAAAAAAGGTCATCAACTTTTTTGGGAGATAGATTGGGAAAAATGTTTTTGGTGGTCAGTTGGTAAACTGATTCCTCTTGGTAAACTGATTCCTCTCCCAGAAGATGGTTGGTTTGTAAGTGAAAATTTTTGGCCCCCCTTTTTAGACTTTCTGGATCCGCCCCTGACTGGTACAATACAATACAGTTCAATGCCATGAAATACAAAGTTAAGAAGGGCACATTATTAGCAAGAGATAAATGTGCCAAAAGTCACAGTTGAATCTGAGGAATGAGAAATCGTTATCGTAAATTCCAAATTTCTAAAGCGCTATTTAAAAGCTAAGCGCAGGGCACCAGCTTATTCACGAGCTCTACGTCGTGTCAGAAGGGCTGTTCAGAGATGGGGGTTGTTCAGGTGATGTCGATGATGAAAAATACAATAAAACATGAATATGTTAACTAATAGGTTAATTCGTGTAGGCCTACCCAATTCATTTACTATAGAACATTGGCCAATCCAGAATGACCTCGAGACACTTCTTTAATTTCGTAAAAATCCTAACGATGATGATCGTAGTCGTAATCGTAAACTCCAAATTTCTAAATCGTCACTCGACAACTTATAAGCGCAGGGCACCAGCTTATTCACGAGCGCTGAAGAGCGCTGGTGATGACGATGATGGTACCAAGGGGGGAACAAGTTCGGCTGCCAGAAGACGGATGGAGGCAGAGGAGCTAGTAAGGCGGGTTTCGCTTAGCAAAAAAAGAGATTGGAAGGTGGAGGAGTCGAAATATCAGGGCAGGAAGTAGATAGTACCGTAGCTCAGAGAAGGGATCTGGCGGTCGTGGAAAAGGATAAGAGCGATCTGCAGACGCCTGACGGCCTATAGTGCGAAAAGTGGTTGACAGCAGTTGGGGGTACTGGACAGAAGCAAAATGTGTGCGGCTAAAATGTTTGTTCAATGGGAGATGTAGCGAAACAAAGTGGAGGAAAACATATGTGTTGTGGACAGTAGCGAAATGCATCAATGATCGAGGGTCGTGTGATAACTGTTTTCCAGAACAAAGTCGTTTTGGGCACCGATTATCCTTTTCCACTCGGCGAGTTGGAAGCCGGAAAACTCGTGGAGTCAATGGACGATTTCGACCACCGACTCAAGGCAGGAAAACAGATTTAATTTCTATTTTATTTTTACTTTTTACTTTCTCCATCCATTTCTTAAAGAGTGCTTATTCCAAACCAACGAAACAAGATCAAGGCCCAAGAGACTGAAAGACACAGCTACAGAGAGAAAGAAAGAAAAAGAGACAGACAGACAGAGTGACAGATAGAGAGTGTTTCCAGTGTTTGCCACCCCTTAAGGCAGCCAGGATTGTTTAGGTAGAATAAGATCAGGTTCGTGACTAAAATCGAGTAGATGATGCCAAGGCCGTAGCTAGGGGGGTGTTTTTGGTGTTTAAACACCCCCCGAAATTAAATAATGTAAAAATGAAATAATGCATTTACTAACTACAAACCACTTGGTCAGTTGACTCGGTTGCATTTCGGCTTGCTCAAGGACGAAAAAACACCCCCCGAAACAGAAAACACCCCCCGAAACAAAATCCTGGCTACGACCCTGAGTAGATCGTCCATACCCTCTAAAGCTATAGTGGATAACGATATCTACCCAAATCTTCATGAACCACCTGATACCTGACCTAGAAGTTTTCGACTGGACACAGCCCCAACGGTTTACGATTTAACTACAGTTTCACTTGAAGAGAATTATGACTTTTAAATTACGTTAATGCTTCACAGTACAACAGAAGTCATTAAATTAGATTAGATTTGGTGCCAATTAATCGACTATCAATTGGTGCTTTAATTCATTATGATTACGGCGATAAAAAGGTTG
>OY744609.1:27537562-27562562 GCA_963556255.1 Allolobophora icterica | reverse complement strand
AACCAGTGGTCGCACCTCAGACTTTACTTGGCGATTATACTTGGGTTTTCTGGTAGAAGTCGAGCAGTCATTAAAATTTATGTGCTTTTTAATGTGCTCTCAGTGACTTTCTGTATTGGATTTGTAGAATCTGCAATCAACGTCTACATAGCCATGTAGCTATCAAAGTCGGTAGCCATGTGACTGGAATTGATTTTCTGTTTGAGCTTAGTGTGGCATATCCGTGAAACACTGTGAATACCTTCAACGTTTTTCAGTTGTAAGTAGAATTTCCAGTCTGTTGCTATGTCAAATTTCACTTAATATTTGTTTATAAATTGAATATTATTATTACCATATTGCTTTTGTGAGGTACTTAAAGGTTGCTATATTAAGTGTTTTGATACATACATACATACATACAATTATTATTATTATTATTATTATTATTATTATTATTATTATTATTACTACTACTACTATTGGTGGTTCGGTAAACTTGTGCTATAGGGGCCCTAGTTGTGCAACCTGGAAAGGTGACAACATGTATACCAGGAGGACTCACCGTAACACTAACAGGCGTAGTTTAATTAAGCAAGTTAACAACAAATATCTATACACAAATGTTTCCTGCATCAATGACGCTAATAACACTCGTTAAAAATTTTAAGGTAACTTTAAAGCTGAAATGTTCAAGTTGAATATTCAAATCTCACTATGCTGAATTTTTTGTATTTCAAATATTGCAAAACACTCAACTCATCCTTGCAAATCTTGTTAAACTCCAACAGTTTCATGTTATAGTAAGGTGTAAAATAAAGAGCTGGACTATTTTAAAACTTGACTGTTTTAAAACTGTGCATGTTTAGATGGTTTGTAAGGTTTATTTAACGACGCCGTCATATCAAAGATGATTGACGTCAGACAGAGCATATATACAAGTGTATAATCGGTCACGTTTGGGGTCGCATGTTTAGAGTTTACACAGCTGTTTTAATAGTTGGAACCGTTGTGGCAAAAACTAGCCTTATTAGTGTCTTTGGCGCTAACTAGTTAGTTTCGTTAGATTAGTGTTATTAGTTTCACTGATGCACGAGCAAACCCTTCTTTCATTTAAGTAGGATTATTAGTGTCAAGGTGTGACCTCTTGTAATACATAGTCCCATTGAAATTGGTTAGTCAATAACTTTTGATAGGGACCCCGATATCGCAAGTTTGCCAGGGGGCTCTTGATAATATAGTGGTTAGCATGCTGTACTGCTGACCGAACAAAACGTTTCTTAACCTGGGTTCATGCAGAAACGCCCCTCTAAAAGTCCTTGACTACGAGATATTTTATAGACAATAGTCCTGAGCATTGCCCTTTGTTGATCCGATTGAATGTTCATTTCCCTTTCTTTTCTTAACTTTTTTGTTTCTGGTTGTGGTATGACAACCAGTTTACTCAATAAACGAATATACATACATACATATCAGTTAAATGTAAGGTTTCCATGTGTTTTTTTAGTGTCCTGTGTGGGTAATCATGCAGACTGAGAGCGTGTTTATATAAACAATATGGTTGCCACAGACTTCGTTCCAATAGAGCACTGCTATCTACCTGCCACATCCCATAATGCAACTTGTTAAGTAACGAACACAAACTTTTATTACATGATTGACTGTTTAGCGCCATGAAACGGTGGGACATGTTGCGCAAAAACAACCACAAGTGCCAAATTACACTTCCTCTTCTCAAGAAACACTCAGTAACCATTTTCAGGCACTCGTTACTTTATTTGGTTCTGTTTCTTAAGAAGTCAATTAAAGTTTGTGTTCATTACTTACTTACTTACATTATGAGATGTGGCAGGTAGGTAGCAGCGCTCTGTTGGAGCAGTTAGTGGTAACCATATTGTTTATATACACAGGCACTCAGTATGCCTGATTACCCATGTATGTATGTATATGTGTATGTGTGTGTACCGACTTCAACTTTCAACATTCCTCTGCTGTTTTTGACTGTGTGGATAACTGTATACTACTTGAAGTCTTGCAACAGTCCTTTGGCATCCCTCATGTACAGAGCACATGCAGATCATCTGTCACCTTACTTATCTTTCATGGTCACACCTTGCAAGCAACTCTGTTTAAGGTCGATCCTTTTTTCGATCAGCATCTGCTGGAAAGCCTGTTATTCCTCGTACATGTCTTGTCTTTGCCCGGCACATTCATTCTCAGTTGCCATTCCCTCCATCGAGAACTCTCTACCTATTCATGCTCGCAATTTTCGTAACGAGACTGTCTTTCACTCTAAACTGAAAACTTGGCCCTTCCGGTGTTTTAATGGTCACCCGGCTTCAATGTGCACTTCAGAATTTCGTAAGGAGAGCATTATAAATTATAGCTGTATTGTATGTATGTGTGCATGTATGCACGTTTGAATGTAACTATGTCTGTGTGTCTTTATGTATGTATGTTGTGTTGTTTTAATGTATATTTATTTCAATGTATATTGTTTCCATGTAAATATGTGTATGAATGAAATTTTTATCTTAATAGGTTTTTATTATCTTTTATGTGGGATCACATTACTATCTAGAGTAAAATTTCTTTGTTTAAAAATGTATGGTAGCATGGCATTGAAGACAATGCAGAAGACAGTTGGGTGCTGAATTGGCCTGCAATGTGCCATGTTTGGCAACTGACATGGGCCCATGTTTGTTAACTCCTGCAGTGTTTTTGGTTTTCCCAGTCCTGGACCAAGGATAAAGGTAATGCTAAGACACAACATGGTTAAACTACACACACGAGGCTGTTTCAGAATATAGAGCATAGCTCATATTCAGGAATTATTATTATTATTACTATCCATTTATTAAGTGCCTTATCTAGTGATCAAGCACCAGTCGATGGCGCTGAGCAATGTGATTGAAGGACCATACACAGTCACCATCTCTGTAGCCTTGGACGCATACTCTTCGTGTTGCTTGGCAAGCACTCTAACAAAATGGCTTCTATTTTCCCACAACTTTCACAAGCACTGCAAATATATAATACACACATGGTTGTGACAGAGTATAGCTACTATTGGGCAATTATTATTATTATTATTATTATGCATTTACTAAGTGCCATATCTAATATCTAATTGTGGTCGAAGGTCTTGCTGAAGGTCCCAACACAGTAACCATCTCACGAGGCAAGCAGATGTTTATTATTTAACAACTGAGGCTAAATCTTCAATGTCGTAAGTCACATGCACTTATTTAGAATTGCTCTACAGAAATATTGACGATGTGGCTTCTTGGCTTCTTGTCACTCATATTTGATCTATAACTAAAAACGTGTTCAACAGGTGTGTTAGATGCAGGCGCAATCAATGCGCTAAACACTGGCTCACATAGTTTTCTCGAGAAAAGCGTTGCTGCTATTTAGCAGAAGAAACAATCACTTTCACCAAAGTCACCGTGCAGTTTTTTGACAAAACTTATGCTTAGCAGTAAAGTTTTGAATATTGTTGGCACAATTTTAACAATTATCCATCTAATTCTGGTCACCACAGGAGAAATGCCAAAATGTCCAAACCATATGAGCTAATGACTAAAAGCTGACTGGTAACCTATCTGAGTATCCTTAAAATCCTGTCAGTTCATATGCTGTATGTTTGCATTTAAAAAAACTTTTTTCATATAAAGTTTTGAGAACAAGTACTTCATGGACTGAACTGATCAAGCCTGGCCAACAGTAATTGATGGTATTGACTGCCTCTTCAAACTATGTTGGACTTTTAATATTTGAAAGTTTCAAGTACAGGATTTATTAAATTAAATACAGAAAATTTCCCAACTGTTTCAGAAGTCTGTAGGCTGCCATAGTATTAAACCTGATGACATTTTTCTGTGACTTGGGTGAATAACTACATATTTCTGCTTATCTATGTGTATAAAATTTTTTTATGTTTCTGCTTTGTTAAAATAATAAATGTTGGTGGATTTTTTAAATTCTGATGTCAGAAATAGATGTTGATATGTATGTATTTATTATGTATATAACTATATATATATATATATATATACATTTATTTTTATTTGTGTATGCATATACAATTATATACGTATCATCATCATCAATAACCATGGGCTCAGCGCCCATAGGTGTCTGATGCCCTCCTGACGATATCTCTCCACTCCTTCTGTCCAGTGCCAAGTGACCCAGCTCATGGAGACTTGCTCCACACCATTCCTCAATGTCATCTGTCCATTCTCTGTTAGGTCTTCCTCTTGTGTTTGTGCGTTCCATTATTCCATAAACCAAAGTTTTAATTTTTCTGCCCCTTCATTCTGCAGATATGTCCAAACAGCATGAGCTTTATCCAAAAAACTCTTTGCTTGAGATTTTAGGTCAGACTGATTTTTCTGTATAATTCCTCATTTCTGATATTCTGCATTCATGCTATTGTAAGGATCTTATGATGGATTTTCATTCAAATGCTGACACACTTATACACATAAAAACTGGCATATATATACACACATATTTATATATAGTGTGCTCAATAGTGTAGTGATTAGCGTCCTAGACTGCCAATCGAGAGGTTGAGGTTTCAAATCCCCGTCAGGGCAGACATTTAGTTCAAGATTTCTGTTCAACCTGTGCCCCTAGCCAACTCGGCTATAATGAGAACACTGATCACACATGGTCAGTGGGAAAATGAGACGGTGAGGGAGAGGATTGGTTGAGGCTAAAAAAATGAAGTTGCCAACAGTTCATAGCTATGTTTGCCTCAGGGCTAGCTTAAAGGACTGCTCTTCTTATATGGGTAAAATAATCATGTGGATTTAATTTCTTGACATATGTATGTGTAAACAACTAAACATGTATCCATATTATATATATATACAGTTAAATGCATAAACATGTATAAGGTTTTATAATACATGTAATATATATGTATAGGAATATGTAAATTCTTGACCTGTTTTCAGACAAAATGGTCAGTTTCTTTTCATTGACAAATTCTTCCATCCAAATTCTACACCTCCTATCATGGACTACTTTCTGCCAACTGCCTAACAAAACCGGTCTTGACACCATTCCTACTTGGTTTCTAAAGAGTGCTCTGATGTCCTGGGTCTGTAATATATGTCCTGTAACATATATTACACTGATTATCAATTTGCACGAGGGATGCCTTCCATCTGCATTTGCTCAGCCATAGTTCATCCTCTGCTTAAGAAACCTTCTCTTGCCTCTCAAATTTCAGGCCAATCTCAACCTTGAATTTTACATTTAAAATCCTCGAATGCATGCAAACTCATCTATCATCAAACTCATCTCCCGTTTTCAGACTGCATATCCTAAGTTTCAGTCAACGGAATCTGCACTGCTTACTTTTCATAATGACATCGTATGTTCAGTGGACGGGGTAAGGTAACAGCACTTGTTCTACATGACTTGTCTGTTACATTTGCTACGTCTTCATCGTCTCAAGCACTGCTTTGGGATATCTGGTCCTGCACTAAATTGGTTTATTACTTACCTTAGTCCATGGACTCAGTGTATTTAAATGGTAATTATTCATCTAGGACTTTGTTGGCATGTGGTGTTCCACCGGGTTTTGTGCTTGGTCCTCTTTTGTTTACATTTCATACCACTTGGCACAGTGCTGGAAAATCATTCGCTGGGCTATCATTTCTATGCCGGTGATACTAAAATCTACATTTTCATTTGACAGTCTGTCATGGTCCTTAAAGTCTTGCAACTTAAAGCCTTGGGTGGTGGCCTCTAAACACTAACTGATCAAACAATGAACTTCTGTTACTGGGCACTCCACAGCAGCTTTAAAAATATGATCAGCTTTAGTCATTGAAACTGGGTGACTCAATTTGTTAAGCTGGCAGACGCTTCTTGTAACTTAGGCATTGTTTTCATTTCTACCATGTCTTTCACTGGTCGTGTAAACAGTATTTGTAAGTCGTCATATACGTTCATTCGTGACATGTCTGCAAGGATATCTCTGGTTGCCAGTTGCCTAGATTACTGTAGCTCTCTTCTTGCTAGTATCAATAGGTGAAACATGCCTAAGCTGCTGAGATTTAAGAACTCTTTGGCTAGAGCCATAACTAATACATCCAAATTTGAACATATAACCCATGTGCTGAAATCTTTGCATTGGCTTCCTGTTCAGCAAAGAATTATTTTCAAATTGGGTCTCATGGTTTACAAATTCTGGTCAGCAACAATACTTAGAACCAGTTCTTATTCTCCAGACTTTTCATTATTCAGCGAGGTCATTATCTTTGTGGGGTCATACCAAAATGAAGAACTGTTTTTGGTGAATGAGTTTTTTGGTTGCTGGACCTATTTTTTAGAATTCTGCCCCTGTGTCTTTTTACTCTGTCCAGCCAGCCCCTTGTGTCATTTCGTTCTCAACTTAAAACTTACCTCTTTCAAATTGCTTATCCATCATAGGCTGTATCTCTGTCTTATGGACTGATCTTCTGGATATTGACCTGATAATATTAGGCTTGGTTTGATGTGCCATCGGTTGATGCTTTGTGCTTAAGACACCGGCACAGTAGAAGTTTCTAACTACAATTATATGTATATATATATTTAGTTATGTCTGATACATACTTATTTAATTATACGTGTGTAATGTAATTGAATTAATTAATAAACATCAGAAAAAGTTAAATTCATACTCTGCTGTGTATTCATTTCTTAATGAACTCATCTTTTCTTCACCTATGAAACCTGTTTCCTTGACATTATTCTTACAACTCTTCTGAAAAAGTGCTCTGTGCTCAATCATTGTCAATAATTAACTTCTTTTTTGGGGTGAAGCATCTGGTTTTTAATTTTGTGTTAACTTTTTGTTGCATTGTAGGAGCCGTAAAACATGAAGTTTGCCAGTAACGGACAATGAAGTCTGACTTAAATGTGCTGCAGTCTTTACAAACTCTGATGACAGAGAAAGAGAAATCAACCTAGTCTGACAACAGCATGATCGATTGCAGCTAGGATATCACTGTAACTCTGAGGAACATGCCCCAGAATAAACTCTTATGTTGGACACAGGATTGCATTCAATCTTGAGGGAACATGTGTTCTTTTCTTGTCTGTGTCATTTCTTGTCACGAGGCGGTTAGTCGGACTTCTTTTCGGTTGACGTTAATGACCTCTTCATCAACTTATGTTTTTGATAGCTGTAAAACTGTATTGATATGAGATTAACCGATCAACAATTCGATGGGCACTGTTAAGTTGGTGATCATTAATTGGAATGTCTTGGTTACTTATTTTATTGTTTGGTATTTTAATTTGTTTGCATTAAGGGGTGTAATACTTCTCTGCATATTGCGTTCTTATAACCTCAATTTTTATATTTTACAATTAAGAAATTGAGTGATGAATTTGTGGGGTGCATACTTGAGTATATAAATTTATGAAATATTAGGCTGATCAAGAAGACATCAGAGCTATAGATCTCAACCTTATCAAATGTTTATGTGAACTGAAATGCGGTGAAGCTGCAGGTTTGATGGCATGCCATAGAACCTGAACAACTGTTCTGTACTCACCCAATACAGTTAGGTCTTTGCTAACATTACTATTTGCAGCAGAGTGCATTATGGATATGTACCAATGATTTTGGTTGAGGCGTAATAATTCCTCCTGTGAAAACTAAAGATGTGATCTGTCTTGTAGCTCAGCTACTGTGATATAACACTTACTGGAAATATTGCGAAGTTTGAGGTGTGTCTTTTTGAGCTGTATAGCTGTTATCTGTGTTCTTCTGGCCTTCAGTCTGGATTCATGAAGAAAACTGGTTGCGATAGAGCAATTTATACAGAACTTGAGGTCTACTGTTGAGTAAATCAAAGTGTTTGTGTTTGAAAGTAATGATGAAGAATATTCCACACAGATTTTTGATAAGTTTGATATACTGGTTTAGTAGATGGTTGCAGCTGTAGGATGGAATTGTGTATTTTCTAGAATATTCAAATTAGTTTGCAGTGTCAGACAAGGAGGGGTGTTATCCCTATCCTATTTGTTGTTTTGTGGATTACACTGTTAATCTGATAGATAGAATGACTTCTATGTAGAAAATAATTGTTACTTGTGAATTTGAGTATCCTATATGGATATGAAGTTCGGTATAACAAAATCTGTGGTGCTCAGGATAGTTGGTGCCCATAAATATTTGTGTATGCGTTTGCCATTAGTGTTTGAGTTTGCCATGTGTTGAAAAGCAAAATACTTAGCAACTATACTGTGACAGTTGATGTGCAAATGTCATTTTGACTGCAGGAGACAGTTTAAACCACAGGCGTAGACTCTAGGAGGGCAGCCGTGGCGCGTGCCCCAAACAATTGAGATGGACTGTGCATTTAATGCAAAAAGTGTAGAATGAATAACGAAATGCCCCCAATATTTTGGACAAGTTTACGCCAGTGGTTTAAACTGAGCCTAAGTGAAATAATTTGAAAATTTTACAAGTCTGATAATAATAGCTTTTTAAACGACACATGGATGAAATTGTTCTGTTGCATTTATTCAAAACACACTGTGAGCCACTACTTGTATTTACATGTGAATGTATTTCATTTACTATCAGTAAGTATGCAAGGTTGACAACTGCATGGAACAGAATATTTTGGAGGTTTTTGAAAGTAAATAACACAATGATTGATGGGTGCTTTCATATATGTTGGTTGTTTACTGCTTCAGGCTGACTTTGATGTTAGGCAGTATTGTCCAAGTTAATGGTGTCATGAGAAATGGTTCCAGACAAATGGTTCACGATCATCCAGCCTCTAGTTTGAGCTATATTTTCATCGAGAATCAGGCTTCTAGTTTGAGCTCTATTTTCATCGATCTTCCAGCTTCTAGTTTGAGCTATATTTTCATCATCGCTGATTCAGCTTCTAGTTTGAGCTATATTTTCATCGCTCATCCAGCTTTTAGTTTGATGAAAATAGAGCTCAAATGCTTTTTCGTAGTCCAATGTAAACAAAACACAACCTAGAAGCTGGAAGATTGTGAACCATTTGTCCATGAACCATTTGTCCATGAACCATTTGTCGTGAACCATTTGTTGTGGAACCGTTAATCTACAGTACTAAAACTACTAAATGAACTACAAGCATTATTTGTACAACAACAAAAAGATACTTTGTGAAATCTATGATATATTGAAAAATTTTAACATTGGTGACTTAAGGATAAATGTTTATGAAAGGCATTTGCTTATCAGGTAGTTGAGCTGCTTATTTTTTATCACTGATGTGTAAATTTTTTCTGTTATTTCTCCTTTGTATAGAGGGTGTTATTTTTTGTTGCTCATATGTGGTGAAATAAAGTTTATTCAAAATGGAAACTACATAAGCAGACTACATGTGTTTTATATGTTGTGCATATGTTGTAGATGTCCTGATTACTTACAGAAGATGCATGCATATGGATGCTATATAGACCACAGATGGTTTACTGTTTAGCATGCAGATTGCTAAACCATTTGGTATCTGTATAGTATACATGTGGTGTAGATAAGCTAGTTATATATAGGAACTATATATATTGCATATGGCATGCAGATTGGTACATCATCTGGTATCTATATAGCAAACATATGGTGTAAACCACCTAGTTACATATAGAAACTTTATAGATTCTATATAGTATGCAGATTGGTAAAGGATCTGGTATCTATATTGAATACATATGGCATAGATCAGCTAGTTACATATAGAAACGATATAGATTCTATATAGTATGCAGATTGGTAAAGGATCTGGTATCTATATTGAATACATATGGCATAGATCAGCTAGTTACATATAGAAACAATATAGATTCTATATAGTATGCAGATTGGTAAAGGATCTGGTATCTATATGGTAAACATATGGCATAGATCACCTGGTGCCATATGCATGACATATGGATACCATTTGAAGCCCAGATGGCTTGGACATATGCATTCAATATGGGCTGTCGGGTGCAAACCAGATGAATCTAGGGATCCCTGCCATATTGGATCGCATATGGCATACATACGTTGTAGATCAGCTAGTTACATATAGAAACAATATAGATTATATATAGTATGCAGATTGGTAAAGGATCTGGTATCTATATTGTATACATATGGCATAGACCAGCTAGCTACATATAGAAACAATATGGATTCTATATAGAATGCAGATTGGCAAAGGATCTTGTATCTATGTGGTAAACATATGGCATAGATCATCTTGTGCCATATGTATGACGTATGGATACCATTTGAAGGCCAGATGGCTTGGACATATGCATTCAATATGGGCTGTCGGGTGCAAACCAGATGAATCTAGGGATCCCTGCCATATTGGATCGCATATGGCATACATACTTTGTAGATCAGATAGTTACATGTAGAAACAATATGGATTCTATATAGAATGCAGATTGGTAAGGATCTTGTATCTATATGGTAAACATATGGCATAGATCAGCTGGTTACATATAGAAACAATATAGATTCTATATAGAATGCAGATTGGTAAAGATCTGGTATCTATATGGCATACATATGGTTTAGATGACGTGGTGCCATATAGATACCATATGCATACCATTTAAAGCCCAGATGGCTTGCACATATGCATTCAATATGGGCTGTCGGGTGCAAACCAGATGAATCTAGAGATCCCTGACATATGGCATCCCATATGAAGCCCATATGGTTTCCATATTACATTGCTGTTGGGGAAGTTTTTTGTAATTTACTTAGGGAGTGTAAGGTAGCTTGTAATTTGCCCCCAGGAGATATTACAATAAGCCATATAAAGATAAATAAGAGTATAGTATAGAATTAGCAGTATATTCGTAGGTAAACAGTGTCTGACTCTTTTTAGAATTCCTATGTTTTTGCTACTTTCTTTGATGCATGTAGAATATGTAATGTCCAAGTTAGATGGGAGTCAATGATTACGCCCAGAAATCTAGTAGAATCAACCTGATCAATGGGAACTTCGTCAATAAGGATGGATAGGTTGGATGGGGGAGGAGATTTACATTTTGAATAGAAAATTACAAAATTTGTCTTTATAAGATTTACTGAGAGTTTATTTGCTTTGAACCAAATGGCAATCAATTTCAGTTCATAATTTGCTCTGGAGAATAGATTTATAATGGATTAGTCGCTTAGGAATACGTTGGTATCGTCAGCAAAGAGAATATATTTGAAAACAGTGGAGGAAGTGACTAAGTCGTTAGTATAGATTAGAAAGAGTAGGGGAACCAGTATTGAACCCTGGGGCACACCACATATTATAGTCATAGTGGATGAGAACGTATCCTTAAAGTTAACAAATTGGGTCCTATTAGTTCAGTTATCGCGAAGCCACCTAATTGCTGTACCCCTTATCCCATAACTTTTTAACTTAGTAATTAAGATAGAGTGATCCATCGTGTCAAAGGCTTTTGCTAGGTCAAAAAATATTCCCATAGAGTAATTATTATTGTTCATAGCCTCGGATATATTATTTTGGATATCCAATAATGCCATAAAAGTAGAGTGGTTAGATTTAAAACCATATTGATTGGGGGTTAGAAAATTGAAATTTTCAAGGAAAGCAGTGAGTCTAATTTGCATTAACTTTTCGATAATTTTTTTTAGAAATATGGGAGTATGGAGATAGGGCGGTAATTAGTAATGTTGTTCTTATCACCAGCCTTATAGACAGGTACAATTTTGGCTGTTTTTAGTTCAGTCGGTACTATACCACAGAGAATAGAAGAATTGAATAGTAAGTGAATATCTGGAGTTTAAAGTGAAGCCAGTTCTTTTAATACCGTTAGTTCAAAAACGGGGAATATAGTTTAAACTTGTTTTATTCAAGTTTTACGCGTCGAAACGGTCGCTGTTGATTTTATCCGCCATTCGGAAAGAAGAGGTCAGAATTGTGACATCATTGGTCATGAATATTGATTAGTTGGAGCGGCCAATGAGATTGCGGCCAAAAGGCCGTAACATGCAGATTTCATGCAAAGTTCACGCCAGGAGATTTCTGCTTCTTTATATAAATATATATAATTCTTACTGATCCTATTAATCCTAATCCTAAACCCAAGAGTAATAAGAATAGTGGTAGTGGTAGTAATGTTGGTGGTAGTAGTAATTGTAGTATTGGCAGTGGTATTGAAAACGAAACTGAAACCGAGAACTGACCTTGGTCCTATTGAACTTCCACTCCATATCGGCATTGAGAAGTACATTCGTGTAGGCATTTGTCAACATGGCGACCAGCATATTCAACAGTACAATGACGCAGAACAAATAGAAAACAGCGAGAATTCCAGTTCCCACTGTCTCCGTGAAAGCGTGCTCGTTATAGACGTAGATTGTCTGGTTGCCAATGACGACCTTCTCCTCTGGCAAAACCACGTCGGCATAGTTCGGAGGGGTGTAGTCGAAGAAGCCCCAGAAGAGGTTAATCATTGAGGAAAGTAGGGTTGTGAAGGCGTCGCTTTGAACCGTTATCTCGTCGTCCTTGTGGCGTGTGTTGCCGCGGTACGGTTGGTAGATGTTGAAAAGACCGACTGCGAAGGAAGCGATGATTGTGGCAAGGATCGCCAGGAAGCTCGCTGTGTCGGCAACCATTTTACTCATCGATACCTGCGGATGGATAGGAAACAGGCGTCATCGTCGCTCATCGTCTACGTCGTAATGTAACTGTATTGCAATTTATGGCTTCTGTAGCGCACTGGGCATAAAGCGGTGAGGCGTCAAAGCCAAGCCTTGATCAGGTCGATATCCAGAATTGTACAGTTAGTTCGTAGGACAAAAACGCGTCCTATGCAGGGAAAGCACTTTGGAAAGGTAATTCTTAAGTTGAGAACAAAGAAAAAGGCGACTTGCAAAACGGACAGGAACAGGTAGAGAGTTCCAAGATCTATGTCTAGCAACCGAAAGCGCTCGTCACTAAGAAAGCCCGCTAAAACCTTGTTGCCACCAAAAACAGTCGCAGCATTAACATAATCAATTAACATAATTGCATTATAATCAGATTTCCTGAGGTTAAATCCGTTCAGCTCAATTGCAATAAGATCTTAGGTCTGGGCACTGTTGAAGGGTATAAGTAGGTTTAAGCTTATTTTGTGTGTGTTTATTTTACCAAGTTCTTTTCTGTAAACCTGTGTACAGTAATAGGTGCTCGGCTGAGCCATGCTGATCATCTGATGCATTTTCTTTTCGTTTTTTTGTTTGTTTTTGTTTTGTTTGTTTGCATTTTCTTGTATTTTCAACTAGTCCTTTACTTTTCATTCATACTATACCTCAAGGACATTATTTTCAGGGCCTGGTTTTTGTCCCCATCATTTTTCTTTTTCTTTTTGGTGCTATGTAACAAATAGGCAGCCCTAATTAAGCGGGACCTGTGTCCCTTTAGGGCTTTCCCTATTGTATCCCGAATGTTTTTTACATTCCGATTGGTGCCTATTGTACTTTTGTATTGAATTCGGATCAATAAAGTTGAATTGAATTGAATTGAATTGAAGCAAGTGGGAGCACATCAAAGATCCCGTAGGGGTTTCCATTGAAATATCACACTAGCAGTTTACTGGAGGTTGGACAGGAAAGAGGATGAGAGCCCGTGTCTGGGGATTGTGTCGTCTTATCTGCTCGCAGTGCCAGCGAACCTCTAAGGTTCAAAAGCCTGAAAAGCTATTGGATCAAAGTATTAAGCAAGTGTTACCTTGGAAGCACAGGAAAACTCCTGTCATAGTTAATTTGGACATATTAGGCCTAGTCTGTACAGAAAATATTTTACTGCATTTTCAATTGGATTAAAAATTAAACATTCAGTTTAATTTTTTAATTTAGAAATGTAAAAAACTGAATTCAAATTCCTATCCCGAAACCAATTCGAAAAGAGAGCATTGAACTCGACAAATAACCGAGGACAATGGCGATTATTTATTCGTACTCATCGGCGCCAAGTAGCTGGCATCAGAAACTAATGATCCATGATAATGATGATGAATCAATATCCAAATTAGTTAAAGGTTTGAACCAATTAGAATCACCATGTACCCATAGTCTAATGGAGCAGCCTAATGTAGTAGGCGTGTTACTAGAGATAGGAGGCCAGTCAGGAAGTATGAGTCTCGCCTCGACCGGGGGCGAGCTTAGATTAAAGCGACGTTCAAGATTTGGACAATAGTTTCCAACAGATACTATTGTCATTCGATTAGGAAAGGAGATTGTGGTTCATCTTTGCTGTCGTAATCATCGTAGTATTCGAAAATATCAGACTTATTGTGCTCATATAGGCCTACTCTTGATTCTTGTTTGAATTCTGGAAGAATATGCACGTTCGAGAGACATACGAGAACAAAATGACAATAAATCCTAGAGGAACATTTGTGTACATTCGTGGTCGGATGGATGCCCACCTAAGCAGGTGAAACGCCACTGAGGAAGATCAATTCAGATTTGATGAAATTGGACAAGTTCAGATCAATTCATGTAAGCATAGATTAAGTTAGATCAGTTTAGATAAGTTCGAGTCACATTACATCAGGTCATATTACACTAGTTCAGGTCAGATTAGATCGGTTTAGGTGAGATAAAATCCGGTTACGTTACATCAGATCCTGTTAACTCGTATCAATTTAAATAAAATGAGATCAGCTGAGCAGATTCGGTTAATGTTAGTGCAGAAGGGGTTCCATACGATACCTGCAGCATTCCAATGGAACTGTTAAACTGGAAGAAGAAGAGCAGCTTGAAGAAGGCCGATATAATGGCAATTCCATAGAAGACCTCTCCGATCAGACACGGGTCCCACTGGCTCCAGATCACCCTCGGCCACCCGGCTGATCCAATATTCGTGGCGACCTGATAGGCTGACAAAGCCCAGCAGACGAAGGTCCCCGAGAAGAGAACCAGCATAACACAGTCGTAGATGTTCCAGGTCAGCTGGAGGTAGCGCTGGATGCCGTGGGCCCAGAGGTAGCGTAGGTTCTTCAACCACATGGCCAGAACAAAGACGATGATGATGTACTCGAGACCAGTCACTGGAGGACCTCGGGCCTTCTTGCCCATCGCAAAGTAGTTCTAGACAACAACGACGTCGGCATTGACTGTACTGTCATCATAATAATCGTCGTCACTATTATCAGCAAAATCATTATCGCTGTCGTAATTATTATAATAATAATTATAATTATAATAAAATAATAATTATTATTATTATCATCGTAATAATTATCATCATCGTCGTCGTCATCATCGTCGCTGATATCGTAGTGATCATGACAAACAAGATCAGTGTCATCGTCGTAATTGTTATCTTTAAAATTAACGACTGACTCACTCACTAACTCATTCACTCACTCACTCGCTTTCTTGCTCGCTCACTCATCCAATCAGACACTGATTGAATGGCTCACAGCCTGTTTGATTTTTCAATCAGAGTCTAATGCTTTTCATACATAAACATCAATTGACTGTTCAAGTGAACTAGCATTCAAAATAATAATCGGTCAGAGAAGCCAGATCGAAATACATTAGGCTATTGAGACTAGAAATGAAATTACGGTGAACACGGTAGTCGATTGGTCAGAGCACTTGCCTTGCAACACGGAAGGTACGGGTTCGAGCCTCGCCTGAGGCGGCAACTGTGAAAAGACCTTAAGCAAGTCCTTCACTCATAATTGATGCATGGTCATTAGATAATGGCGCTTAATAAATGCAAAATAACAATAATAATAATAATAATAATAATAATAATAATGATGATGATGATGATGATGATGATGATGATGATGATGATGATAATGATAATAATAATAATAATAATAATAATAATAATAATAATAATAATAATAATAATAATAATAATAATAATAATAATAATAATGATGATGATGATGATGATGATGATGATGATGATGATGATGATGATGATGATGATGATGATGATGATGATGATAATGATAATAATAATAATAATAATAATAATAATAATAATAATAATAATAATAATAATAAGTTACATTAATTAATATTGAAGTCCCTGAGGGATCCTGTATACCTCGGGGCAAAAAAAAAAAAAAAAATAATAATAATAATAATAATAATAATTAAACGTGCCGCTTTTCGCGGCACGTTTAATGACTTAGCGGAGGACGAGGCCTGATTTTCCGGAAAAAAAACAATAAATAGTCTAATATCTAAGTCCCCGAGGGATCATATGTACCTTGGGGCAAAAAAAATTATAATAATAATAATAATAAGTTGGAACAAGATACGTCTTAGGTGTAGATCTGAATAATAATTATAACTGACACTATAGGCACAGAGCTTGGCAGTAATAATTTCAAAGCTTAGGAACAGCCATCTAGAAGGCCCAAAACTGTTCTGGTACTAGACACAACAAGATTACAAGTGCCCGTTGATCGAGTGCTCTTATGAGGGCTCAGCAACAAGAAGAGATATGTCGGGTGACTAAATTTAAGCCCTTTTAATCTAATTTAATCTATTCTAAGACATGTAAGATCTGATTCTAATCATTCCCCGTTTGCGAAAGTATAGATTTACTCAAGGTGGTCCTGTCAAACCATCTGGCTAACTGTCATGTTTACTCTCTGTACAACTTTGGTCATCATATTGAATACTTATAAATGCATTAAGAGATACATAATGATCTATTGTAATAGCTAAAATGAGCAAAGGAAGATTGTATTCGGGGATTCTGTTAGCGGAACTTGTTGGTCCGTTGGGTTTATCCACTGTCACGGAACATCATGCCTGTTATGCCATTGTGTTTGATCTATTATGGTGAACAGTAAAGTTGATCGATTGTCAGAAAAAGACTCGGCGAAGTAAAAATGTTATGCCTAAAATGCATTGACCTACTAATTCATTAAATCTGACTGTTGACTTGTGCGTAAGAACGTGAGAGAAAGATTATTTGATGGAGTATTGATAGAACGATAGATTGATTCAGCCTTGCTCGAGGGGTACCTGTATTAGAATGAGAGTGAGGAAAACAATGTAGGAGGCGGCGTTGTTAAGATACTTGTTGATCGGGGTCTGGAACGACCTGGCCTTCTGGCTCCAGGGAAACATCCAATGCAGGGTCGCCATGAAGGGAAAGAGGATGATCCGTTGGATGATCAGGTAGAACATTCCGATCATTCGAACAGAACGGAAGTGCGCGAAGTCCTGAAGCCACTCGGCAGACAACACCTGGAAATAAACAAACGAATTAGTGAACGAAGAAAAAACGAAGAAACGAAGAAAACATGGAGGAATAATAAACATAGGTTTTAATCCTTACTAATCAGTTTACCGTGAAGGCATCTCTACTGAAACTGCTCTCGCCTTTTACGCTGGACAACAACTTCTCATCTGTTGACAAAGGAAAGACGTGCCTCTCTGCGTGCATATTCTCATTCAAACTCGTTAACTCTGCTCGGGAAGCTGCATTGGCTTCCTGTATAATTAGACTAAGATTTAAATTGGCTTGTCTTACCTATAAAACCACCACAACGAGCATTCCTACCTACCTTAGACTACTAGTTTCTTCGAAGAACCCGTCCCGCAGTCTGTGTGTTCTTTGGGTATGGATGTTTTGGTTGAGCCTCGATGTAGCACTGTCATAAGCTTTCGTGCATTCCATTTTGCCGCCCCTAAGGAATGGAACCGACTACCAATTTTGTCTGAAGTTCGAACTTTATCTCTTCCTTTAAGAAACGCTTCAAAAATCACTATTTCTCATTGGCTTTCAAGAATTTGGATATCTAATAGCTATACATCTGGCGACTGGCTGACTAACCGCGCCTCCGATTCGCATTTCTGTGTGACCTTCCTTATGCGCGTTGTAAATGTTTGCAATAATAATCAATAATAATACTAATAATACTAGTATTTAATGATAATAATAATAATAATAATAATAACAATAATATTAATAATAATAATAATAATAATAATAATAATAATAATAATAATAATAATAATAATAATAATAATAATAATAATAATAATAATAATAATAGATAACCCTATGTTCCATTAATAAATAAACTAGAGAAATCAATAGGCCTAAATAGGTTAAGGAAAGCGTCTTTGCAATAGTTTAGAATTTCAGTTTGAAAGCGGTCAAGAAAAAAGTTAATTTATTATTCATCGTCATCATCGTCATCATCAGTAACCGTGGGCTCATCATCCGTAGGTGTCAGATGCCATTTTCACTATGTTCTTCCACTGTAGGCCCTAGTCCAGTGGCTTCTATCCCCCCTAAACAACCGGGCTCAATCCCTTTCCTTCCCCCCCTCTTTCACAGAACACTATAAGCTGGAAGCAATCCCGACTTACTGTAAAGCCCTTCCATACCTCGCCTTCCCTTCCTCCCCTACCCCTACCCCTCCCACCCCATCCCTCGCCCCTTATCCCTCTCCTTTTACCATTCCTGCCCTCCCCTTCCCTCCCCTTGAAGCGGAGGGGTCCGAGGTCCTCCCCGAAAAATTTTGGATTTCTACATTGCCTATAGGTGAGTTTTAGCGCATTTTTGGAGAAAGAAAACTGGTTTTGGAAAACTATACATTTTAGTTCAACTGAACTGTTGAATTAATTTCTCTAGGGCTTCCAGTGCAATGTAAAAATGTTTGGAACAGACTGCAATATATATGGGACAAAATTTCCAAAATATGGGACGCATGTTAAAATACTGGGCAATATGGGACACTGCTTAGCAAATATATGGGGATTTAAAGACTGCATTATGAATGGTGTAATGCAGTGGCAGGCTCCATCGCTGCCTATTGCAGTGTTACCCAGCCGACTGGGTATATATTATCAAGACTGATAATCCCATTTTCACTGCACTACACGACAATAATTGTAGCATTGACCAACTAGTTTTTCTTAATCAACAGGATTATGAACGCTTTTTTCAATTTTTAAGCTTTCTTGGCATCCTACATCAACAGAAAAATAGCGGAACATAATGGTCAATAGCTAACGAAAAACAAGTAATAATGATACACTATAACACTGTTTAGACACTGTAAACTAAGCATAGGCGTAATTTGTGGGAGGTAATCTAAAATGTTCAGTCCTTGGATGTTGCAGGACAAAGCATTTTGCTTGTCTGAGTCAGTACTGTCAGTGGAACAGAAACATCCATTTCACTGGAGGGGAACTTTCCCTCTGGCACAAATTGGAAGCAGTCTGCTTCCTCCCCCCCCCCCCCCCTACGTAGAAGGCCCTGCACAGAACTGTGAGCAAAGACTCTGTAAGACTGTAACTTGTAGGGAGTGTGATAAAAATTGAAAAGAAATACTTTCCCCCCCTGTTTTTCACTGGGCTCAACTTGCGCCCACCCTGAATAGGGATAGAAGCCCCTGCCCTAGTCTATCTAATGCGGTGTGACTCAGCTCTTGAAGCGATGTTCTACACCATCCGATGATATCGTCGAACCATTCCTTATGGGGTCGCCCTCTTTTGTTTGAACCATCCATCCTTCCTAACACTAATGTCTTGATCTTTCTATCATTGCTCATTCATTGCTCATTCAGCTTCCTCTGAATTATCTTCTGCACCATGTTCTCTTTGAGATGCATGCATTCGTCTATAGTTCTGTATTACTAACTTTTTGTGTCCATCATATTCTCGTGATCTTCCTATAACATTTTCTCTCAAAATTTCCGGCGCGTTCCGGTTGAAAAAAGCACTGATACAATCTGATAGTAACCATATTATATAATATCTCATTGATAGTAACTAAATTCAGTAATCTTGAGCAGTTTCAAGTTTCTTGAACTGACTGTAATCTACAGATATGCACGTCCTCTACTGCCGTCTTATTTGTTGAGCTGGTGCTAATTTCTGTACCCTACTATAGGAGAGTCCCTTGTAGCCTACTAGCTGATCGAGTCGACGGCGACAGAGTGGCTTAATTAATACTTGCTTGAATATAACAGGGCCTAAAATCGCGTGTCGTCTGACACGAGGTGTGCAGTTGACATTGTCCATTGTGCAGTAAACTTGGCTGGTGTGTGCAGTGTGTAGCATGCATTTTTAAGAGATCATTTCAAGTCAACCATACACGATATCATTATAATACCTGAAATTATATTACCAGTTCAATTACAGTTTGACAGTTTGAGAAAGAATGTGCAATTGGAATTCATAAGTAATTTAGGCACTGGAATATAAGAATGCAACAGTCGTTAGCAATTTTCACCAAAAGACTACAGTCCAAGTCGACAAAAGTCGGTCGTTTAGTTGCCAAGTCGATCGAGTCGACGAGAGGTTGACTAGGCTAGTCGACAAAGTTGATCGAATCGATCGTCGGCCAATACAAGTCGATCGTAGCACTCGACTCGATCGACCAGGGGTATGGAATAGACTAGCTGTTGATAACTATACCTTATTGATTGCATTACCTGTTGGCAGTTGGGGTGCGTGACGAACTCCTTGAGGTCGTAGTCGATTGCCTTGTTGACCCGCGCAAACTTTTCCGTCTTGTAAGACGTTACTTCGAAACTGGATCGTCGATTGATAACGTGAACGACCTCGTCAGTCGTTCTGCAGTTGTCCAGCAAATCCACCGCAAACCTAAGCAACACAGATACAGGTAGATCCTGTGTGTGGGGTTCCAGTCGACAGAGCTCATGATGCATTACCGGGTACTGGCCATGTGGCCATGTCTAGGTGGCCATTTGGCCAGTCAGTGTATGTTATCTATAGATGACGAGGTATCCAGTCGAAAGATGACCCCAAAGAAAGATCTTACCGAAGTGACCAGACTGTCATACAGTGTGGAGATATACTGCGTCAGTAATTCCTGCAGAAATTGATAGACGCACGGGACAGACCTCAGCCTCGAAGGAGATCGACACAAGAAGACTACACGAATGTTTAGGCACGGTGTGATGACAAGATGAATCTAGGGCGTTCCAAGTCTAGATTTTCCCGTCGTCAAGGAACTCGAGAAGACCAGTCGCACCACCAACAACGGACGATGAAAGAAGGTTTTACCCACTGAACGTCTGGCTACACACACGGCCTGAAGACGAACCCAACACCGAACGACTGGAAAACTGTCGTGGAAACGGCAACACTCGGAGAGCGGTACGCTCTCTCTCTCTCTCTCTCTCTCTCTCTCTCTCTCTCTCTCTCTCTCTCTCTCTCTCTCTCTCTCTCTGTCTCTCTCTGTCTCTCTCTGTCTCTCTCTCTCTCTCTCTCTCTGTCTCTCTCTGTCTCTCTCTCTGTCTCTCTCTCTGTCTCTCTCTCTGTCTCTCTCTCTGTCTCTCTCTCTGTCTCTCTCTCTGTCTCTCTCTCTGTCTCTCTCTCTCTCTGTCTCTCTCTCTCTCTCTCTCTCTCTCTCTCTCTCTCTCTCTCTCTCTCTCTCTCTCTCTCTCTCTCTCTCTCTCTCTCTCTCTCTCTTTATCTCTCTCTAGTGAGGTGAGGCTAATGTATGAATATAAAAATATATATATACAGCCAGTTATATGCATATATATATATACACAAACAGCCAGTAAGTTAAACTTTCTATAGGAAAATATATATCTAATACACATATATGAATGAAGACTTATGTAGGTATACATTTATAGGGTAGGAACGAAAACATGAACGTAGAGATGGAGGAAGGCATGGAGAAAAAGAGGGAGAGAGAGAGAGAGAGACAGAGAGAGAGAGAGAGAGAGAGAGAGAGAGAGAGAGAGAGAGAGAGAGAGAGAGAGAGAGAGAGAGAGAGAGAGAGAGAGAGAGAGAGAGGGAGGGAGGGAGAAAGAGAGAGAGACAGCGATAGGGTATTCTATAGCGAACGAGGAGCAATAATTTTTTTTATTTCCCAGAAAAGATATTTAACGAATTAATGGGAGTCTGAAATATGAATGATTGTATATGCTTTGCACAGGCCCTAGCACCCGATTACTTTGCACACTGGTTGGCCAGTTTCATGTAGTCGTTCTTGAACTCCGGTTCTTGTTCGGCGTGATCCTCAAGTTCCTCGTTTAATTCGAAGGCTTCGAGGATCGGGTCGCTTGAGGTGAGGCTGATGTACGAGGGGCTGGCGACTGCCTTGTAGGCGTTGATGCGAGCGATCGACTCACTTAGCGTCTCTTTCCCGCGCCCTAATCTGTCACGTATCAATGAGCACATGTTCACAAACACTAACATCTTTTCACGCATGATTGCACATATTATAGGTAATGAACAGCTGCTATGCTTGAATGCGAGCACAGTTTCAAATACAAATATCTATCACGCGTAACTGCACAGATCTATAAAACTTTGTGAGCATTCAGCAAGCGAACACGTGCTTGTGTGCAGAGAATACATTCAGGCTAGAATGCGAAACGGATGAATGCGTACTGGTTCAAAGATGATATCAGGCAAGCATGAATGAACACGCCTGCATATCTCTCGAAATAACAGAGCACAATTAACGCACAATAAGAGAGTTGCCTAAGTTATGACAACCGTTGTTACGTTGAGTTCGGTTGTACCCTATGTTTATCAGTGGTCAATATTGCCGTCGCTCTGTCTATTACTGTTAAACGATAGATTGACTCGTCACCTACAGATTTCGCTCAATGATTTTCAATGTTTGAACTTCTACTTTGTTCCGACTGGCGTTTACAGAGATCATTATCGATTTTCTTGTGGAGCTGTTTTATTTTTGGAGGCGTTTGTTCGCATACGTGTGAAGCTTGACCGCCATTTTAGGTGCATGGGGTCAGAGGTCAACAGGTCACCAACATCAATCGTGGAAAGGTTCTACAATCAAGAGGTCGCGATGGTCTGAGGGATGGCCGCGAGTTGCGTCTTCTGCCATCGACGACGACTCAGCGCTGGACGGTGAAGCTACCGTGCGCTGCAGAATCTATTAGCTGTCATTTTTCAGGATTCGCTTTTCACTGTGGTCCTGGAACTTTGAACTCCTGATGGCAAGCTCTTGATTGAGTTCTACCAGTGTGCGGGAGATCACCAGTCGTGGTTCATCTAGTTATCTGAGCATTGCCACCTTCAGCGGTGTAACTTCAACATTCAGACCCCTCAGGTAACTCGAATGCGACCTTTGAGGCTTGTTCGTACTTTAACAGGCTTTGAGCAGGTCCCATATTTACAATTATTACTGCTGTGCCAACTGATGAACCTTTTGCTTTTAAAGTACACTGACATCAACTGTAGTAAGGCAGCTCTTTATAAAAGGTGCCATAATGCCTAGATAACATACATACAGCACAAGCATAAATACACAAAATACCCACAAATACATACACACTTATATTCATACATGCCTACCTACTTACATGAGCGTATCCACGTGACCCAGCGAGTATGTGGTAGTCCAGACTGTAGGGCCGCAAAAACTAAAATGCTTACTAATAATAAAAATTTTTAATACATGCATACATAAATATTTACATTCTTACATACTCAAACAGAATTATGCACCTGCACTTTTCACTGCACTGACAGTCAGCTGGGTGTGGCTTATCGATCATATGTCCATTCTCGAGGAGAACACGGACCAGGACGAAGTTGTCAGTATGAGCGGCCAATATGAGCGGAGTGATATCTGGAGTGAAGTCCGTGCAGTCCAGAAGCCACTGATCGATGGAACTTCCCTCTTGTTCGCTGATCTTCTTGTGAGCCAGTACCATCTCAAAGATGGGCTGGTTGCCTGTCTGGATGGCGTGCAGAAGGGCATTACCTGCGACGTATCAGAAGGATAATTTTAGTTCGGGAAGAAATGTGGTTCTTTGCGATTTAGAATGTGACCCTAGATTGGGGAACTGGATTGGATCTATATAGTGCATACTGACCATGGTTTCTCGTCAAATCAAACATTAAATGTTGCCTTGCATAATGAATATTGTGGTGACGACATTTGGTTAGATTAGCTTTACTTAGATTAGATTAGCCAAGTGAAAGTAATGACAACAGTTCATAAAATCGTCAACAACGATATTCGACTATAGGATGCGACACAGTGTCACTTGTCAGGGCAAGCATGAATTTCATATCGAATATGATTTCAAATGTTCATTTGAAACTTGAATATCTCTGGCCTCCTGCCCGCGACAAAGCAGACCTGACTGCCAATTTTAGTCTTCGCTGCTATTAATTACACTGCATTAGATTACGATTTTATTACTATTTCACTTTAAGCTTCATACATTATGATTACGGCGCAATAGACGTCATTTGAATAGAAATCAGATTCAACTATTTTAAGTTAGACTGGCCTACTTAAATAGAAATTTGATTCAACTACGTTAAACCAACTAGTGATGGGGAAAAGTCATCTAAAAAGTTGATAACTTTTAGTTAAACTTAAATTTTTTGGTTAAGGATGAAGTTTAACTGGAGAAAAATATATCTTAGTTAAAACCAAAGTTTAACTAATATTTCTGGTTATTAACTGAAAAGTTTGACTAATAAAATCAGCAACTATGCAACTTTCTTCCGCAATGAACACTGTCAAGTGTCAACAACTCAACACGACGTTTACTTATTTATCTACACTGCATAGAATAAATTATGTAGTAAGGCGCAGTGTAAATAACAACATTGGTGCTTATTATTCTTTATGAGTTGAGTAGTACACATTGCATAGTTTGAAAGTGCAATTGAAGGGCTTGCAGCAATAACCAGATATGTCGGATTTTTTGAGTTTTGGGAAAATGGCTTCAAAGATTTGACACTTCAAACTGTTGTATCTAAGCCATTTTACGAGATATCGACAAGCTGTTTGAAACACCGTCTGAGTTGTTATTGTCTTTCACGAAATTTTTACATAATGAAATGCAAAAGATAACTTTAATGTTTTTTTCACGACATTTTCCTTCATACCTGGTTATTGACACTCAATAACCCAACATCGCCTGCTGTTAGTCGACATACCTTATTCTTGCACCAAATGGTGGCTAGCACACAGTACAAATTAATCGTGCAAAAAGAGGTAAGTCATCATAGCTACTTTACAGTAAGGAAAAAATAACGCAAAATCAGTAAATTGTA
>OY744609.1:27510062-27532562 GCA_963556255.1 Allolobophora icterica | reverse complement strand
GGAGTACAACCCCTTATTCTTTTGAGTCGTATATTGAAATCTCCAGCGATACTTAGATCGTTAGATTAGATACGTATAAATTTGTTGTGAAGCGATAAGGCGATAGGTTAAGTTCATGTGCGATATAAATGTACACGTTAACTTAGTCAGGAAACATACAGCGATAGATAAGTCGATAGTTTAGATTCACTTGTGCTATATAAATGTAAATGAACATACGGCGATAGTATAAGTCGATCATTTCATTTCTGTTCAATAAATAATTATAATGGAAGAAGAGATTTTATCTGAACACGAAACTAGCCGAACAGGCGACATTTTGGAAAGGGTGGTAGAAACCCAGAGAACAATTGTAGAGCGCCAGACAAATCAAGACTCGATGCTAGGGGCATTTATAGAGCGCCTGACAAATCAGGAAACTCTTATGAGTGCATTATTCGAGTCTCAACAGACCTTCATGGAAACTCAACAAGTATTTATGGAGCGTGTGTTATCAGATAGGGTCCCTGAGAGAAGAGAGAAGAAGAAAGAAATTGAGTCTGTTGTGAGAGCGCCGAACCCTAGTGAGGGCTTGACACTAAGCCCTGCTGCGCCAGCAACGGAAGCCGCGGACATGCCACTCGTCATCCATGGTAGAAGAATGCCTCAGGGACCTAGTATAATGCAACCGGACGTGAAGCCTCGCTCTCGGCCTAGTAAGAAAAGGCGACAGCGGTTGCAGCAGGTAGAGAGAAGAGAACAGGCCCACAGCGCCAGCAAGCTGGGTTCAAAACCAGGGCTTGTATACTCTTCAGATGTTCTCTCACAACAGCGCGGGCACTCGCCAGAGCGGGACGAGCACGCTACAGTTACACAGGTAGAATTGACATTTTTACAGTAAATGTAAAGTGATTATTATAGGGCCTACCCTCGACTACAGCCCTGATCCTATCAAAGCGTAGTATAGTGTGCGGACTGTGATGTAGAGACGATTTTATCGAACCACTTCGTTGATCTCATTAGCGATTCCACCCCAGGATCCGAATCTCCAATCTAACAAGATGGGGTTTAGGCCGACAGCTTTTGACAGATTGACCGCAAAGGAAGACACCGTAGTTTTTACCACTCCATTGGAAACTCGGCTGCTGGAAGACATTAGCAACCCACTGCTTCGCTATGGGCTCAAGTCCCCGTTCCACTCCATGGCACGCTTCCAATCTCCTCAATCATAGACTCGCCTTTGCCCTCCGTTGCCTCATTAACTGCCCCTCCATCCCCAACTCTCTTCCCTTGGTACTGCGTAGGGCCCTACTTGCTCGGTTCTCTCTCTGTGTTGTTCATCGTTTAAAATCTTCTCTGTTTCCGAGAGGCTCACACGCGGAGAGCGCCTCTGAATAGATCACGCTGTGAGAGGCGCTTTATAAACTCCCAGATACCATACAATACCAAAAGGCTCAATTTCCTGATAAGCGATGATCTGTGATGTTGAGAACAGAGTGAGACTATTTAGGTGATAAGAGAGAAGTTGAGGAGGTGACCAGGGCCTACTACGTAGGGGGGGGGGAAGAAGCAGACTGCTTCCAATTTGTGCCAGAGGGGAAGTTTTTCCCCTCTGGCACAGTCACTAATTTCTAATAATTAGTGATTAATAAAGTGACTAATTACTAAATCAATGATTCTTAAAGTATTGTATTGTGATGTATCAGTATTATGGCCATGCAATATTTGCTGAGGTTACCGTACAGTGTCTAAGCAGTGTTATAGTGTATCATTATTACTTGTTTTTCTTTGGCCATTATATTCTGCTATTTTTTGTTGATGAAAGATGCAAAAATTATTTATAAAATTGAAGAAAAGCTTTCACAATCCTGTTGATTTAGAAATGTCCAAAATGTGGGCAGAGGCGCGTTTACACGTAGGCGCACTAGGCGCGCGCCTAGGGCCCCAAATCTCGGAGGGCCCCAAACGAATTTTAAAAAAATTTCAATTATAAAATATAACATTAAACTAAATAACTTCACATTCCTTGAAATAGCTTCTATAAGTAATCATAATTACAGGGTCAATAACACTCACAAAACGGCTTCAAGTTCAACTGGGTTTTTGCACATGATTGGCTATACACACCACGAGAGTTTCAGACTCTCAGAAGGGCCCCCCAAAATGCTTGCGCCTAGGAACCCATTTTCTGTAAACGTGCCTCTGAATGTGGGACACAGGTTAAAATATTGGGCCATATAGGACACTGTTCAGCAAATATATGGGGATTTTAAAGATTGCATTTTGAATGAACATTTCTGGTGTAATGCAGCGGTAAAAGGCTCCATCCCTGCCTACTACAGTGTGTTATCCAGCCGACAATTATTTTGCAGGAATATTTCAAGACCTGATAATCCCATTTTCACTGCACTACACTGTCTACACAATAATTGTAGCACTGAAATTTTGTGCCATATTTATCACAGCTTGTTCCAAAAATTTTTTTGCAGTGCACTGGGAGCCCTGCAAAATTAATTCAACAGTTCAGTTGAACTAAAATGTATAAGTCTTCCAAAGCCAGTTTCTCGCTCCAAAAAATGCGCTAAAACTCACCTACGGCAATGTAGAAATCCAAAAATTTTCCGGGGGAGGCCCCCGGTCCCCCACTTAAACGGGAGGGGAGGGAGGGGAGGGGAATGTACAGACGGGGTAAAGAGAGGGGAGTGGATTGGGTGGGGAATGGAAGGGGAGGAGAGGGGTGGTGTAGTGGAGGAAGGGGAGGGGATATAGGGGGAGGGTTTACAGTAAGGGGGATTGCTTCCAGCTTACAGGGGGGATAGTAGGCCCTGGAGGTGACAATGAGGTCAAGAGTGCGGTTCTTTATGTGAGTAGAGAAGTTGATATGTTGAATGAGATTGTCCGAGGAGAGGAGATCCAGAAAGTCAGAAAGACAGAACGTTTAGAGGAGTAGTAAGATGAGGTAGGAGCAGACCCGCCGAAAGGAAGGAGAGGAGGCAAATACCCATGGGCCCGGCGATTTTTAGGGGCCCGGGCAGCAATCAACTTATAAACGATTTTGCTGCAACTAAATCCAGAAAAGTTGCTTTTTGATTAGCATAAATTTAATATTTACAAATTATTAAATCATGTAATTATGTAGGTCGTACCCGCACTTTTATAATTTCATTTTTTTTCTCATAAAGCCTAAAGATAGTTTAGAGACCCGTGACTGCTCTGCCTAGGGGCCCTGAATTTCTGTCGGCGGACCTGGGTAGGAGGACGATGGATGTTGTAGATGGCAGCATGAAACTCTGTCTTTGTGGCCTGGTTCTCAAGCTGGACGAATTTACCTTACGGACGAAAATACTCCGTCTTCCCCTAGCGGTTTTATTTCAGGATTTATTATCTATCTAGGATACGGTTTACGTCACATTAAAAAGGGGCAGGACAATGACCAAGAAGTGATTCTGTATGACGTATCTTATAAGGAAAATATGATTGTTGACGTGCACACCAAGGATTAAATAATCGACAAATTATTATTATATCCGTTTAGGACAATTTAATCGTCAAAAGTAACCTGTAGAATTATCGAATGCACTCAACTGAATACTCGTTGAATTGGAGCGCTTTCGGTAGTCTTCGCTGGAACAAAAACCCCTCGATGAAGTTCCTTAGAAAAAGTAACTTTTCAATGAAATTACCGATACCTCACTGAATTCGACCGAGTCTTGCTTAGAGTAAATTATTGAAATAACTGAGTGAACGATCATCTAAGGAATCGATAGTGAGACTGATCCGGAAAGTAGCGGATGCACTCGATTACCTAATTCTTAAACGTATGAGACTTGCAGCTGCAAGATCCGATTTTCCCAATTTATCTCTGACAACTATAACATGGATAATTGGGTATCCCTTTGCAACCTTAGACGAGGACACTTATTTCAGCAAATACCAAATGAGTACATACCGAAGAACTAGATACTCAAGGAGTACCTGACTCAGGGTGAGAATTGTCGGGGGTTGGGGGTTCAACCCCCCTAGTCTTTCTTAGGACCCCAGGTAAGTCTTCACTGCACACCCAAGGGAGTCGTTTCCAACCCCCAGTTGTGCTAGTGTGATTATATTATGCACATAATTTTAGCATTTTCTTTCACAATTCACTTTGTGGGTTACTAAAAAAGTGATGCTCTGGTTTATTGTGAGACATGTGACCATGTGAATTCTATACTAATACTAATAAATTTGATGATGTCATCACTTTAAGGAGTTTAAGCTTTCTATTGCATTTTTTAATGTTCTTAGTTTGCAAAATATTCAACTCCACATGGATCAAACTCTAACTCCCCAGTCTTTTTTCTATAATTCTCCCACTGACCTGCCTACGAGGCAAATTACTACGTTTTCTAGGGTCACCTTAGCATTGAATGATGCAGAAAAGTTACAAGTGAACTACTTTACATTTTATGTAAAGCTGTCACTCAGTCAAATATGTCTATCAGGTAATATTACCACGAGATCACATAATTCTCAGGAAATACTCATTTATCAAGAGGTCACCTAATACCCGGGCAATACCTGATACATCTGGCATATTAACAGTTAAATTGCCTGTCCTGTTTTGCTATGTAACTCTACTGGAATAAGGTAGGCAAACTGATCTCGGATCTTTTAAAACGTTCTCATTCTTTTTGAGTGTTTGTGTGGATTGAAAAGGACGAACGAATCAATACGAGTGGAGATTGGTGTCGAGAATGAAGAGTCATTAAAACAAAAAGCGACAAGATTGAAGCTTGGATTCTTTGGTCATGTTATGCGATCTGATGGGCTAGAAAAGGAAATGATGTTGGCTTGTGGTGAGGGAAAAAAGACGGGGTCGACCAAGGATGAAATGGATGGATGAGATTCACGATGTAACTGGCATGAATCTGGAAGCACTAAGGGACCTGACTTCGAATAGGAAGCAATGGAGAATGTGTGTCATGGCGATCGCTAGAGCTCCAGAAGTTGACAGCACAAGGTGACAAGGTGTGTGGATTGACGATTGGGGGCGGGCGCATGGTTGGGTGCATTGATGTTTTGTCAACTGTGATAAAGTGTATAAGGACTGCCATTGCTATCGGAATGGCAAACAAACTTAAGTCAATTTATTATACCTCACACATATAATTATTTACTTAATATAATTCAGTCAGTCTGTTCTAATCGACTGAACATCTAGTCTTATTTAGTCTAGTATAAGCGAATATAATCTGGTAAAAATTTATTAAGTTTGGTCTTGTTTTATTTTGAACGCATGCCCTATAGAATAACATAACATAGAACAAAATAACGTACCTTAACACAACATAACGTAACATGTCACGATATAACACCACGCATCATGAAGAAGATGATGGTGATGATGATACCGCTAACAACTCATAACGCAGAAGATTATCTACAATGTATAGCCTATAGTTATTTCAAGTCTTTGCTACTTTATGTTTGGGTCTATCTCCACAATTTACGACAGTCAAATGTTTTCAGTTGAGAATATTAGGTCAGACAATAATACTTTAAAAGTGACCGACAAAACGTCTATGCCTGATGCCTATACAGTGAAGATTTAGCAAACTGAAATTAGAAGCAGTTCATCATGAGAGTAGCTGTAATCGCTCAAAAAGACTGACGATTCGAGAAGAAGAGTAGCAGTCATAAGCGCATTGTAGTACATGACCGTAAGCCATACGGAGTTTACTGGAAAAATCCTACGGCTATAGTTATTTACGATGCTGTTGCAGTAGCACATAGCTATTTTGTTCACCCGAAAAGCAACTTTTCAATTATCTACGGCATAGTTTAGCAGTTTGAGCAGCAGTAGCAACCAGTCGTAGCACGAACAACCGGATTCTAACGTTCTCGCTTACATGAAGAAAGACTAAAGTTTAAACTTGAGGTCATTGACCAAATTACAAGTATGTGAAGTAAAATCTCTACAAACAAAATCTCGAAATCCTTAGCCTCGAACCCTGGTTTCGCTTTTCAGCCATTCTGGGCGGTTTCTTTCGCGAAGGAGCCTTGTGCCTGTGCCAGCTGATTCCTCAGTTCCTTGATTTCTGTCGCCATGTCCTTGAGTTGGCTGGTGATACTGACCATGAAGGCTGTGACCGGCGGTTGCTTGCGAACCTCGATCTTGGCCGTGAAGTATCTCTGAATCAGCATGCTCATGAGGGTCTGGTAGATGATCTCGTTATTTTCCTCCTCTTGTGTGTCCTCCTCTTCGAAGTAGCAGCACCGGATGCAGTTGAATTTTGCCATCTCGCCCTCTTTCGGTGCTTTCCGACAGCACTTCTGGCGGATGTAGGCCACAAGCCAGACGAAGTGCTGGTAGATGGCCACTGGGTTCGGCAGAAGGTTGAATGGAACCGGAAGATGGTCCTCCGAAACGAAGAAACTCATCCAAATCTGAACCACATTCACGACATAATATGATAAATATTTTTAAAAATTCAAATGGCAACACAATCTACGAGCATTTTTGTATAACACCAATTGTTGTTATGTTATTGTTATTAATAGTATTCTTCTTCATCATCATCATCATCATCATCATCATCATCATCATCATCATCATCATCATCATCATCATCATCATCATCATCATCATCATCATCATCATCATCATCATCATCCTCATCATCATCATCATCATCATCATCATCATCATCATCATCAATATCATCATCATCATCATCATCATCATCCTCATCCTCATCCTCATCCTCATCATCATCATCATCATCATCTTCTTCTTCTTCTTCTTCTTCTTCTTATTATTATTATTATTATTATTATTATTATTATTATTATTATTATTATTATTATTATTATTATTATTACTACTACTACTGCTACTACTATTACGACTACTACTATTACGACTACTACTACTACTACTACTACTACTACTACTACTACTACTACTACTACTACTACTACTACTACTACTACTACTACTACTACTACTACTACTACTACTACTACTACTACTACTACTACTACTACTACTAATACAACAACAACAACTACTACTACTACTACTACTACTACTACTACTACTACTACTACTACTACTACTACTACTACTACTACTACTACTACTACTACTACTACTACTACTACAACTACTACTACTACTACTGCTACTGCTACTACTACTACTACTACTATTACTACTTAAACTAAAATTACTATTGCTATTACAAGCACTGTTAAGTCTGTTAGGATTAATATTTATTAAACAATGAAGATAATAATAGTACTACTTCCACTAGTACTAATACATTTACTTCTACTAACTACTCGTGACAATAGTTCAGTCATGATTATAGTAATTCTAGTAGCAGTTTTGTTAATAGTAATAGAAGTAGTAGTGGAAGTGATAGTGGTTGTAGCAGTAGTGGAAGTAGTTGGAACAGTAGTAGCAGTACAAGCAGTAGTAATGAAAGCTAAATTGAAAACAAGAACTGACCTTGGTCCTATTGAACTTCCACTCCATATCGGCGTTGAGTAGTACATTCGTGTAGGCATTTGTCAACATGGCGATCAACATATTCAACAGTACAACGACGCAGAACAGATAGTACACAGCCAGGACTCCAGTTCCCACTGTCTCCGTGAAACTGTGCTCGTTATAGACGTAGATTGTCTGGTTGCCAATGACGACCTTCTCCTCTGGCAAAATCACTTGGGCATAGTTCGGAGGGGTGTAGCCGAAGAAGCCCCAGTAGAGGTTAATCATGGAGGAGAAGAGGCCTGTGAAGGCGTCGCTCTGAACTATGACCTCGTCGTCCTTGTGGCGTGTGTAGCCGCGGTACGGTTGGTAGATGTTGAAAAGACCGACTGCGAAGGAAGCGATGATTGTGGCAAGGATCGCCAGGAAGCTCGTTGTGTCGGCAACCATTTTACTCATCGATACCTGCGCATGGATAGGAAACAGGCATCATCATCATCGTCGTCGTTGACGTCGTCGTTGCCATCATAAACGACAGCATTGACATATCAGCATTATTCCATCGTCATCGTTGTCATAGTCATCAATATGATTAAAATCATCATCACCTTTGTAGTTGTAGTTTTCACCTCGTTATAGTCATCAACATAATCACCAGCCTCGTTCTCATGATTGATTATTAAATGACCAAAACAGACGTAACTGACATTACTGACAATTTAATTTGTATTCTACGATTTAGGTGTAAAAAGGACAAACCGGAAGAGTCATTAAACTCGCATGATGCAGAGGTGTTTCCCATTGATTATATAACAGAGGACAGACTTAATTTGTAAGCTTATCTCTAATGTAGTTTTCCAGATCTGTGTGTCCGTCTGTCGTACGATAAACGCTTTAGAACTAATCCTGCAAACCATGCCTGACAGGCTTGTCAGGCCGGCATAGGCCGAAGGCCGACGCTGGGCCAACACCGTCGGTCAGATAGACAGACAGACGGTTTGATAGACAAACAGCGCTTAGTAAGTCTGTCTCTGCCTCCCTCCCTCCCGTCAACGCTCCCTCATTATGGCACACGATCGGTCGGAAGGGGGAGGGGAGCAAATGCTGACAAGACGAAGACTGATTAGTCTAAACATTGATTGGTCACGTGCAATAAGGGGCAAATATTTTTCTTCGATAAATGAAGGGAGGGAGGAAGGGACGGACGGAGGGACGGAGGGATAGACAGACTTACTAACCGCTGTTTGTCTTATAATAAAGCATTGCAATTAACAAATTCTTTTCTCTTCTTATCAATGCATCATTTTCTCATCATTTTCTCATCATCAACTAAAACAACATCATCTTCATCATTAATGTTGTTGTCCTACTCCTGATACTCATAGAAGATTAGAATTTGCATCTTATCAAAAACAACTCGATCCGATATCATGAGTTTACCTAAGATAAATAAAATAAATAAAGTATTATCTGTTTATAGATCAGAACAAATTAGAAAAGTTCAGATAAAGTTCAACTTAGATCTGCTGAGATAAAATGCGTTCGGACCAATTTACACAAAATCATATTGGATCATTCCAGATTGATGAAATTGGATAAGTTCAGATTATTTCAGATAAATTCAGGTGAGATTGTAGTAGATTAGATCAGTTTAGATAAGGCCAGGTTTCGTCAGTGCAGATCGCATCAGATCAGTTTAGGTGAGATAAAATACTATTACTTCACGTCAGATCGTATTAATTCATATCAATTTACAAATCAAATGAGATCAGCTGAGTAGGTTCGGTTAATGTTAGTGCAGAAGGCGTTCCATACGATACCTGCAGCATTCCAATGGAGCTGTTAAACTGGAAGAAGAAGAGCAGCTTGAAGAAGGCCGATATGATGGCAATTCCATAGAAGACCTCTCCGATCAGACACGGGTCCCACTGGCTCCAGATCACCCTCGGCCAACGGGCTGATCCAATATTTGTGGCGACCTGGTAGGCTGACAAAGCCCAGCAGACGAAGGTCCCCGAGAAGAGAACCAGCATAACACAGTCGTAGATGTTCCAGGTCAGCTGGAGGTAGCGCTGGATGCCGTGGGCCCAGAGGTAGCGTAGGTTCTTCAACCACATGGCCATAATAAAGACGATGATGACGTACTCGAGACCAGTCACTGGAGGACCACGTTCTTTCCTGTTCATCGAAAGGTAGGTCTAGGCAAAACAACGTCGGCAACGACTACAGTGTCATCTTAATCGTCGTCGTCGTCGTCATTATAATCATCAGCAAAATCATTATCATGGTTGTCGTGATTTCACTACGATTATTCTCATCATCATCATCATCATCATCGCCGACATCGTAATGATCATAATATAATCATGATGACTGTCGTCGTCGTCGTAATTATTACCCTCATCATTATTGACTGACTCATTCACTCACTCGCTAATAGACTGACTCACGCCTGTTTGATTTTCCGTCTCATTGAATTTAATGATTTTCATTGCACCATATCACAAAACAAACAACATCAATTGGTGTTCGCTGTAAGTGAACTAGAGCATTCAAAATAATAATCGGTCAGAGAAACCAGGTCGAAATCCTTAACGTTACTGACACCAGAAATGAATTTACAGTGGACACAGCAGACCATTGGTCAGAGCACTTGCCTTGTAACACGGATCCTCTTCTGATATGGTAACTGTGCAAAGATCTTGAGAAAGTCCTTCACTCACAATTGCACAGCGCCATCGATTGATGCACGGTCATTAGGTAGTGGCGCTTAATAAACGCTTAGTAATAATAACAATTTTTTGCTCATTTTTCTGTCTCCTACAATCTTTTATCACTTGAGGGATCATTTCCACCCTCGGGGAAATAAAAACAATAATGATAAGTTGTAACAAGATGTGTCTAAAACGTAGACATGAATGATAGGCCTACATTAAAAAAAGACACAGAACTTGGCAGTTAATTCCAACGCTCAGGAACAGCCGTCGAGAAGGCCCAGAACTGTTCTGGTGCCAGGCACAACAAGAGTGCATGTGCTCGTTGATCGAGTGCTCTTATGAGGGCTCAGCAACAAGAAGAGATAACATTTTAGACCCTGTTTTTTTTAATCTAATCTATTATGAGACATGTAAGATCTGATTCTAATCATGTCCCGTTTGTGAAAGTATATATGATATTTACATTGTCAGAAAATGACATGATAGAGTACAATGTCATGCCTAAAATACATATTACTATACCCATAAATTCATAAAATTGTGCTGTTGATTTGAGCGCAAGAGCATCAGAGAAAGATTATTTGATGGAGTATTGATAGAACGATAGATTGATTTAGAGGTGCTCGAGGATACCTGTGTTAGAATAAGCGTGAGGAAAACAATGTAGGAGGCGGCGTTGTTAAGATACTTGTTGATCGGGGTCTGGAACGACCTGGCCTTCTGGCTCCAGGGAAACATCCAATGCAGGGTCGCCATGAAGGGAAAGAGGATGATCCGTTGGATGATCAGGTAGAACATTCCGATCATTCGAACAGAACGGAAGTGCGCGAAGTCCTGAAGCCACTCGGCAGACAACACCTGGAAATAAACAAACGAATTAGTGAACGAAGGAATGAAAGAACGAAGTAAAGAACGAAGTAAAGAACGAAGTAAAGAACGAAGTAAAGAACGAAGTAAAGATCGGAAGACAACGTGGAAGGCAGGAAAAATAGATTCATGAATAGATAACCCGATTATGTCTTTAATAAACGAAGACTAAATAAATGAATAGATGAGGGAATGAAGGCTTCCTTGCGACAGCTTAGATTACAGTTTAAAGGCGGTCAACTAAAATAAAGAGTTGTGAACATATTGGATGCCGATAATCCCAACTGTGAACGTAAAGAGTTGTGAACATTAGCACGTGGAGAATTCCAAATGGCAGAGCCAGCAACTGTGAAAGAGCGCCATCATGCATTTATCTGCTGATAATATTATAACCTGCTGAATGGACTAGTAGTTGATTACCATAGTATTACCCTGTTGATTAAAATACCTGTTGGCAGTTGGGGTGTGTGACGAATTCCTTGAGGTCGTAGTCGACTGCCTTGTTGACCCGCGCAAACTTTTCCGCCTTGTAAGACGTTACTTCGAAACTCGATCGACGGTTGAGGACGTGAACGACCTCGTCAGTCGTCCTGCAGTTGTCCAGCAAATCCACGGCAAACCTACATCATCAACACAAATAAAGGTAGATCCTGTGTATGGGGGGGGGGTCCAGTCAGCAGAGCTCATGTTGCATGTTCTGGGTACTGGCCATGCATGTCTAGGAGGCCATTTTACCAGTGACCAGACTACCATGCAGTGGGTATATCGTATCGTATCTAATAATTTATAAGGCGCCTCTCGCAGTATACACTATTCAGAGGCGCCCAGTGCGTAGATATATACTGTGCACATAACTTATGGAGAAATTGTTAGACGCACGGGACTCAGCCTTGAAGGTAATCTAAAAAAGAAGACTATATACAAATGTTTTGGTATTTTGCACGACGTGATGGCAGGTAGCGAAGGAGGCGAACGATCAAATCGGAGCTGAGAAGACAACTTGTGGACGACAGAAGTATGCTTAGCTTGTCAGATAATTAGCTTGTCAGAAATGGGATCGATCGTAAGGTATACACTGTGGAGTTTAAGAAATATCGCTACGACTTTGATGAACCGACTGCGTATGGTTCCTGTCGAGATAAAGCAGAGGTTAGGACGTGTCGCCCCATAATATGGGCTTAGGTCGATATGTACAGAAAGAAGAGGCGGCAGAAACGGGACCGGGAGGAAAAGATATGATCGACGAGATGGATGGAAGCAGAGAGTGAATAGAATGGGAGAGAGACAAGGAGATATAGCAGTAGGGAAGTGTGGCTAACGAGGCGCAAAAAGGGAAATTTATTTTCCCTGGAAGAGAAAGTTTGACGATTCAATAGGAAATTGCTAAGCGGGAAAGTTTGATATACATACAAACTTACAAACAAACATAAATACAAACAGTAGAATATACATTACATACTATATAGGGCCTGATCATAGATAAGTGTGTCCATCTGAATGAGCGAGTCTCTGATAGCTCAGACTGTAAGGACAGTGAAACTGAAATGCTTATACAATTGTCTGTGAGGAAGGCAACGGGAAACATCTCATCCCCGGGTGGCATAAAGCGAATGGACCTGCCTTCGAGCACAGAACTCGTCGTCATCATCATCATCATCATCGTCGTCGTCGTCGTCGTCGTCGTCGTCGTCGTCGTCGTCGTCGTCGTCGTCGTCGTCGTCGTCGTCGTCGTCGTCGTCGTCGTCGTCGTCGTCGTCAGTAGTTAATAGACTGTATGTTTAAAATCAACCTTGACATACTTTCATGACCTTGCTCCTGATTGGTCAGCATTTGACCTACTTTCAGGGTGGGCGTGGCCTCATGGTCGACCTTTGACCCGAAGTAGTAGTTGATCATAGGTCGGTCCCAGGTCATTCTCCCAGAACCATAGGGCAGGTTCCAGCCCTCTCTCCCAGAACCGTAGGGTCTCTTCCACACCACTCATACAAAGCATAGTGTCTGTATCAGAGCAGCCCCTCCTTCCCATCTCATCCCTTTCCATTACACCCCACGCCATACTTCCCTTCCTTTCCCTTCCCTACCCTTCTCTAACCAAAATACTATCTTTAGCACATATGCACATACAAATATCAACTTTATTTTAACTATTTTAATATATTTTCAATACATTTTAATTATAATCTATACACTTGCGCGACTTATTTCAATATAGGTTGCAAAGACATGCTGAATGTGCACGGTGGTAGTTTCCACAGTTAAATTACACTTTTACATTGTTAAATGCGTGGAATACTAATTTGTATGATTAAATTGCAACTCTTAGTTTGCAATAGCGCATAGTTTGACCATTTGTATGCTTAATCCAAGTTTTAATAGATTCTTAAGATGTGTAAAATACAGACTTGGGCATAAAAATTACAACTTTTTTTATTCTTAACATGCTTGGAACAACAAATTGCATGGTTAAATTGCAACTCTTAGCTTGCGATAGTACATAGTTTGACGTCTAGTACACTAAATTCTGAATTTTCATTTCCTAAGACGTCTAAAATGCTGACTTGTGTACTAAAATTTCAAATATAGATTACAAAGACGTGCGAAATAAACTTAAGATGCGCATGTGCAAATGGAATGAGCATCTAAATTTTGGTTTCCTAGATTGCAAAGACCTGTTGGTTAGACGTGGGCGATATTTCCACAGTAATATTATGCTTTTAGACTGCAAAAATGCATGGAAAAAGGCTTTGTATGGTAAAATATCAGATGGAGTTGATTACTCTGACGCTAAAACTACAACTTTTACATTCATAAGGTATATGAGCCATTGTCTTGCTTGGCTAAGTTACAACTCTTATGGTGAAACATTGCATAGTTTGACGCCTTGTACACTAAATTCTAAATTTTCCATTCCTAAGTTGCATGAAATACTGACTTGCATGCTAAAGTTTCAACATGTAGGCCTAAGTTGAAAAAAAAGATGTCATCGAGGAACATTTGTGCGTTTTCAAGACTTATAGAGTAGGAAGCATACGAATTTTAGTTTGCATAGACGATGAAGTGTATGGTTCAATTACAACTCTTAGGGTGAAACGTCACACAGTTTGTCATTTGATACACTAAATTCTGAATTCTCAGTTCTTATCAGGTATGAAATACCAACTTGTGCAGTAAAAAGTTTAAAACTTAGATTACTGAGACGTGCGCGAAGAAGATTTGTATGCTAAACTTAAGACTTTTAAGGTTTCAAAGACATGTAGAATGTAAAATTTCAACATGTATGATGAAAAAAGACGCCAACGAGGAACACTTTTGTGCTAATTTGTAGACTTGTACGTTTTCAATGACATGTGCAGTAGGAAGCTTACGAATTTTAGTTTGCATGGGACGGTGAATTGTATAGTCCAATAACAACTCTTAGGGTGAAACGTCGCACAGTTTGACATTTGATACACTAAATTCTGAATTCTCGATTCTTATCATGTATGAAATACCAACCTGTGCAGTAAAAATTTGAAAAACTTAGTTTACTGAGACGTACGCAATGAAGATTTGGGCGTTAAACTTAAGACTTTTAAGGTTTCAAAGACACGTGCAATGAGAGTTTTAGTAGGACGCTTACGAATTTTTATTTGGGAAGACGGTTGAAGCGCATGCTTTCAGAGTAAAAGTCCAACTTTCTATGGTGTAAAGACATGCGAATGTTTGCTTCTACACTAAAATGGTAACGTTTAAGTTGAAGACATGCACGCGATGACGACTTGCACTCTAGAATTACAACATTCTACTTTGTAAAGACGGCTGCAGCGAGGGTTTTTACAACAGTTGGCAAATTTTAAGTTCATAAGATGGTTGAGACGAAGGTTTTTAGATTGAAAAGCTGATTTACATTATAAAATTTTGTCTTTCCTTAGATGCAAAGAAGTATGAGACCGGGGTTTTTATGATAAAATTGTTACTCATAGGGTAGAAAGACAGCTTGAGTGGACGTTCCTACAGTAAAATTATACATTTTAGGTGTATGGAGTGCTGCTAAGATTAAGTCTTTCCACATTGTGCAGACAAATGGAATGCTGATTTCCACAGTAAAATGGCAACTTTTAGCGTGCGAAGATGTAGTATGTGAGAGCTTACAAGCTAAAATGAGATCATTTATGCTACAAAGATGCGCAGGACAGTGCAAACAGGCATCTCTTGTGGTGTAAAGCCTGCTGTGAAGAGAGTTTATGTAGCAAAATTACAATTTTTGGAATGCAGAGACGCATACGAGGAGAGAAACTTATGTCTTTTATGGTGCGAGGAGAGCTAACATGAAGGTTTGCATAGTAAAATGTGAGCTTTTGAATGCGCAGGACAGTGCAAACAGGCATCTCTTGTGCTGTAAAGCCTGCTGAGAAGAGAGTTTATGTAGCAAAATTACAATTTTTGGAACGCAGAGACACATATGAGGAGAGAAACTTATGTCTTTTATGGTGCGAGGAGAGCTAACATGAAGGTTTGCATAGTAAAATGTGAGCTTTTGGATGCGCAGGACAGTGCAAACAGGTATCTCTTGTGCTGTAAAGCCTGCTGAGAAGAGAGTTTATGTAGCAAAATTACAATTTTTGAAATGCAGAGACGCATACTAGGAGAGAAACTTATGTCTTTTAGGGTGCGAGGAGAGCTAACATGAAGGTTTGCATAGTAAAATGTGAGCTTTTGGATGCGCAGGACAGTGCAAACAGGTATCTCTTGTGCTGTAAAGCCTGCTGAGAAGAGAGTTTATGTAGCAAAATTACAATTTTTGGAATGCAGAGACGCATACTAGGAGAGAAACTTATGTCTTTTAGGATGCGAGGAGAGCTAACATGAAGGTTTGCATAGTAAAATGTGAGCTTTTGGATGCGCAGGACAGTGCAAACAGGTATCTCTTGTGCTGTAAAGCCTGCTGAGAAGAGAGTTTATGTAGCAAAATTACAATTTTTGGAATGCAGAGACGCATACTAGGAGAGAAACTTATGTCTTTTAGGGTGCGAGGAGAGCTAACATGAAAGTTTGCATAGTAAAATGTGCTGCTGATGGTGATTTCTATACTAAAATTACAACTTTCTTCATTTCAATGAAATATTTGCACGCTGATTTTAGTGTTTTAGCTGATCGACTTATACAAAAACGTGAAATATTAGCATGGAAAGGTTTAGATAAAGCTGAGGAGCGCTAGGAGCGGCAGGGGTGGAGGCAGCGGCGGCAACGGAGGTTGCGGAGGCAACGGCGGCAGCGGCAGCAGCAAATGCAGCTGTGGCAGCGGCGACGGATTTGTGTGAAAGGTAGGTTTTCGATTGAAGCGTATATGCAAAGTCTGTAAAATGATACATTTTGCGTCGTTTGGATGACAAAACTAATACATGTGATATTTCTACATGATGTTGTGTGAAGCCAGGCCATGGAATTTGTTGAAACTTAAAGGTTCTGACTTAAATGTGTTTGAAAAGAAAGTGAAAATGTGCATCTTCTACAGATTTTGGGTAATGGAACAGATGTGTATGAAAGTTCTATTTGGAGTAATGTGAAACACTTTGTAGTTATTTGAGCGAAAAGAGCCTTTTCAAATGGAAAACACGGTGCATTTTAGAGAAATCGGGAGTTGGAAATGCTAGGTATAGTATTTCTAGTTGAAGTTTATTCATAGAGGTGAATTGTACACATGCAATTTGTAGGAAAAGGCATTTTTTCGATTGAAGCACATTTGCAAAGCGCTTAAAATGATATATTTTGAAAAGTTCGAGTGATGGAATTGGTGTGTAACATAGTTCTATCAAGAGTTTGTGCTACATGAAGTGTAGCACATCGATGAATTTTTGTTGGAAAAGACATGTTTCAGATTGAAGCGTATGTAAAAAGCACCTAAACTGAACATTTTTAGAGACTGTGAATGGTGAAACTGTTATGTATGGCAATTCTAGCTGGAGGGAACAAAGCACGCTGGTGTAATTTGTACTGAAAAGGAGTGCTTTTGATTAAAAGACATTTGCAAAGTCTGTTAAATGGTGCAATTTTAAGAAATTTCAGAAGATGGAACTGCTAGATGTGATAGTTCTAGGAGAGCGTTGACTCTACGATTTGTTGGAAAATGAGTGGTTTTTTTTTTTTGTATTGTATATGGGCATTTATAAAGCGCCTCTCGCGGTATATACCATTCAGAGGCGCTCCCAGTGCGCGAGACCCCGAGAGAAAAAGCAGGATTTAAGGTGAGAAAAGGAAGAAGCAACGCTACCAGAGAGAATGGTGGTGCGGACAGAAGGAGGAAGTCGGTTCCAAAGTGAGGGACCTATGCAGGCAAAGGACCTGGACTGAGCCATAGTTGTCCACATGCAATCGAAAAAATGCCTTTTCCTACAAATTGCAAATTTTACCTGAAGTACATGTACAAAGCATGTAAAATGTTGCATTTTGGAGAGTTAAGGTGGTGAAATTGATGTGACAGAAGCAACTTCAATATGTGTGAGACTTTGTATATTTTCGTTCTCAAGTGTTTTTCAAATACATGCTAAAAGACATGAGCTGCGTATTACAAGTTGCGTTATTTGAGTAATACATTTTCACAATTTCTATGTCGAGTCACCAAAGTTTCTTTGACAGGCTCTTGCAGCATATGAAAATCTATGCTCTATGCGCAGACTTGTCAGATTTGTAGAATATAATACTAGGAAAAATTTGTCTCATCATTATAGTTCCGCAAAACCCAATTTACTTCAATGTTTAAAAATTTCAATGTTTAAAATTTTCCTTATTGAAAATTTTCAGTTTGAATATTTTCAGTTTGAAAATTTTCAGTTTGAAAAATTTCAGTTTGAGAAATTTAAGTTTTAAAAATTTCAGTTTGAGAAATTTCAGCTTGAAAATTTTCAGTTTGAGAAATTTCAGATTGAGAAATTTCAGTTTGAGAAATTTCAGTTTGAAAAATTTTAGTTTGAGAAATTTCAGTTTGAGAAATTTCACTTTGAGAAATTTCAGTTTGAGAAATTTCAGTTGGAAAAATTTCAGTTTGAGAAATTTCAGTTTGAGAAATTTCAGTTTGAAAATTTTTAGTTTGAAAAATTTCAATTTCAAAAATTTCAGTTTGAGAAATATCAGTTTGAGAAATTTCAGATTGAGAAATTTCAGTTTGAGAAATTTCAGTTTGAGAAATTTCAGTTTGAAAATTTTCAGTTTGAGAAATTTCAGTTTGAAAAATTTCAGTTTCAGAAATTTAAGTTTGAGAAATTTCAGTTTGAAAAATTTCAGTTTGAGAAATTTCAGTTTGAGAAATTTGAGTTTGAAAATTTTTAGTTTGAAAAAATTCAATTTGAAAGATTTATAAAATTACAAATTCAGAAATTTTATAAATTTTTCAAGTTGACATTTTTCAAATTGAAATTTTTCAAACAGAAAATTGTCGAAATGAAAATTTTGCAACTGAAAATTTTCAAACTGAAAATTTTCAACTAGAAATTTCTCAAACAGAAATTTTTGAAACGAACATTTTTTTTTCAACTTGAAATTTTTGAAACTGACATTTTTAAACTGAAATTTTTGAAACTTAAGTTTCTGAAACTGAAATTTTTCAAATTGAAATTTTTCAAACTAAAAATTTTCAAATTGAAATTTCTCAAACTGAAATTTCTGAAACTGAAATTTCTCAAACTGAAATTTTTCAAATTGAATTTTTTCAAACTAAAAATTTTCAAACTCAAATTTCTCAAACTGAAATTTCTCAAACTGAAATTTTTCAAACTGAAATTTCTCAAACTTAAATTTCTGAAACTGAAATTTTTCAAACTGAAATTTCTCAAACTGAAAATTTTCAAACTGAAATTTCTCAAACTGAAATTTCTCAAACTGAAATTTCTCAATCTGAAATTTCTCAAACTGATATTTCTCAAACTGAAATTTTTGAAATTGAAATTTTTCAAACTAAAAATTTTCAAACTGAAATTTCTCAAACTGAAATTTCTCAAACTGAAATTTTTCCAACTGAAATTTCTCAAACTGAAATTTCTCAAAGTGAAATTTCTCAAACTGAAATTTCTCAAACTAAAATTTTTCAAACTGAAATTTCTCAAACTGAAATTTCTCAATCTGAAATTTCTCAAACTGAAAATTTTCAAGCTGAAATTTCTCAAACTGAAATTTTTAAAACTTAAATTTCTCAAACTGAAATTTTTCAAACTGAAAATTTTCAAACTGAAAATATTCAAACTGAAAATTTTCAATAAGGAAAATTTTAAACATTGAAATTTTTAAACATTGAAGTAAATTGGGTTTTGCGGAACTATAATGATGAGACAAATTTTTCCTAGTATTATATTCTACAAATCTGACAAGTCTGCGCATAGAGCATAGATTTTCATATGCTGCAAGAGCCTGTCAAAGAAACTTTGGTGACTCGACATAGAAATTGTGAAAATGTATTACTCAAATAACGCAACTTGTAATACGCAGCTCATGTCTTTTAGCATGTATTTGAAAAACACTTGAGAACGAAAATATACAAAGTCTCACACATATTGAAGTTGCTTCTGTCACATCAATTTCACCACCTTAACTCTCCAAAATGCAACATTTTACATGCTTTGTACATGTACTTCAGGTAAAATTTGCAATTTGTAGGAAAAGGCATTTTTTCGATTGCATGTGGACAACTATGGCTCAGTCCAGGTCCTTTGCCTGCATAGGTCCCTCACTTTGGAACCGACTTCCTCCTTCTGTCCGCACCACCATTCTCTCTGGTAGCGTTGCTTCTTCCTTTTCTCACCTTAAATCCTGCTTTTTCTCTCGGGGTCTCGCGCACTGGGAGCGCCTCTGAATGGTATATACCGCGAGAGGCGCTTTATAAATGCCCATATACAATACAAAAAAAAAAAACCACTCATTTTCCAACAAATCGTAGAGTCAACGCTCTCCTAGAACTATCACATCTAGCAGTTCCATCTTCTGAAATTTCTTAAAATTGCACCATTTAACAGACTTTGCAAATGTCTTTTAATCAAAAGCACTCCTTTTCAGTACAAATTACACCAGCGTGCTTTGTTCCCTCCAGCTAGAATTGCCATACATAACAGTTTCACCATTCACAGTCTCTAAAAATGTTCAGTTTAGGTGCTTTTTACATACGCTTCAATCTGAAACATGTCTTTTCCAACAAAAATTCATCGATGTGCTACACTTCATGTAGCACAAACTCTTGATAGAACTATGTTACACACCAATTCCATCACTCGAACTTTTCAAAATATATCATTTTAAGCGCTTTGCAAATGTGCTTCAATCGAAAAAATGCCTTTTCCTACAAATTGCATGTGTACAATTCACCTCTATGAATAAACTTCAACTAGAAATACTATACCTAGCATTTCCAACTCCCGATTTCTCTAAAATGCACCGTGTTTTCCATTTGAAAAGGCTCTTTTCGCTCAAATAACTACAAAGTGTTTCACATTACTCCAAATAGAACTTTCATACACATCTGTTCCATTACCCAAAATCTGTAGAAGATGCACATTTTCACTTTCTTTTCAAACACATTTAAGTCAGAACCTTTAAGTTTCAACAAATTCCATGGCCTGGCTTCACACAACATCATGTAGAAATATCACATGTATTAGTTTTGTCATCCAAACGACGCAAAATGTATCATTTTACAGACTTTGCATATACGCTTCAATCGAAAACCTACCTTTCACACAAATCCGTCGCCGCTGCCACAGCTGCATTTGCTGCTGCCGCTGCCGCCGTTGCCTCCGCAACCTCCGTTGCCGCCGCTGCCTCCACCCCTGCCGCTCCTAGCGCTCCTCAGCTTTATCTAAACCTTTCCATGCTAATATTTCACGTTTTTGTATAAGTCGATCAGCTAAAACACTAAAATCAGCGTGCAAATATTTCATTGAAATGAAGAAAGTTGTAATTTTAGTATAGAAATCACCATCAGCAGCACATTTTACTATGCAAACTTTCATGTTAGCTCTCCTCGCACCCTAAAAGACATAAGTTTCTCTCCTAGTATGCGTCTCTGCATTCCAAAAATTGTAATTTTGCTACATAAACTCTCTTCTCAGCAGGCTTTACAGCACAAGAGATACCTGTTTGCACTGTCCTGCGCATCCAAAAGCTCACATTTTACTATGCAAACCTTCATGTTAGCTCTCCTCGCATCCTAAAAGACATAAGTTTCTCTCCTAGTATGCGTCTCTGCATTCCAAAAATTGTAATTTTGCTACATAAACTCTCTTCTCAGCAGGCTTTACAGCACAAGAGATACCTGTTTGCACTGTCCTGCGCATCCAAAAGCTCACATTTTACTATGCAAACCTTCATGTTAGCTCTCCTCGCACCCTAAAAGACATAAGTTTCTCTCCTAGTATGCGTCTCTGCATTTCAAAAATTGTAATTTTGCTACATAAACTCTCTTCTCAGCAGGCTTTACAGCACAAGAGATACCTGTTTGCACTGTCCTGCGCATCCAAAAGCTCACATTTTACTATGCAAACCTTCATGTTAGCTCTCCTCGCACCATAAAAGACATAAGTTTCTCTCCTCATATGTGTCTCTGCGTTCCAAAAATTGTAATTTTGCTACATAAACTCTCTTCTCAGCAGGCTTTACAGCACAAGAGATGCCTGTTTGCACTGTCCTGCGCATTCAAAAGCTCACATTTTACTATGCAAACCTTCATGTTAGCTCTCCTCGCACCATAAAAGACATAAGTTTCTCTCCTCGTATGCGTCTCTGCATTCCAAAAATTGTAATTTTGCTACATAAACTCTCTTCACAGCAGGCTTTACACCACAAGAGATGCCTGTTTGCACTGTCCTGCGCATCTTTGTAGCATAAATGATCTCATTTTAGCTTGTAAGCTCTCACATACTACATCTTCGCACGCTAAAAGTTGCCATTTTACTGTGGAAATCAGCATTCCATTTGTCTGCACAATGTGGAAAGACTTAATCTTAGCAGCACTCCATACACCTAAAATGTATAATTTTACTGTAGGAACGTCCACTCAAGCTGTCTTTCTACCCTATGAGTAACAATTTTATCATAAAAACCCCGGTCTCATACTTCTTTGCATCTAAGGAAAGACAAAATTTTATAATGTAAATCAGCTTTTCAATCTAAAAACCTTCGTCTCAACCATCTTATGAACTTAAAATTTGCCAACTGTTGTAAAAACCCTCGCTGCAGCCGTCTTTACAAAGTAGAATGTTGTAATTCTAGAGTGCAAGTCGTCATCGCGTGCATGTCTTCAACTTAAACGTTACCATTTTAGTGTAGAAGCAAACATTCGCATGTCTTTACACCATAGAAAGTTGGACTTTTACTCTGAAAGCATGCGCTTCAACCGTCTTCCCAAATAAAAATTCGTAAGCGTCCTACTAAAACTCTCATTGCACGTGTCTTTGAAACCTTAAAAGTCTTAAGTTTAACGCCCAAATCTTCATTGCGTACGTC
>OY744609.1:27392924-27509862 GCA_963556255.1 Allolobophora icterica | reverse complement strand
TTATGTGCTTTTTAATGTGCTCTCAGTGACTTTCTGTATTGCATTTGCAGAATCTGCAATCAACGTCTACATAGCCATGTAGCTATCAAAGTCGGTAGCCATGTGACTGGAATTGATTTTCTGTTTGAGCTTAGTGTGGCATATCCGTGAAACACTGTGAATACCTTCAACGTTTTTCAGTTGTAAGTAGAATTTCCAGTCTGTTGCTATGTCAAATTTCACTTAATATTTGTTTATAAATTGAATATTATTATTACCATATTGCTTTTGTGAGGTACTTAAAGGTTGCTATATTAAGTGTTTTGATACATACATACATACATACATACAATTATTATTATTATTATTATTATTATTTTTATTACTACTACTATTGGTGGTTCGGTAAACTTGTGCTATAGGGGCCCTAGTTGTGCAACCTGGAAAGGTGACTACATGTTTACCAGGAGGACTCACCGTAACACTAACAGGCGTAGTTTAATTAAACAAGTTAACAACAAATATCTATACACAAATGTTTCCTGCATCAATGACGCTAATAACACTCGTTAAAAATTTTAAGGTAACTTTAAAGCTGAAATGTTCAAGTTGAATATTCAAATCTCACTATGCTGAATTTTTTGTATTTCAAATATTGCAAAACACTCAACTCATCCTTGCAAATCTTGTTAAACTCCAACAGTTTCATGTTATAGTAAGGTGTAAAACAAAGAGCTGGACTATTTTAAAACTTGACTGTTTTAAAACTGTGCATGTTTAGATGGTTTGTAAGGTTTATTTAACGACGCCGTCATATCAAAGATGATTGACGTCAGACAGAGCATATATACAAGTGTATAATCGGTCACGTTTGGGGTCGCATGTTTAGAGTTTACACAGCTGTTTTAATAGTTGGAACCGTTGTGGAAAAAACTAGCCTTATTAGTGTCTTTGGCGCTAACTAGTTAGTTTCGTTAGATTAGTGTTATTAGTTTCAGTGATGCACGAGCAAACCCTTCTTTCATTTAAGTAGGATTATTAGTGTCAAGGTGTGACCTCTTGTAATACATAGTCCCATTGAAATTGGTTAGTCAATAACTTTTGATAGGGACCCCGATATCGCAAGTTTGCCAGGGGGCTCTTGATAATATAGTGGTTAGCATGCTGTACTGCTGACCGAACAAAACGTTTCTTAACCTGGGTTCATGCAGAAACGCCCCTCTAAAAGTCCTTGACTACGAGATATTTTATAGACAATAGTCCTGAGCATTGCCCTTTGTTGATCCGATTGAATGTTCATTTCCCTTTCTTTTCTTAACTTTTTTGTTCCTGGTTGTGGTATGACAACCAGTTTACTCAATAAATGAATATACATACATACATATCAGTTAAATGTAAAGGTTTCCATGTGATTTTTTAGTGTTCTGTGTGGGTAATCATGCAGACTGAGAGCGTGTTTATATAAACAATATGGTTGCCACAGACTTCGTTCCAATAGAGCACTGCTATCTACCTGCCACATCCCATAATGCAACTTGTTAAGTAACGAACACAAACTTTTATTACAGTCGTTTAGCGCCATGAAACGGTGGGACATGTTGCGCAAAAACAACCACAAGTGCCAAATTACACTTCCTCTTCCCAAGAAACACTCAGTAACCATTTTCAGGCACTCGTTACTTTATTTGGTTCTGTTTCTTAAGAAGTCAATTAAAGTTTGTGTTCATTACTTACTTACTTACATTATGAGATGTGGCAGGTAGGTAGCAGCACTCTGTTGGAGCAGTTAGTGGTAACCATATTGTTTATATACACAGGCACTCAGTATGCCTGATTACCCATGTATGTATGTATATGTGTATGTGTGTGTACCGACTTCAACTTTCAACATTCCTCTGCTGTTTTTGACTGTGTGGATAACTGTATACTACTTGAAGTCTTGCAACAGTCCTTTGGCATCCCTCATGTACAGAGCACATGCAGATCATCTGTCACCTTACTTATCTTTCATGGTCACACCTTGCAAGCAACTCTGTTTAAGGTCAATCCTTTTTTCGATCAGCATCTGCTGGAAAGCCTGTTATTCCTCGTACATGTCTTGTCTTTGCCCGGCACATTCATTCTCAGTTGCCATTCCCTCCATCGAGAACTCTCTACCTATTCATGCTCGCAATTTTCGTAGCGAGACTGTCTTTCACTCTAAACTGAAAACTTGGCCCTTCCGGTGTTTTAATGGTCACCCGGCTTCAATGTGCACTTCAGAATTTCGTAAGGAGAGCATTATCAAATTATAGCTGTATTGTATGTATGTGTGCATGTATGCACGTTTGAATGTAACTATGTCTGTGTGTCTTCATGTATGTATGTATGTATGTATGTTGTGTTGTTTTAATGTATATTTATTTCAATGTATATTGTTTCCATGTAAATATGTGTATGAATGAAATTTTTATCTTAATAGGTTTTTATTATCTTTTATGTGGGATCACATTACTAGAGTAAAATTTCTTTGATTAAAAATGTATGGTAGCATGGCAGGTATATATGAAGACAATGCAGAAGGCAGTTGGGTGCTGAATTGGCCTGCAATGTGCCATGTTTGGCAACTGACATGGGCCCATGTTTGTTAACTGCTGCAGTGTTTTTGGTTTTCCCAGTCCTGGACCAAGGATAAAGGTAATGCTAAGACACAACATGGTTAAACTACACACACGAGGCTGTTTCAGAATATAGAGCATAGCTCATATTCAGGAATTATTATTATTATTACTATCCATTTATTAAGTGCCGTATCTAGTGATCAAGCACCAGTCGATGGCGCTGAGCAATGTGATTGAAGGACTTGCTGAAGGTCCATACACAGTCACCATCTCTGTAGCCTTGGACGCATACTCTTCGTCATAGTTCGAGAATTCGTGACTTTCGGTTTTAAAATTCGTAAAAATTCGCGAATTTTTGGTCTATTTTAAAATTCGTAAAAATTCGTTGGGTCATTGTTGGGCCTTGTTTACATTGATAGTGGCGTTTTGCAAAAACAGCGTAAGCAACAACAACAAACTTGATGACTACATGATTTATTTTGTAAAGCTTCTGCTTAGAATTTAATGTAAAATTCAATATAAAAGTTTATTACGTAGGCTAACGAGTTAATTTAGTTAAAATCTAATTTCTTAAAGATGAAAGAACAGGGACCGGAGTGGAAGTATGTAGTAATTTTGGAGGAGAAGGAAGGGGTAATCCAAACATGCGGTGTTGTTTTTGTGACAAGGAATTTGTTGGTTGTTCTGCCCGAATTCGGTAGCATTTGCATGGCGAAAATACAGAAACCAGAGTCGTGTGGGAGCAGTGGGCTGTTCCTGACTCATAATCAGAGGACAATGAAGTAGAAGACACAACTCGGTGAACGTTGCCAACCCCTTTTAACCATGTTTGGTTGCAAGCTGTGTTAGTGACTCACTGGTCACACTGGAGCTGGGGCACTGGTGGTTTTTCGATCTGCTGACTCAGCCTGACTGACACTCACAGCTATGATAGAAATCGAAGTACAAGACTCCAAGTAGAACAGTAGGCCTAACTGAATATCAGTACTATTGTGTTGCTAGTCAGCGATCTTTTACGGCTGATTGATTGATTGCCTATGACATTGACATTTACTTACTTAAAAAGTTGGAAATTAAACAAATAATGAAATTCGTTGCCATGGCAAAGAATTCTATTTTATTATTTTACGAATTTTTACGAATTTTAAAACTGCACTTTTAAAATTCGTTAAAATTCGTGAATTTTAAAAATTCGTAAAATTCGTAAAATGCGAATTCTCGAACTATGCTCTTCGTGTTGCTTGGCAAGCGCTCTAACAAAATGGCTTCTATTTTCCCACAACTTTCACAGGCACTGCAAATATATAATACACACATGGTTGTGACAGAGTATAGCTACTATTGGGCAATTATTATTATTATTATTATTATGCATTTACTAAGTGCCATATCTAATATCTAATTGTGGTCGAAGGTCTTGCTGAAGGTCCCAACACAGTAACCATCTCACGAGGCAAGCAGATGTTTATTATTTAACAACTGAGGCTAAATCTTCAATGTCGTAAGTCACATGCACCGATTTAGAATTGCTCTACAGAAATATTGACGATGTGGCTTCTTGGCTTCTTGTCACTCATATTTGATCTATAACTAAAAACGTGTTCAACAGGTGTGTTAGATGCAGGCGCAATCAATGCGCTAAACACTGGCTCACATAGTTTTCTCGAGAAAAGCGTTGCTGCTATTTAGCAAAAGAAACAATCACTTTCACCAAAGTCACCGTGCAGTTTTTTGACAAAACTTATGCTTAGCAGTAAAGTTTTGAATATTGTTGGCTCAATTTTAACAATTATCCATCTAATTCTGGTCACCACAGGAGAAATGCCAAAATGTCCAAACCATATGAGCTAATGACTAAAAGTTGACTGGTAACCTATCTGAGTATCCTTAAAATCCTGTCAGTTCATATGCTGTATGTTTGCATTTAAAAAAAATTTTTTCATATAAAGTTTTGAGAACAAGTACTTCATGGACTGAACTGATCAAGCCTGGCCAACAGTAATTGATGGTATTGACTGCCTCTTCAAACTATGTTGGACTTTTAATATTTGAAAGTTTCAAGTACAGGATTTATTAAATTAAATACAGAAAATTCCCCAACTGTTTCAGAAGTCTGTAGGCTGCCATAGTATTAAACCTGATGACATTTTTCTGTGACTTGGGTGAATAACTACATATTTCTGCTTATCTATGTGTATATAATTTTTTTATGTTTCTGCTTTGTTAAAATAATAAATGTTGGTGGATTTTTTAAATTCTGATGTCAGAAATAGATGTTGATATGTATGTATTTATTATGTATATATATATATACATTTATTTTTATTTGTGTATGCATATACAATTATATACGTATCATCATCATCAATAACCATGGGCTCAGCGCCCATAGGTGTCTGATGCCCTCCTGACGATATCTCTCCACTCCTTCTGTCCAGTGCCAAGTGACCCAGCTCATGGAGACTTGCTCCACACCATTCTTCAATGTCATCTGTCCATTCTCTGTTAGGTCTTCCTCTTGTGTTTGTGCGTTCCATTATTCTATAAACCAAAGTTTTAATTTTTCTGCCCCTTCATTCTGCAGATATGTCCAAACAGCATGAGCTTTATCCAAAAAACTCTTTGCTTGAGATTTTAATTCAGACTGATTTTTCTGTATAATTCCTCATTTCTGATATTCTGCATTCATGCTATTGTAAGGATCTTATGATGGATTTTCATTCAAATGCTGACACACTTATACACATAAAAACTGGCATATATATACACACATATTTATATATAGTGTGCTCAATAGTGTAGTGATTAGCGTCCTAGACTGCCAATCGAGAGGTTGAGGTTTCAAATCCCCGTCAGGGCAGACATTTAGTTCAAGATTTCTGTTCAACCTGTGCCCCTAGCCAACTCGGCTATAATGAGAACACTGATCACACATGGTCAGTGGGAAAATGAGACGGTGAGGGAGAGGATTGGTTGAGGCTAAAAAAATGAAGTTGCCAACAGTTCATAGCTATGGTTGCCTCAGGGCTAGCTTAAAGGACTGCTCTTCTTATATGGGTAAAATAATCATGTGGATTTAATTTCTTGACATACGTATGTGTAAACAACTAAACATGTATCCATATTATATATATTTATATATATATATATATATATATATATATAACAGTTAAATGCATAAACATGTATAAGGTTTTATAATACATGTAATATATATGTATAGGAATATGTAAATTCTTGACCTGTTTTCAGACAAAATGGTCAGTTTCTTTTCATTGACAAATTCTTCCATCCAAATTCTACACCTTCTATCATGGACTACTTTCTGCCAACTGTCTAGCAAAACCGGTCTTGACACCATTCCTACTTGGTTTCTAAAGAGTGCTCTGATGTCCTGGGTCTGTAATATATGTCCTGTAACATATATTACACTGATTATCAATTTGCACGAGGGATGCCTTCCATCTGCATTTGCTCAGCCATAGTTCATCCTCTGCTTAAGAAACCTTCTCTTGCCTCTCAAATTACCGGCCAATCTCAACCTTGAATTTTACATTTAAAATCCTTGAATGCATGCAAACTCATCTATCATCAAACTCGTCTCCCGTTTTCAGACTGCATATCCTAAGTTTCAGTCAACGAATCTGCACTGCTTACTTTTCATAATGACATCGTATGTTCAGTGGACGGGGTAAGGTAACAGCACTTGTTCTACATGACTTGTCGGTTACATTTGCTACGTCTTCATCGTCTCAAGCACTGCTTTGGGATATCTGGTCCTGCACTAAATTGGTTTATTACTTACCTTAGTCCATGGACTCAGTGTATTTAAATGGTAATTATTCATTTAGGACTTTGTTGGCATGTGGTGTTCCACCGGGTTTTGTGCTTGGTCCTCTTTTGTTTACATTTCATACCACTTGGCACAGTGCTGGAAAATCATTCGCTGGGCTATCATTTCTATGCCGGTGATACTAAAATCTACATTTTCATTTGACTGTCTGTCATGGTCCTTAAAGTCTTGCAACTTAAATTCTTGGGTGGTGGCCTCTAAACTCTAACTGATCAAGCAATGAACTTCTGTTACTGGGCACTCCACAGCAGCTTTAAAAATATGATCAGCTTTAGTCATTGAAACTGGGTGACTCAATTTGTTAAGCTGGCAGACGCTTCTTGTAACTTAGGCATTGTTTTCATTTCTACCATGTCTTTCACTGGTCGTGTAAACAGTATTTGTAAGTCGTCATATACGTTCATTCGTGACATGTCTGCAAGGATATCTCTGGTTGCCAGTTGCCTAGATTACTGTAGCTCTCTTCTTACTAGTATCAATAGGTGAAACATGCCTAAGCTGCCGAGATTTAAGAACTCTTTGGCTAGAGTCATAACTAATACATCCAATTTTGAACATATAACCCATGTGCTGAAATCTTTGCATTGGCTTCCTGTTCAGCAAAGAATTATTTTCAAATTGGGTCTCATGGTTTACAAATTCTGGTCAGCAACAATACTTAGAACCAGTTCTTATTCTCCAGACTTTTCATTATTCAGCGAGGTCATTATCTTTGTGGGGTCATACCAAAATGAAGAACTGTTTTTGGTGAATGAGTTTTTTGGTTGCTGGACCTATTTTTTAGAATTCTGCCCCTGTGTCTTTTTACTCTGTCCAGCCAGCCCCTTGTGTCATTTCGTTCTCAACTTAAAACTTACCTCTTTCAAATTGCTTATCCATCATAGGCTGTATCTCTGTCTTATGGACTGATCTTCTGGATATTGACCTGATAATATTAGGCTTGGTTTGATGTGCCATCGGTTGATGCTTTGTGCTTAAGACACCGGCACAGTAGAAGTTACTAATTACAATTATATGTATATATGTATTTAGTTATCTTATCTTATCTTATCTTATATAATTATTTATAAAGCGCCTCTCACAGCATAGACTATTCAGAGGCGCTCCCAGCGTGTCAGCCCCGAGGGAAAAGAAAGGTCTTTAGGCAGCGGAGAGAAGAAGGCGAGATCCCAAGCAAAATCTTGCTACGGAGAGAGGGGGGCAGGTCATTCCAAAGGGAAGGGCCAAGGATGGCAAACGCACGATGCTGAGCCATCGAAGTCCTTGCGCGAGGGACAAGCAGATCAAGGCGGTCAGCAGACCGAAGAGGGCGGGAAGACAGAGCAGATAGAGGTTTGCGCATTAGGTCACAGAGGTATTTAGGAGCTTTTCCCAATTGAGTCCTAGAGACCAGGAGAAGAACCTTGTATTGGATGCGGGAAGCAACAGGAAGCCAGTGAAGTACATCAGTCATAAAGGTAGTTATGTGAGAGAAGCGAGGAAAACGAGCAATGAGCCTGGCAGCCGCATTCAGAACAGACTGCAGAGATGAAAGGCGCGCTTTAGGGAGCCCAGCAAACAATGAATTGCAATAGTCAATGTCTGATACATACTTATTTAATTATACGTGTGTAATGTAATTGAATTAATTAATAAACATCAGAAAAAGTTAAATTCATACTCTGCTGTGTATTCATTTCTTAATGAACTCATCTTTTCTTCACCTATGAAACCTGTTTCCTTGACATTATTCTTACAACTCTTCTGAAAAAGTGCTCTGTGCTCAATCATTGTCAATAATTAACTTCTTTTTTGGGGTGAAGCATCTGGTTTTTAATTTTGTGTTAACTTTTTGTTGCATTGTAGGAGCCGTAAAACATGAAGTTTGCCAGTAACGGACAATGAAGTCTGACTTAAATGTGCTGCAGTCTTTACAAACTCTGATGACAGAGAAAGAGAAATCAACCTAGTCTGACGACAGCATGATCGATTGCAGCTAGGATATCACTGTAACTCTGAGGAACATGCCCCAGAATAAACTCTTATGTTGGACACAGGATTGCATTCAATCTTGAGGGAACATGTGTTCTTTTCTTGTCTGTGTCATTTCTTGTCACGAGGCGGTTAGTCGGACTTCTTTTCGGTTGACGTTAATGACCTCTTCATCAACTTATGTTTTTGATAGCTGTAAAACTGTATTGATATGATATTAACCGATCAACAATTCGATGGGCACTGTTACGTTGGTGATCATTAATTGGAATGTCTTGGTTACTTATTTTATTGTTTGGTATTTTAATTTGTTTGCATTAAGGGGTGTAATACTTCTCTGCATATTGTGTTCTTATAACCTCAATTTTTATATTTTACAATTAAGAAATTGAGTGATGAATTTGTGGGGTGCATACTTGAGTATATAAATTTATAAAATATTAGGCTGATCAAGAAGACATCAGAGCTATAGATCTCAACCTTATCAAATGTTTATGTGAACTGAAATGCGGTAAAGCTGCAGGTTTGATGGCATGCCAGAGAACCTGAACAACTGTTCTGTACTCACCCAATACAGTTAGGTCTTTGCTAACATTACTATTTGCAGCAGAGTGCATTATGGATATGTACCAATGATTTTGGTTGAGGCGTAATAATTCCTCCTGTGAAAACTAAAGATGTGATCTGTCTGGTAGCTCAGCTACTGTGATATAACACTTAGTGGAAATATTGCGAAGTTTGAGGTGTGTCTTTTTGAGCTGTATAGCTGTTATCTGTGTTCTTCTGGCATTCAGTCTGGATTCATGAAGAAAACTGGTTGCGATAGAGCAATTTATACAGAACTTGAGGTCTACTGTTGAGTAAATCAAAATGTTTGTGTTTGAAAGTAATGATGAAGAATATTCCACACAGATTTTTGATAAGTTTGATACACTGGTGTAGTAGATGGTTGCAGCTGTAGGATGGAATTGTGTATTTTCTAGAATATTCAAATTAGTTTGCAGTGTCAGACAAGGAGGGGTGTTATCCCTATCCTATTTGTTGTTTTTGTGGATTACACTGTTAATCTGATAGATAGAATGACTTCTATGTAGAAAATAATTGTTACTTGTGAATTAGAGTATCCTATATGGATATGAAGTTCGGTATAACAAAATCTGTGGTGCTCAGGATAGTTGGTGCCCATAAATATTTGTGTATGCGTTTGCCATTAGTGTTTGAGTTTGCCATGTGTTGAAAAGCAAAATACTTAGCAATTATACTGTGACAGTTGATGTGCAAATGTCATTTTGACTGCAGGAGACAGTTTAAACCATAGGCGTAGACTCTGGGAGGGCAGCCGTGGCGCGTGCCCCAAATAATTGAGATGGACTGTACATTTAATGCAAAAAGTGTAGAATGAATAACGAAATGCCCCCAATATTTTGGACAAGTTTACGCCAGTGGTTTAAACTGAGCCTAAGTGAAATAATTTGAAAATTTTACAAGTCTGATAATAATAGCTTTTTAAACGACACATGGATGAAATTGTTCTGTTGCATTTATTCAAAACACATTGTGAGACACTACTTGTATTTACATGTGAATGTATTTCATTTACTATCAGTAAGTATGCAAGGTTGACAACTGCATGGAACAGAATATTTTGGAGGTTTTTGAAAGTAAATAACACAATGATTGATGGGTGCTTTCATATATGTTGGTTGTTTACTGCTTCAGGCTGACTTTGATGTTAGGCAGTATTGTCCAAGTTAATGGTGTCATGAGAAATGGTTCCAGACAAATGGTTCACGATCATCCAGCTTCTAGTTTGAGCTATATTTTCATCGAGAATCAGGCTTCTAGTTTGAGCTCTATTTTCATCGATCTTCCGGCTTCTAGTTTGAGCTATATTTTCATCATCGCTGATCCAGCTTCTAGTTTGAGCTATATTTTCATCGCTCATCCAGCTTCTAGTTTGATGAAAATAGAGCTCAAATGCTTTTTCGTAGTCCAGTGTAAACAAAACACAACCTAGAAGCTGGAAGATTGTGAACCATTTGTCCATGAACCATTTGTCCATGAACCATTTGTTGTGGAACCGTTAATCTACAGTACTAAAACTACTAAATGAACTACAAGCATTATTTGTACAACAACAAAAAATACTTTGTGAAATCTATGATATATTGAAAAATTTTAACATTGGTGACTTAAGGATAAATGTTTATGAAAGGCATTTGCTTATCAGGTAGTTGAGCTGCTTATTTTTTTATCACTGATGTGTATATTTTTCTGTTATTTCTCCTTTGTATAGAGGGTGTTATTTTGTGTTGCTCATATGTGGTGAAATAAAGTTTATTCAAAATGGAAACTACATAAGCAGACTACATGTGTTTTATATGTTGTGCATATGTTGTAGATGTCCTGATTACTTACAGAAGATGCATGCATATGGATGCTATATAGACCACAGATGGTTTACTGTTTAGCATGCAGATTGCTAAACCATTTGGTATCTGTATAGTATACATGTGGTGTAGATAAGCTAGTTATTATATAGGAACTATATATATATTGCATATGGCATGCAGATTGGTACATCATCTGGTATCTATATAGCAAACATATGGTGTAAACCACCTAGTTACATATAGAAACTTTATAGATTCTATATAGTATGCAGATTGGTAAAGGATCTGGTATCTATATTGAATACATATGGCATAGATCAGCTAGTTACATATAGAAACGATATAGATTCTATATAGTATGCAGATTGGTAAAGGATCTGGTATCTATATTGAATACATATGGCATAGATCAGCTAGTTACATATAGAAACAATATAGATTCTATATAGTATGCAGATTGGTAAAGGATCTGGTATCTATATGGTAAACATATGGCATAGATCACCTGGTGCCATATGCATGACATATGGATACCATTTGAAGCCCAGATGGCTTGGACATATGCATTCAATATGGGCTGTCGGGTGCAAACCAGATGAATCTAGGGATCCCTGCCATATTGGATCGCATATGGCATATATACGTTGTAGATCAGCTAGTTACATATAGAAACAATATAGATTATATATAGTATGCAGATTGGTAAAGGATCTGGTATCTGTATTGTATACATATGGCATAGACCAGGTAGCTACATATAGAAACAATATGGATTCTATATAGAATGCAGATTGGCAAAGGATCTTGTATCTATGTGGTAAACATATGGCATAGATCATCTTGTGCCATATGTATGACGTATGGATACCATTTGAAGGCCAGATGGCTTGGACATATGCATTCAATATGGGCTGTCGGGTGCAAACCAGATGAATCTAGGGATCCCTGCCATATTGGATCGCATATGGCATACATACTTTGTAGATCAGATAGTTACATGTAGAAACAATATGGATTCTATATAGAATGCAGATTGGTAAGGATCTTGTATCTATATGGTAAACATATGGCATAGATCAGCTGGTTACATATAGAAACAATATAGATTCTATATAGAATGCAGATTGGTAAAGATCTGGTATCTATATTGCATACATATGGTTTAGATGACGTGGTGCCATATAGATACCATATGCATACCATTTAAAGCCCAGATGGCTTGCACATATGCATTCAATATGGGCTGTCGGGTGCAAACCAGATGAATCTAGAGATCCCTGACATATGGCATCCCATATGAAGCCCATATGGTTTCCATATTACATTGCTGTTGGGGAGTATACTCTGCACAGGGCCTGACATATCGTAAGGCCGGCACTGATAAGAACATACAGAAAACCAAGAGAACTACGAGACCATACAGATGTCTGTGAAATTGAATGAAACCAATAGAAACTATCATGAAAAAGTGTTCGGCCACAAAGAATGATGCGAAAAATAAAACGTCATGGCGAATGTTACAAAATAGAAAAAGGCCTTAGATATTATCGTAGAAAAGAATAAAGTTTTTGAAAATGGAGTAGGCCTAAGGCCACAGAGAATGATATGAAAAGGAAAATGGTCTAGAGAATGATATGAAAATAAAAAGGTCTAGAGAACTATATAGAAATTACTCAAGCACCATGTTCGATCTAAAAATCAGGTCATAGAGTAAGTTTCAGAGCCGCGGAAACAGAAAATGTATGGATATGTGTATCAAAGGAATCTTTATTGCGACCAACATCAACATATAGTTTGTGTGTATATATTCGTTTATTGAGCGAAACTGGTTGGCAAACCGCAACCAGGAACAAGAGATTAGATAATGTAAATAATATAAATAAAAATACGAAGATTATGGATTATATGAAAATTGACAAACCATCCAAGATTCTGGACATTTTGCGAGAAAGTATACATGTAGTACTATTCGAGACGCGAATCGATAGCAGACTTTTCACAATAATATATGATGCTCGATTTAGCGCCAACTGCAGAAGCGAGGAATATAGAGAAGACAGGACACTGGGACAAATGAAGCCGTCATCATCATAGAGATGATTACGACACGCATTGTTCCGCCACAACATAAATCCATCCTATGAATGGTCTACTGATCAACAGGTCATCCGGTGGCCATTCTACCATTGTATCTTACGTTCTAAACTTGGCGCGCACTGCATACTTGTATCTGTATGTATGTATGTATGTATGTATGTATGTATGTATGTATGTATGTATGTATGTATGTATGTATGTATGTATGTATGTATGTATGTATGTATGTATGTGTGTGTGTATGTATGTATGTATGTATGTATGCATGTATGTGTGTGTATGTATGTATGTATGTATGTATGTATGTATGTATGCATGTATGTATGTATGTATGTATGTATGTATGTGCGTGTGTGTGTATGTATGTATGTATGCATGCATGCATGTATGTATTTATGTATTGTAATTTGTAATTAGAATTGTAAATGTATACAGCGTCACTTCAAGAGAGGCTCATCAGAGGCTCTTAGCCGACCTAACACAGTGAAACCACACGATGGAACGGAATGGTCTTCAAGCGCTTGCGGAAAGGAGGCAAAAAGAGGCTGAGAAGTTCACGTCTCGGGTTGGTAGGCATCTTATTAGAGGAGGATGGGCCGACCACAGCAAAACTCCCATCCAAGTCGAATTGCGTGGCAGAGCGGAGAAATCTGCGACCAGGTCTGGAAGATATTGAGATACATAGCTCCTTGAGATAAGATAGAGCAGACCTAGCTGGACAATTACGCATGAGCATCAAGATCTTAAACTCAATGCGCTTTTGCATAGGGAACCAGTGCAGATCCTCCCACAGGAACCTGGATATATAAGTATGACCAAACCTAGGTTTACCGCCATTCAGCCAAGCTGTGGCATTCGGTTGAACGATAGACTGGATTGATCTTCGGGCGCATGAACTCCAGATAGTCCGTGACCGTCAATGATGGTTGTGTGGATACTTTCGCTGACGTAGAGCGGTCAAGGATTCTGGAAAGCGATGACCAGAGGCGTCGAGGGTTGTTCTTGTCTCGTTCTATCGTATTCTCCCAGCAGAGCATCTCCGTTTCCCTGGACAAGCCATGCATTTATCGCGAATACGCTGGACCCAGAAGCACAGTCCTCAGCACGCCACTTTGCCTGAATCGTCGTTCAAGTCGTCTGACTTCTCGAAGTAGATCGCGACAGACTGCGTCGTACCATGGAGTCGGAGTCCCCGTTGGCCTTCAACGTCATAAGGGGGAGGAGACTGTCAATCACGATAGATATTGTACGCTCGTAGATGGCAAAGGAAGTATCATAAAGGTCTGAGGAACGGCCACTCGGGTGTACTGCAGATCCTTGCAGAGCAAACTGTTTAACAGACCAGCTTGGAAGGCTTCGCGGTCCAAGAAGCTCCAGCCCCTCATATAGATCTGACAGGTAGACTGGCTGAATATGCAGGTAAGGAGGGGTGAACAGTAGAAGAACATGACGCGGGAGAAATGAAGGCTTCACTCTGAGGTCTTGAACGATGTATGAATTATAGAAATACGTATGCATGTATGTATATTTTTATATTTATTTATGTACGTATCGTTGTGTGTGTGTATGTACCTCTACATGCATGCATAATTGCATATATTTATGTATTACGAGAGAAAAGGAGGTGGTATGGTACTACAGGTAGGTACAGTAGGTTGATGAGAAGGCAGGAAAGTGTGCAAATATAGTAGATAGGCAGATAGATAGGGAGGCAGCTGATCATGTCAGAAGATTTGCATAAATTTATATATCGCCTTTATTTCATCCTATACATATACGATTACCATTCTCTTGCAGTTCATTGCTGGTTCCTTCCACTTGGATTGGATGAAGACTTCGGCAGCAAATCGATCATGGATCGTATCGATCTCACCCACTTTAAGGAAGACGACTCGGATGTACACCTTCACCTGTTCCAATCAACCAATTCAGCGAGATTAACGAAACCGTCAAATCAGACGTCGTCTGTATACAACCCCCATCATTTTAGATCTCATGTTTCCACAGCGCCTGCTATAAATTTCTCCAGTTCACAATAGAACTGTTGCAATATATGCACACACACACGTATATACATACATATATGCATCCATACATCCATCATGGATTCACAAATACAAACATACATGCATAGATACATGCATACATTCATGCATGCATGCATACATGCATAAATACATGGATACATTTAAACATACATGCATTCATACATACATGCATGCATTCTCAAATACAAACATACATGCATACATACATGCATGCATACATACATGCATACATGCATGCATAAATACATGGATATACATACATACATACAAACATGCATGCATACATAAATGCATGCTTAAATTTTATATACAGGGTGCGGCAAAATAAAGTAATCCCCTGCAGTGTTTGGTTGATATCTCAAGAACGAAGTTGGATTTTTATAAGACAATTTACACGGCCATTGGTCATTCATATCTACGTACAATTGCCAAATTACATTATATTATCACAACAATTGACAAAGTTATGCTATTTGAACAGAGACAAGCCCACGCTTTATAACGTGCAAATTTTACGGTTGCGTTATTGGTTGTACTGTAGCATTTATTATGAAAACAAAAAACACATTATGGTGTCTGCTGGGGTCTGCTTTGGGGGTAAAGGTCGGCTCCACTTCATCGACGAGAAAGCGAAAGTTAACGCTCAGTATTACCTTCGTCGACTGCTTCCGCAGCTCATTGAGGACTGCAACCAGTTGATGCCAGTCGGGTTCATTTTCCAGCAGGACGGCGCTCCAGCGCACACGGCACGTGTCACGCAGGAGTGGCTGCACGCAAACTGTCCTGAGATCATTGAGAAGGACCAGTGGCCACCAAATTCCCCAGATCTCAACCCCCTTGACTATCACGTGTGGGGAGCCATGCTGGAAAGGTATCACAAACTCCAGCCGAAGCCAAAGACAATCGCCGAGTTGAAAGCCGCTTTGCAGTCAATATGGGACGATATGCCACAGGCGCCGATCAACAAGGCCATCAAGAACTTTACCAAACGGCTGAAGGCATGCGTGCAGGCCAATGGTGGACACTTTGAACACTTAATGTAAAATTGAAAGTGCAATTCGTAAAGCTTTGTTGTAAAAATATTTCAAGTTATACCATTTATTTTTCTTGTTTCTTTACAAAGTAACTATTTTTAACCATGTAAAATCGTGGGGGGTGTCGTGTTTGAAATAACATAACTTTGTCATATTTCAAGATTGTTAAATAACATTTGGAAGTTATATGTAGATGTGAACAGACAATATCATTACCAAGTTTTATATAAAATTTCTAAGCGGTTGCTACAGAATTTGCAACACACTGCAGGGGATTACTTTATTTTGCCGCACCCTGTACAATGTACATACGTATACAAACAAACATTCATGCATACATACGTACACTGTACAGTCATACATTTATGTACATACATGCATACATACATTTCTATGCGTATATACATACAATCGTACATGCAATGCATACATGCATACATTCATACTTATCTCGCACTAACTCACGCAGTTTCAATATCAAATCCTCAGGCTCCTCCATATGAAACACGCTCCTCTGGAAATCCGATTTTCCATTAATCTGCGGGAATTTAAGAATAGATTGTGCACCTTCCACATTAACGGTTCATTCTAATACAAATGATTGGTGCATATGACCGCATGTAATCAAGTTTATGGTTAAGGTTATTATACACTGATGCGAATGAGTGTAGTTCAGTAGTTGTATTATGTTATTAACCATGTTAGATGTGGACAATCTCATAATTGCTTTGCTTTAATGGTTTAAATGAATCGGCTGTCCTCACTTTAAATTGCTATTATCGCTACCTGGGTGTTCCTCCTTATCGGGATCTCGATCCCTTCTGGGTCCCCCATTGTAGCCGAGGTTTGTTTATCTTGTGCAATTACTGTGATTGACTGTAATAATTGGTTGCAAAGAAATAAAATCAATCAATAAAATTATATATATTATATATATATATTATATATATATATCTATATAATACGTGTGCCATTACTGTGCATTACGATGATTTGTTTGTCCTTTAATCATTAATGCACTGAGTACCAGTGACTCTGAATAGAGTGTCAACTGTCACTTGTCGATGGAATCTCGTGTGTTCATGAATCCGCCAGCGTTGATGATTGTATCTAGTTTTGAGCAATGTTTGCTTATAGGTGAACTCTAGTTCTTGCTTAATTCTACCATTAGGTGAACTTGATGAACCCTACCATCATTATATATAGGCTAGACGGGGCGCCCTCCATGTGTATTTAGGGGTACTGCATATAGAACCGTTCAATTACATGGCATTATGCTGCATACATTACACGTGCAAACATGCACGCATACATGCATACATATTTACACATCTACATTCTACACTGTATGCAATGTTTACATTTTAATTTACGTGATATGTAAAATGAATGATATTTATGCATAAATTATATACAGCTGCATATAAAAGTATAATATTTATATAAAACTTATACATTGATCTAATGAACTTCTTTGGCGTTTCATAACGATACACGACCGAGCAAGTTAGCAACGTAGAGCCGTGGAGCTATTTGTTGGGTAGGCCTACGTAGAGACAGACAGAAAGAAACAGCAACAGAAACGGACAAACAAACATAGATTGGTTAGCTTGTCTTACTTTTTTAAAACTGTCTTCGTTGTTTGATGAAAATTGGCCTACTTAGTGCCCCATAATCTCTCCAGTTCTATAAAAAAAATTACGGACTGGGTCCTAAGGTCACGTGCGTAGTGATGGTAGGTATTAGCCGAAGCACTGCGCGGAAGAACCACTTTCCATAGCCATGGCAACCAAAATAATGAGGTCACGTGGTATTTAGGTATGCTGCTTCTCAATCTGGAATACGACGGTGAGAAAGAAGCGAGATTAAGATGCAGGTAGACAAGCAGGAGTCACGCGAGTAAGACAAGCAAACACAGATATACAGACAGACAGACAGACGGACAGACAGACAGACAGACACGCAATTTTTTCATTCGTCAGTAGTCATTACTCTCACTAGTTTAGAGAAGAAAAGGTAGGTTCAGTGCTTTTTTGAGCCGGAACACGTTGGAACGGCGTTCCCGCACCTAACCAGAGGCGCTCCCAGTGCTAGGAACCCCGAGGGAAAAGAAAAATTTTTAGACAACGGATAGAGGCAGCAAGACAGAATCGTAGAACGCGTCGCAGAGGGAGGTTGTTCCACAGCAGAGGATCAACGCGGGAAAAGCAATAGGGCCTATGCTGAGTCACGGCGGTGCTAGATCGGGGGGAGGGGGGGCAAAGAGGTCAAGCAGATTCAAAGAGCGAAGAGGATGAAGTAAGACTGACGAGATGGATCGGCGATAGAGTCTTAAAGGTAAGTAGGGGCTTGACCCGTAAGAGCTCTGTAAGTAAGAAGGAGAATTTTGACGTGAATACGGGCAGTAGGGGGGGGGGAGCCAGTGAAGGTGTTCAGACATATAGATGGAAATGAGGGAGACGTCAGCGTTATGACTCTGATGAGTTTATAATCTCATCTACTGCAGTGACTTCTATAGCGCCGTTATTACAAAGGATAGAACATTAACCTTTATCATCCCAGATAGTATAGCTTCACGTGAAATTTGTAGTCAAGACCATAATCCGTAAGAGAAACCCCGATCGAAATTCGAAAAAATCAATCAGAAAAACCAGAAGTCAAGCTACTGTGTTACTTGGTTTCTCTGACTTATCGAATTTCGAATTAAGACAGATGAGTTTTAAGTTTATTGTATTGTATTTTAATATTTCTAAAGCGCTTCTATAGCGGCATGAACCATTCAGAATCGCTCTCAGACGACAGAAAAGCAGGTTTTAAGATGGGAGAAGGAGGAAGAAACACTACAAGGGAGATTGGAGGAGCGAACAGAGGGTGGAAGTCCATTCCAAAGGGAGGGACGTGCTAGCTTAGTTTTGACTGAGTTCTAACTTAGAGAACGCACATAACTCGGCAGCGAATTTCAACGCATTCGACCAACCATTGTGAACGCCCCAGAGCCAAACGCTGCTATTCCAGTGCGTAGCAAAGTAAAATGTTATTGTGAGGAACTCATACAGAGTGTAAACTCGTTTATTTGAAGTTTCTGTAGAGACGTGTAAACAAGTTTGTTACCTCTATCGTTTATCTCTACTTAGCGAGACAAGGAAAGGTAGGTGTGACATATCTTGGACCAGGGGCGTAACTTTGGTCTAAAAAGTGGGGTACCAATTTCTTACATACACAAAGCAAGGCGGAGACTGCGATCTCTTGGAAGGTACAATAATAAAATATTGATTGAACTGGGGGGTACGGCACCCCAGTCCAAAAGGTCAGAGTTACGGGTACCCCTCGTGCCCCCACAAATTACGCCTATGTCTTGGATGGTCATCTCTATGGAATCAAAGACGCCGCTCTGTTCTGATCATTCTGTCCTCAGAGTCCTTCTCTCTCAGTCGCAGTTCTTTCATCATACGCAGCTTAGGTGATCTAAGACAAGACGAGACAAAGTAAGGAAGACCCAGCAGTACAAGAAAACACAACACAAAATTATACAACAAAAATAATACAAGAAAAGACGAGATCGTGAAAACACGTGGCAATATTATAGATGCAGAAGAAAATAAAGACAAGAAACCAGTCGGCAGCATAGGATAAGCACAGAAACACACGAAAGCGTTAGGCAAGAAGAGAGAAGTTCAAGCAAGAAGAAGCGTTTTAGCTCGAAAAGATAAGGCAAGTAAAGATTTCGTGAAGTTAAGAAATAGAAAGCGTTAGGCGAGACAAAGCGAAAGAAAAATATGGCAATGCAAGAAATGACGAGAACTTAGGCAGGATAAACTAGACAAGAAAAGCCAGAGCAAAAAAGGGTTAGAATAGAATAATAACAGATCCTTGAGCCAACCCTGAGATGTAGTCTTGGGAATGAAATGTTAGCGTATTTTCATATCCTTGGGATCTGAGAGGGGGCATCCAATCCCTTATCTGACCGCCTTATCTCTGAACGATAACACGGTCAGTATACTCATTATATAACTGAGCTTATTCGGGGGCGCAAATCGAGCAGATATCTCGAGATATGGTTCTGTCCTGGAAAAGGTGAAGACCAGAGAAAATATTTATTATTATCATCATCATCATCATCATCATCATCATCATCATCATCATCATCATCATCATCATCATCATCATCATCATCATCATCATCATCATCATCATCATCATCATCATCATCATCATCACCATCGTCGCTCATGATCATGATCATCACCATCGTCGCTCATAATCATCATCATCACCACCATGTGAACAAAACTGCACGTGGCCTACCTTATCCTCTCTCCTCACGAGTCGACTTTGTTGCGAGACGCTCTCGACGAGACCGTTGAGCCTGGTGCTCTCCCGGCGCAGAGGCTTTCCGGGGGCCTTGGTCGGCGGCGGCGGCGGCTGGTCGTCCAACCGCCTGGACAGAACGGCCATGTGGCTCTTGAGCGTCGAGTCCAACGACCGGATGACCTGGGCAAGTGTCGCTGGCGGCGTTACGGCAGGTCCCGTGTTTGGCTCAGCCGAGGACGCACGCGAGGGCTGCCTTTCGCCTTCCACCTTCGAACCACTCGCCATCACCCTAGTACAACGCAACGTCAGCTGACGTAAGATTTTAGTTAGAAAAAAAGGCAAAGGAAGGGATAGGATAGAATGGGAGGAAAAGGGAAGGGAACGGAAAGGAACTGAGAAGCAGGGAATAGAATGGAATGGAATAGAATGGAAGGGAAGGGGATGGAAAAGTGAGGTTTGTTCATGGGCGTCCAGAGGGGTAAGGGAGGCATTTCCCCCCGGATTTTGCAAATATTATACCAAAATAAAATCATTCGATTATTATCATTATTACACCAGTCCCAACACGACTTTCAATGCAAACAAAACTTACTTATTTAGGTAAAGTCCTTGATCATTATTTATTTTTAAATAAAAAAATGTTTCCATGCAAATTTTTTTCTATGCATTTTGCCCTCCACATTTTATTTTTACTCCCCTAAAAAATTCCTGCAGACTCCCATGGTTTTGTTTAACGATATGTTTACCTTAATGATTTTGTTTTTAATGAGGTGGAACTGTTGGTAGCAGACGGATACGCTTGGTTGATTCTCTGGATACTTTAATCAGTTCAACATCAGAACGAGGCTGTTCCTTGTGCCGTAGTCACCATGGCAACTACGAAAACAATTGAACTTTGTTTTGCAACTTCGCTGATTAATCTTAATTACCTCCTGAGAACTGACCTCAGTTTTAAATAAGTAAATATGCATGCATGTATATGTATTTATGTATTTTTAGGTCCTTCAAATATATTCACCTGTATACTCCACCTAGCTACTCACCAGGTCTTCAAGTATGTCTAATTGTATCTCAGACTGGATGTCTCACACTCGATTATGTCTTAACTTAAACCCCATGAACAATGTAAAGTTCTCTGATGTGGCACTCCCAGATCTCATAGCATTCCTATTTTCAAACAGAATGTACATAAACTATCCGAGTATCCGTGCTTCAAGTTCTTTATCTAGGTGTGACTCTTGATTCAAAGTTGACTTTTGACTCTCATGCTGCAAAAATTGTACGACCCTGTTAGGTTGTTACTTTAACTTGAGGCATCTTCAACCTACTCTTCACAAAATGCTACGTTCAATTGTTTTATCATGCCTGCAATTCAACAATCAGTTGTATTCTCCGTCACCCTTATGACTTTCTATAATCAGCTCAGCGTGCCACTGATCGTCTTGTTCCTCGATTTCCATCAGGATCTCTAGCATATCTGCAAACTTACACTGGCTATTTTTACCAGCTTCGGTCTACATTAAGACGCTTTATGATCTAGCACCGAGTTACCTTGCTGACTTCTGCATTCCATTAATGCTAAATTCCACCAAGACCAACGGAAGATCAGATCGGCTTCCTCTATAGGCAACTGTTTGTCCACACTTGTCAAAAACAGTTGAGGTTTTCATGTCTTTTCACACGCTGATCCTAATCTACGTAAAATTTCATTACCCAGGGATCTTCTGTTTCTGTTATTTCTTTCGGTAACAGATTGGAGACTGATCTTCTGCCAACGACCATCGCCTTTGATGTGAAGTAATAAATTCGCTCGATCCACTGGCGCAAACTTGTCCAAAATATTGGGGGTGGGGTTTGGTTATTCATTCCACACTTGTTGCATTGGGTGTACACTCCATCTCAATTATTGGGGGGGGGGGTGGCACGTGTCCTGGCTGCCCCCCAGAGTCTACGCCTATGGCTCGATATAATACATGATAAATAATAATAACGTGCATTGTTTATATATTTGTTCATTTGCTTTTGCGTGTATTTATTAATGTACTTATTTTAGTTCTTAATTACTATTTATTAATTTATTTAGTGAAAAGCTAGTTTTTAGAACCCCTCAACATATATACATACAACATGCATGCATGCATACGTACCTCACATACATACATATATACCTACATACATAAAATGTCATACATACATACATAAATACATACATACATTTGTGTAATTATGTCCTTCAAAATATTCACCTGTATACTCCACCTTGCTACATTCATACACACATAGTGTCACATACATATTACATACATAAGATGTCATACATACATACATGCATACATATATACATACATACATACATACATACATACATACATACATACATACATACATACATACATACATACATACATACATACATACATACATACATACATACATACATACATACATACATACATACATACATACATACATACATACATACATACATACATACTAACATACATGCGTACAATGTCATACATAAAATAGTATACATAAATACATACATACATACATTCATACATATATATATATATAAAATGTTATTCATACATCCTTATATATACTTATTTATAGAGCTCCTTTAACAATCTGAAATCACAATCTTTCTGGCCGTTCCAACAATGCATTTTATGCTTATGGTGTGTAATTATAACCTGGCCTTTTTTGTGTCAGTATAATCCGACAGAGTCATTATCAACTTTACGATCACCAGCATCATCTTTGTCTTTTGTACATAAATTTCGTCTAAGACATCATCACCCTAATCATCGTTGCCATCATCATCGTCATCATCATCCTCATGTTCATCATCGTCATCAACAAGATAATCGTCGTCGTTATCATCATCATCAGCAGCAACTTCGGCATCATTTTCTTCATGATCTCATCATCAACTCTTTCTGCTCCGTCATACATCACTTAAACCTACCTTATTAGCTTTACAATCCTTTCGTTGCTAATCTGGCGGATTTTTGACGTACCCTAAGCAACGTCGCTATCCATGTTGACTTGTTGGTTCCAGAGGAAGTATATTCGACTGCGCAGACTCCGTCGTAGTTCCGGTCTGACCTACTGACTTCTGCCAAATCACACTACGGACTTCTACATAGGATCAAATGAACATGAAGCTGAATGTGTAGTTTGTGGCTGACCATTGCTACCGTTCCTGGTCCCTCTGATCGAATGCGATGGCTGAGGCTCTGACTGTGCGTCCAGTTGCTGACGTTCACGTAAGTCTCAGCATCGTATTATAAGGTGTGGTGAACAGCTAGAGAGGGAGACGGACAGACTGACAAGTAGATGAACAGACTAAGACATACACTGACGCATTAACGAAGTACAAAGATTGACCAAGACGAGGCACAAGGCGAAAGAGGCAGAGACAAGAAGAGTGACAGAGAGGGAGAGACACTCAGAAACACGCAGCTTGACTGACACAGAAGTGGTTGACCAACGATGGCAGAATCAGAGGGAGACAGACACACAGACGAACATACACGTACGTAGACAGATCTATACAGACAGAGACTAAACCTGTGGCTTACCTGTGTTTCCCAGCTGACCAAGGTATGCGTTTGGCACTCAGGTGAGTCCTGCAATCGATACGCGCATCATCTCTGGCTGCAGACTATGATGAACCACAGCATCACCATCCTCTGCAACAACGGCTTCTCCGAAGTAGGCTGCTAGCGCCGTCCAGCCTCACAGTCAACAGTGCTTATTCATCATTGATACTACAGCTGAGCAACGACTATTACAACGACAGAATGCTGGTTACAACGACTACAGTGATGGTGAAGATGACGATGATGATGAGTATGATAAGAATAGTGAAGTTGAAAATGGTGATTACGAATGCTGGTTACAACGACTACAGTGATGGTGAAGATGACAATGATGATGAGTATGATGAGAATAGTGAAGTTGAAAATGGTGATTACGATAATAAGATGGTGATGATAATGATGAGGATCAAAGGATGGTAATGATGACCATCATGATGATCATGGCGATGATGAAGATGATGCCAAGACAATGCCAATGGACAAGTATGCTGTCTGTGGCATCTGTCTTTGTTTGGTTGGCACCAGGCGTTGACCTGCTGCCATTGAGATCGCACGGTCGATGAGGGCGATAATTATGGTTGCACCGTTGTTGTAACCGTCGACACGTAACACAATACAATATATAGATACAATACAGTACAATGACAGCGCCAGTGTTTCATCGTGCTGTTGCTTCTGTCGTTGTTTTCAATATGATGATCTTCCTGTTGTCTTTGATCATTGTGATTATAACGACGACGAAAGAGAAAATAATGATTACAGGAGAACAAGAGGAACAGGAAAGAGAATATAAGTCGAAAGTAATAAGAAAAAGAAAAATACGATGATAATGATGATGATGATGATGATGATGATGATGATGATGAGGAGGAGGAGGAGGAGGAGGAGGAGGAGGAGGAGGAAGAGGAGGAGGAGGAGGAGGAAGAAAAAGGAGGAGATTCTCAAAGACAAAGAGAAAGGAAGACCTGGGTAGCCGTCTAAGAGGCAGAGAGACAGATGGACAAACAGACATGCAAGCAGGTATGCAGACAGAAAGTCAGCCAAACACGCAGAGAAGTAGGCAGGCAGACACTAACAGACACATAAGTAGGAATGCATACAGGCAAGTACGAAGACAGACAGTCATACAGGCAAGCAAGTTAGACAGAGAGTCATACATACCGACAGACAGACAGTCAGACAAACAGACAGACAAGAGACAAGGAACCAGACATAGGGCGGGGATTTGGATAGGATATGAAGAGTTCCTGTCGTCGTTTGGATGCTTCAGTCGCTCTTCCGATGGTTTCTTTGTTTTGTCCGTTCCTGGCATTGTTTGTCTCTTTCTCTTTGTCTCTTTTCAACAGACGAATAGTCGTTGACGTCACATGGGCGTGCCTACGTCATTTCTAGGGATTCCTTCTGCTGGTTTCGGAGAGAAAGGATTGGTCAGGGCGGATGGGGTGGGGAAGATGGAAGAGGAGAACGATGAATAGAAGAAGGGGCATGAGGAAGTGAAAAAAATGATGCCGATAATTATGACGATAATGATGATGATATGATGATGATGATTTAGTGGTGATGGAGATGATGATGACGACGATGAGGAGGAGGTTTGTGATGAGAAGAAGGCAGAAAATTGTAGGTGGAAAATATGGAGCAGTGAAGAAGAGGATAACAGTGATGATAGCGAGGAAGAGGAGGAAGAGTACAAGGAGGATAAGTAGATGAAAAAGAAGGAAGGGGAACTGAATGATGAGAAGTAATAATATAAGGATTAAAAGGAGGAGGAAGAGGAGGACTAGGACAGCATTATGACGAAGGAAGACATATTTTTACCTTTTTGTCTTCCAGGCTTTTAATCACTTTAAATTAGGAGGATGAGGACGAGGACGACGATGGGAAAGAAAAGGTGCAGTAAAAAGAAATGCTTTTGTTGATGACAAATATAATTATTAGCAGGAAGAGGAGTAGGAGTAGGAGAAAGATTATGATGAAGAAACGGAGGAGGAGGAGGAATATAATTAGACGGACGAGGAGGAAAACAATCAGCCGAAGGACTAGGAAGAGACATAGAAGGAGGAGAGATGAGGTTTTTGAAGAGGAGGAGGAGAAATAGGAGGAGGAGGAGGAGCAGGAGCAGGAGCAGGAGCAGGAGAAGGAGCAGGAGGAGAAGGAGGAGGAGGAGGAGCAGGAGCAGGAGGAAGAGGAGGAGCAGGAGGAGCAGGAGGAGGAGCAGGAGGAGGAGGAGGAGCGATGAAGAGGAGAGGCGTGGTAAGGCATTGAGTGTTGTGTCGGCGTTATTCTTAAAAGATCAAAATGGATCGTGATCGTAGCCGACGCTTACCTGCACGACCCGCCTCTCAATCAGTATTTGCCTGGACACAGGTAAGACGTGACCGGTCATCACGACACCCGCGCTCTTAGCGTTTGACGGCGTAAGAGCCGGCGATCTGTAGATTCAAGCTTATCTGGCAGAAATCATGTAGCGCCACTATTGCAGAAACACTGACATTTGCATTTTTATGTGCAGCACATCTAGAAGCAAACATACGTTTAGCTTTACTTTCATTTGCGCCTAAAATACGCAATGTAATTTTGAATATATTAGACTCAAAAAATTTAATAACTTTTGTATCTAATATTAAATTGACATTTACGTTTACGTTGTAAGACCTGCTGTTAACCAGTGTGATTCTCCTTACATATTTTATTTTAGTTAAGTTACAGTTATTGTTAATGGTTTTCAGTTTAGTTATAGTTGCAGTTATAGTGTTAGTATTATTTTTAGTTATAGTTATAGTTACCGGATTTTAATTTTAGTTAGTACTTAGTTACAATAAAGCTAAGCGAAATTACCTACTGTGCATATTAAGACGCGTTACACAATTTGCTTAAGGTCCGAAAAGCTTTGAAGAATGGATGCAAATTCACCGACATCCGATTTCGTTTTCCACTACATAGCTTCAGAGTGGGAATTGTCGGAGCTTGAGGAGGTTCAACCCCTAGTCTTTCTTAGAACCCCCAGTTAAGTCTTCATTGCACACCCCCGGAGGTCGTTTCCAACCCCTCGAGGTCGTTTCCAACCCCTCAGTCGTGGTAGTGTTATTTAGCATTGTTTTACTGTGAGTAGTTGACAAAAAGAAGATATTTCCATGATGTAGGCCTATCATGTATAATTATGCACTTTTGAATTTTCTCAACAAAGGAATTGATTTTGATTCGAGGTTTCATTCCAGATTCTTCAGTCTTCTGATTAAGTTCTTGCGAAACTGCTAGCGTTGAAATCAGCTGCTTTCAAATTTCGTTGACATCAGTTTGAAAAACACGGATAAAATGCTCAAACACCTCCCCCCAGTCTTTTTTCTACAGTTCCCACACTGCATAACTCTTCACAGTAGGCCTACGCTTCATACTCCGGGGCAGAAACAATGTCTTCCGCTAGTGGAGCCAGTCTTTAGTAAACTTGCTCCCTTTCGATCCAGAAGGTAGGAGCTGGTTGCTGAAGATCTTTAAGGAAGCGATTTTCATTTGTGACTGATTCGTATTTGAAATGACTCCAGACAGCACATCCACGCTTACGGCCGCTCAAGATCTTTAGAGACATTTTGACTGCATTTTAACTACTAATTTTGCGATTTTCGTTCGCAATCGCTGTAGAAACCTTTACAAAATAACTAAATTTAATAAAATGCGCCACTACTACTGGGTTAATTCACAAATTCAAAATCCCGGGGCAAAGATAGGCTATTAGTTGCAGCGCATTTTGCCGTTCTCATGTTTGTCGATATTGCACTTTTTATGTTTTTGCAACGCAAATAACGATGAAGTTTCGTTAGTGTTATTTTTGTTATAGTTATAGATTTTTTTTATTACAGTAATAGTTATTGATAACTAAATCATTTTATTTTCGTTAACGAACATTTTCGTTACCGTTATCGTTAACGAGAATCACACCGCTGTTAACCTTCTAACCAGGGGCGTCTATCCCCCTAAGTCATTGGAGCAACTTCCCCATCCTCCCCTCCTCTTCCACCTTCCCTTCCTCCCCCCGTAAATGATGGCACATACCCTTACAGATCTTCCCCCTATTTCTTGCATGGAGCATTTGCTACAAGGTTTCTGTGGTGAGACACGCCTCTGCTTCTAACAAAAGGTTAACAGCAAGTCTTCTTGGAATTAATTAAGATTAACTTCAAGGAAAATTATGGCGAACTCAAGCTGATCTTAGTCTGCTTCAGTTTCCTAGGAAAAATTCTTTAGGACTTCTACAGCGAGGCTAAGAAATGATCTGTAAACACTCTAGCAGTGCCGAGCGCACCTGAAGCTATGCCACTCAAGGTGCTGCAACCGTACGTACGGTACGTACGTTATTTTTTTCTATAACGTACGTACGGTACGCGTACGTTATTATGCCGTACGTTACCGTACGTTCACAGATCATGACGAAATCAAATACATAACATTATGCACAAGAAAGGTCAATAATAGTTGGTGATTGACGGTCGTAAACAATTTTAACCATTAGGCCTACATCAGGCTGTTCAATGATCTCTACTTTCAAACTTTTAAATTCCAAATTTTTAATATTCTGTCTAATGTATAGGACCCCTAGTGTGAAGAATATTAAGGTTTTACGGCATACTTTATAGGATTGTCAGTGCCAGTGGTCATTTTATTGGTAATACTAAATTTCGGTACCGTTCGTAAATAACTAGGCCTGAATACGGGGAGACCAATACTGTAGAGCTAAACTGATCATTTTTGACGTACCTTATAAGACTATAGTTATATTGAGGTCCTTTGTGAATGATCAGATAAATTTGTGGCATTTTTAACGTACGCGTACGTTATTTTTTTCGATAACGTAGGTACGGTACGCGTACGTTATTCCGGGAGGTAACGTACGGTCGCACTATGATGCCACTAGGCAGACTCACCTGAGCGCCTACCTGTACTTCAGAGGAACCTAAATAGCAGACGGACGGGAGTCTCCTGTTCGCAGTCTGTCTGGCTTTGTGTCTGTAAGATTTCCAGTCTCTTTATCGCCAGTTTGTTACATTTGCAGAACGTGACACTCATTCCAATCCTTACTTCGCATCTACTCTACTCTGTATACTCTGCTCTTTTAACCTCGTCTAATCTGGAAACTTATATAGCGCTGTTATCGTAATGATATCATGGCTAAGAAGGAGCCGATACAGATCTGCTGACAGGCCCGGCCCTAGGGCAAGGCGAACGAGGCAGCCGCCTTGGGCCCCGCGCTTTCAGGGGCCCCGCGCTGCTGGCTATAATTTTTTAGCTGTGATTATTTTGAACGCTGACAACGCAACAATACTGGCAATCAAAACATCTCAGTCGATCTAGCACCTGCCATTAACAGCATGGAACATACTTGGAAATGGTTGAAATCTCACGGAGAGGGTGGCCTTGAAACGGCAATGGCATCTGCAGAGGAAATTGGCACAGACTTAGAAGTAGAACCATTTTCCAAAGAGACGAGAGTGCGCAAAAGAAAAACACCTTTTACATATGAAGCTGAAGATGAAGGATTTTCAGATGCACAAGAACAATTATATCGCATAAATTATTTCAACCAGATTGTCGATATGACAATCTTGTCGATGGACAACCGCTTTGAACAACTGAGTCGTTGGGATTTCTTTACAAGTTTCACGAGTTACAAATACTGATCTCCTGAATTGCAATATAAATCTGGAGGAAAAACTTAGGTCTATAGCTGGCGAAACTAAGGATCTTGATGGTTTCATGCTTGCTGAGGAGTTCTATAATTCCTTGCAGAGATCTACAATGATCCTGTTAAGATTTCTTACAATTAACAAGCTATAGGCCCAGTGACTTTCCTAACACGCACATCGTGAGTAGACTGGTGTCCTACGCTTGGCCTTCGAGTGGCGCTTTAGAAGTTTGCACTTCGATTACTTCTGACTGTTCCTGTCACTGTAGTTTCTGGAGAAAGAAGCTTTTCGAAGCTAAAACTTATTAAAACCTACGATAAACGATGCTTCAAGAACGGCTCACTAACTTAGCTATTTTGTCAATTGAGATTTTGAGAATGATGTTAGGCTACTAACGATCTGGACTAGAGTGAAATCATTGCGGATTTTGCATCCATCAAAGCTCGCAAGATTTGCTTGTGAGTAAAAACATTCAAGAAGATAGAACCCACGCTGTTGACTAGTTGACTATAGTGACTAACTAACTTTCAATTAGAAGGATTATGCTAAATATTTTAATTATTAACACCCTTTTTCAGTTGTCAGATATTGAAATAATTAAATAAAACATTGTTATTGCTTTCATAATAAAATGCTAATATTAAGAGCCTGATTTTTTGTGTTCATTAACCCATTTAATTTCGATTTTGCATTATTTTAATACGTAGCCTATGGCATTGCCAATACCGCATTGGCAGGAAATCAACACCGCGGGGCCATTTTTTGCTTATATAGGGCCCCGCTCATCGCTTGCTGCCTTGGGCCCCGCACACCCTAGGGCCTGGCCTGTCTGCTGATTAAATTATAAGTTGTATTAAAAGTCTTGTTTAAAAACAATTTTAAACAGGAAGTTAGATATATGCTCGATGGAAGACCAGCCTATGTATAGTTAATGCAGTACAGAAGTAATAGATATCAAAGTCACTGGGACCTGTCAGGGACAATATATTGTGCCTATATTAGTTTTTAATAAATATATAATCTTTTATACCCATGTGACAGAACTGACTGTAGCATATTATCGAGCATAGGTTCCGTTTAAATTTATGTTTTAAATAAAACTGTACATTCAATTTAAATTTTAGTTGGCAAATACCTATCGTGGCCTTGGCCTTACAGCAGTGGCGGCGATCTTGTCTGAGAGGTGGGGGGGGGGACAAAGTCGGACATGGTCTGGTCGCTGACCTTTTTTAGAATTCCCAAAAAAATTTATAAACTTTTAGGAATTCATCTCGACAAAAACTGCGATTTCATCTCCCAAAAAAGTTTATGACCTTTTTTAGTCATTCACCTCTTTTACGACTTCTTTTTCAAAAATGTCATTACCTTTTTCCATAACGTCATCTTCCCCCCCCCCCACCCCCGTTAGACCTTTTCTTTATAAATTCTTCTCCCACGAAAATGCTATGACTTTTCTTAGGAATTTCTGCTTATAATATACTTTCTCACAATTTTCGGGGGGACACTTCTGCTTCAACATTTTATTTTTACCTCGTCTGGTCAAAAAAGGCTGTGAAAACCCTCACACGCAATTACGTTTGCTGGCCTTTTTTAGTCTTTCTTCAAAATTTGGGGGAACAGATGCATGGCGTGTCCCCCCACTCCTAAAGGTGGGGGGTCTTGTCCCCCGCGACCGCCCTAGATCGCCGCCCATGCCTTACAGACACGTGGTTAGGCCACATAGCTTCCACATAGCTGACTAGAAATTGATAATATTATCTTGTAACCTTGTAGCGGTAAAAGATTAAACCATAACCGGGATATGCACTATGCGGTGTCACAACGAAACGCGGAGAAAAAGTAGGCCCCTTGGCCCATATCGATCGTAGAATCGAAGGTTGATATTGTGTGAGCTATAATTAATTGAACACCACATGCTACGCGAGACAGACATGGGCAATGGAAGTTTTAAAACTGCCAAATTGAACAGTAAAAGCCAGCTGAATACAGTATACTTAAAAATAAGCTGAAGTTCGACACTGTGTCCATCTTGATTTTATTTCACATCATCGGGGATGATTCAATTGCAATGTGCAATAAATTCGCGTTCAAGGAGACTGATCTGGAGATCTGACCTTCGCTTGTCACATTTGATGATTTGAAACCCACTGCTCGCCTCGCAAGAACGTCTTTTCGAAGGTCTATCCAAGCACACGGTGAGTTAGTTGGCAGATACGTTAGTTACATCACTACGAAGCAAGGCCAATGCATGCATTTCAGCGACCAAACCAATCTCTTCAAGCAAGGCTTCTAAGACATAAAATTATTGGCGTGCGACACTTTGGTGACAACAGTTCGACCCAGGACAATGCTCTTTCCGCGGAAATTCTGCCAGTCTTGTTGTCAAGACCTCAAACCTCAAGACCAAGACCAAGACCAAGACCTTGAACCTCAAGACCAAGACCAAGACCTTGAACCTCAAGACCAAGACCAAGACCTTGAACCTCAAGACCATGACCAAGACCAAGACTTTGAAACTCAAAGACCAAAACCGCGAAAAATACCCCCCAAAAATCACAACCATATCCAGACTTCTATTCCTTACTAAAAAATCGTAAAGTCGGACTAGGCCTACTCGCTATTTTAATTAAAGCATGAATCTTTATTTTATTCAAACAAAACAACTCCAGATGCAGAGTGCAGAGAATTCCGAATTCGTATTTACAAAAGTCTCATGCGAAATGTTATTCCAAATGACTGTTGCATTTTATAAAAACCAATTCGCTCAGAATTTTATGACCAAGACGTCAGAGAGTGCAGAGAATGGGCCTGTGGGCCTCATTAAAATTCTGCCATGGGAAAAATACGTTCTGCAGTGCTGAATTCACTGGCACACAGAGCAGCTGTTCAAGTACCGGATGTAAACGTACAAATTGTGACTCTGTTTTGAAATCATTCCATGCATAGGCGTAATTTGTGGGGGGTACGAGGGGTACCCGTACCCCCCACTTTTTGGACTGTGGGGTACTGTACCCCCCACTTTTTAAACAATGCCAATCAATATTTTATTATTGTGCCTTCTCAGAGAACGCAGACACCACTAAAAGTACGAAAATACTTAGATACACAGGTAAACCGAGAGCCAAAATTAATGAGAATACTGGCAGGGAATATGTTCAAAATGGGCGCCATGCGAAAAGCTAAAGTGGAGAAGAAATTGGTACCCCCCACTTTTTAGACCAAAGTATTGGTACCCCCCACTTTTTTGACTAAAGTTACGCCCCTGATTCCATGGTAAATAACCGGAAGTCAAAGTAAATGTCCAAAACAACAGTAAAGCCTCACTCACACCGTGTAAATAATAGTGCAATTGCATTAGTAATTATTGGATAAATTTTGTAGATCCTTGCGTTTTGTTAAATGACTGTTAATATTTTCAAAAGTCTTGGTCTTGGTCTTGCAAAACCAAGACCAAGACTTTGAGCCTCAAGACCAAGACCAAGACCTTGAACCTCAAGACCAAGACCAAGACCAAGACTTTTGGTCTCAAGACCAAAACCAAGACTTTTAAAAACGAACTCGAGTGCACTCGAGACCAAGACCTTGGTCTCGAGGACAAGACTGAATTCCGCCGAAGTTAAAGAACGACTTGAAGTAGCTATAATAATTATAATTATGAGAAACCAATGGCTGTCGTCGCCTTGGAAATGCAGTATAAATCGCATTCAGTTTTACTCTACGTTGATTACTGTTAATCGATATCTCGTCGTTTGTAGTTAATAAAAGATTAAAACTAAAGCAGACGTCTATTGTAGGAGCTAAGACTCCACCTACCGAACGGAACTGCAACTTCTTTACGCCTCATACCGAATGATGAACTAACCTCACAGTCCACTAGGGCGTGGGTTCGTACTACGGTATCGTCCTGGTATGGACGTAACACCGCCTGCTGGCCGGGTTACCTACAATGGTTCGCCAGTCCCAAGTCTAGATAAAGGAGGAGGGTGACCATAATTATCTTAGTTATGACACAACGTCGTTAAACCACCTATATCTGTGAGAGCGCACGTCTATACGCCTCTGTTCGTCGTGCGTATCCCTTGTGGTCGCCATGGAGAAACAACTACACATACATTTACTACATGGAAGCCATGGCAACGCGCGCGCTGTCGAAGACTGAGCAAACAACGACGCGACAAAATGGACTTTTGAAGTGGCGTCGCTCCCTCTAGCGAGTAATGGGCGTTTCAAGTGGGCAAGCGCCGCCTGGCGAATGAGTGGCGTATCAGACGACTCAAGGGAATTTCGCCTGATATGGAAGACGTTGTTTACTCTGGCGTTCGGATATTGTTCACAGATGGCGCCGCTCAAAGATCGTTTGTTTGTGTAGCGCTATAACATTGGCCGATCCTCTGGAGTCGTGATATGAGAGGCAGGCAGGCAGACAGACGGACGGACAGACCGACGGACAGAGAGACAGACAGACAGACAAAGGGAGACAGCTACCGACAAACATAAACAGAATGTGGGTGGTAAATATTTGACGAGTAACCAGGACGTAATGTTCATTTTGTTAAGATCAATTAATTAAATAATTAATTGTCCTTTTTTGCAGCGCAATCCCTTCGGACAGAAACTCATTTGCCCGGAAACTGTGAATGACGTCTGTTCGTTCATTTATTTATCTAATCGATTTATTCAATTATGGCTTCCCTATTCATATTGATTTAATTTTTGAATCGAGTTTTTAATGGGTAATCTGTTTGCTTATTGTTGGCTTAGTCCTGGTGTCGTCGCCGAAGACCTGCAACCTGATCGCCAGTGTCGACCTTAGGATATTTCGGGCCCCGTGCAGAGTATACTGTACGGGTCCCCCATCATCCCCATGACACAAGTCAACTTGTTTTTCATTGCTAATAATTTTACTTTAGTAGATTGTTAACAAGCACAACAAGTCAAATTTAACTATACACGAGAATTCTGGGATATAAAGGAAGTTTACTTTCATTTTGTTGACAAAACAGAAGATTTAATCGAAACTATAATATTATTAGCCTATTAGGTTGCCTTGTTCATGTTAATTTTCTGTGACACTTTCGGGCCCCCTTAAGTTGCGGGCCCCGTGCAACCGCACGGTACGCACGCCCCTAAGGCCGGCATTGCACTGATCCTATTCCAACGCTCATCCTTCAGGAGTTCGTCGACATCCTCCTGAGTCCTACCTTTCATTACAGTACTCTGTAACCGCTCCCTCAATGAAGGTGTTCTTCCTGCCTCACAGAAGAGGCCCATCCTTGTTCCTGTGCTCAAAGCTGGTGGACTAGATTCAGCACAGCCTACTATTTTTGGTCCATAGCCAATGTCTCTTTTATGTCTAAGGTAACAGAGAAGGTTGTTGCTGTCCAACTTATTCACTACACAGACAGGAACTGCCTCCTCCTCCTAACCTACCACGCAGTCAGGCTTCCGGAAGGGTCACTCCACGTAGATCCTGCTCGTGCGCCTCCTCTTTGACATTTATGGGGCTATTGATAAGTCCCAGGTTACCCTTCTAGCACTGTTCGACGTGAGTGCTGCATTTGACACTGTCGATCACGACATACTTCTGCAGCGCCTGTCCGTCTCTTTTGGCCTATCTGGTAATGCCTTAGACTGGGCATTAGTCCTTTCTGCGGGGTCGTTCCTTTATGGTGGCCCATGGTCCCAATAGGTCCCCTTGGGTCCCTGAGCCTGTTGGTCTGTCCCAGGGCTCCATCTTGGCCCTTCTATAATTATATCCTTTTAACTGCTGACTTGGGACCCTGCTTGCGGCTGAGTCTGATATCATATGCTGATGACTTTCAGGCCTATGTCCATTGTCCACTGCCCTGCGGGCCAGGCGAGTGCTGCGGTAGGAATGATGAACCGGGCCGCTGAGACCATTGGCTTCAGTGGCGTAGCTATTATATGTGCAGGGGTGCAAGGCACCCGGGCCCACGACCTCCAGAGGCCCACAGAGGGATCAGACAATTATTTTTATAACCACAGTTGACAGTTTCTTTTTACAATTACTCTAATTCACTTCATTTTGTGACAGATCTAGTAGTTGTGATGTTCGAATGTTTTGACAGGCGACATTTGCATTACTTTCTTACTTTACTGCTTTAGCATAGCCAGCTGCCAGCCACCGTACTGAACTCCTTTTGCGTCTCGAGTCACGATGGTTCCATTGCATATACTGTCTTCAGAGTTTATGTGAGTGAACGGAATAACTAATTTTGGTTATTGATTGGTTTATTTATTGATTGATAGCCAGCTGCCAGCCACCGTACTGAACTCGATCCTAGCTTTTACCTTACCTGTTTTTGCGTTTCGAGACACGACGGGCACATAGCATAATTTCTTCAGAGTTTATGCATGTGAGTGAACGGAATAACTATAATTTTGGTTATTGATTGCCGATTTATCTCTATAATAGCGAAATATTACGGAATTTTATGACTGTGACCTAAGACTTTGATTTAGACATTAGGCCTAGGTGGCGGATGGCATACAACAGTCCATGACAATATTGGTAAGAACGCAAGGCTACAGGCCTTACAGGGCCAAACAGAGGCCCATACAGGACCCCCTGTACCCGGGCCCATGAAAAGCTATCTACGTCACTGCTTGGCTTGGATGTAATCGAATCGCCAATTCGGCCCAGATTCAGCTAATCTGGCTTGGCACACATATATATACAGCAGCTCGCAAAGATAGACGTTGCGTCCCTTGCCCCGGATTTCACCTTCGTAGCTTCGGTCCAAGACTTGGGAGTCACCTCAGACCAGCAGCTTACATTTGTCCATCATATTAATCTCCTCAACCGCAGCTGTTATTACCAGCTGCGATAACTCAAGGCCATATCTCGCTCCCTCTCTCCTCGTTCAGCATCTACACCTGTCTATGCTTTTACGGTCTCCATACGCAAAACGCCTATGAGAGTTTTTTTTTATAAAAGCGCTCTATAAAAGTCCAGGTATAAAAAAATATACACGAAGAGAACTGTCATAAAGTGTGTGTGTGTGTGTGTGTGTGTGTGTGTGTGTGTGTGTGTGTGTGTGTGTGTGTGTGTGTGCTACACCAGGGCGCGCCAGGGCATATGCCCTGGTAAAAAAGCCTTTGCCCTGGTCGATGCCCTGCCAAAATGTTTGCCCTGTCCAGAATTTGTTCGGGCATATTTCTTATACACTGAGACATAAATTCACTTACTTCACTGAAATGTTAAAATTTGCTTTACAAATGTCAAAAAGCGTTCAGCTTCCGGGGGCTTTGCGCACTATAATCAAAAATATATTAGTGCTGGGGCGATTTATGGCAAACGCGGTAGCGCGATCTTATAGCATGGTCTCCATTTATGATCGCGCTACCGCGTTCTCCATAAATCGCCCTGTGCACTGGTTACTTGGATGACTGCCCTGGCTATGCCCTGGTTACAAAAACTGTCTGGCGTCGCCACTGGTGTGTGCGTGTGCGTGTGCGTGTGCGTGTGTGTGTGTGTGTGTGTGTATGTGTGTAATGTAAAGCTCCTCTCATTGGCTGCTTCCAACTAATTAATATTCATGGCCAATAACGTCACAATGACCACTGACGTCACAAACGGGTCGATCACTTCGTTCATAGTAAATTTCAATATACCGTGAACGGATGCTCTTTAAAACTAACGGCTTAAAACGCGCTTAAAAAATTTACTTATATCGCTAAAACGCTCAATCGAACCAACTGACAAGAAATATAACGAAGTTGACTGAAAACCGAACCAAAACGGTATTCGCCACTTGATTTGATATAGCGCCGATAAAAAAAACTGGATTAACCTAATTTACTTAGGGCCTACGTCGATAAAACGCCGAAATGAGAGAGCTTAACTGGTTCAACCGCCCAATTGACCGCCAAGTTACTTAGGCCGCGCGGCTTCAAAATGGATTCAACTTATTTACGTACGTTGTGAAAACGCTTAAACTGGCCAATTTACTTAAACACATAAACATATTATTCATTAGGCCTATGTTCCGCTACTATATGCCATATAGCCATTGACTAAATAATTCAGCAGCAACTTTAAAACAGAGCTCAGGCTATTTCGCATACTGAAAAATACACTTCCAAATTGTTTTAAACCGTCAGCGACTTGATATGATAGTCCTATAGGCCTAGCGTCGAAAAATAATACCCACTGTACTATTGGAAATTACATTTTCAAATTTCTTTTACCGTCTTAGGACGGCAAACATCTAGTACATGCATAATTGTAATTGTAATCGATACTTTATATAGCGCCACTCATAATCAGAGGCGCTCCTGACTTCGGTCAGTGTCTTCACTGGCAGAGAAATGTTTTCAGGCGCTTGCGGAACTGGACAGGACAGAGGACAAGCCATGCATACATACATGGGCAAGGCCTATATATGCTAGAAAAGAGACGTAGCCTACATATTGATCGACTGCAGGATCTGTTTAGATCCACCAATAATGGTAGGAAATCGTATCTATAAATCAGACTGTAGGCTAAAGTTTAGAAACGGTGAATAGCGGAAAGCACAATGTCGCTAGAACTCGTCCATACATTGTAGGTCTAATCTATTGCATCAAATTGTGTTACATGCATTTGTTGGTTTTCGTTGTACTGCATTGAATAGCGCTGCATTGTTGTATTCATTCATTCATTCATTCAAAAATTTATATAGCGCCCCTTCAAGGGAACTACTCAGAGGCGCTCCCGACACCAGCACGTTCACATAAGACAGTTTTAAGTTTTGCAAGAAATATGCCAGGGGCGACTCCAGGGCACATGCGGAGCTCTAAGGGAAGTCTATAACAGACTACCGGGCCCACCACTGAAAAAGCTCGACTTTGCATAGTCGTGGAACGAGCAAATGGAACTAAAAGTACTCCTTTTCCCGCTGAGCGGAGGGAACGTCGGCCTTGGACACCTGCAACTGTGCAGCAAAGCTCTCGAAGGTAAGCAGGGGGCAGGGCCCTGACAACATCGCAACATTGTAGGCCTATTTTTTTTATTGCAAAAACCTGTAACGCCTAATAAGTCAAATACCATGAGGAGTGGCAGCTGATGTGTCCATTCTACATCAGCTGCCTGGTAATGAAACACAATCACTGAAGCCTGCAGTACTCATTACTTGTAAGATTGTAGCCTCACTACCGTCCGCTGCAAGTAAACATTCGTTTGAAGTGTGTTGGCCGCAAGCTGAATACCATTAGGGGCTTAATTAGTTTCTACCGCAATGCGTGGCCCGTTCCATAACTTAAATACAGAAGTCCCTGTAATCTGCGAACAGACTTGTGAAGGCAATTGTGCGAAAGGCTCTACATAAATATATCCACCAGAACATCAAATATGCTATTTCGGACGTCAATACTGATCGTAATCGAACGACGTTCGTACCAGTTCAACCCACAACAACACGCCGGCTGCCATCTTGTCTGATGACGTCAGACCCAGTGCAGTGTACAACAGCACTGGATGGAGTATGATTAAGTTTCGACGCAGTGTATCTTCAATTTACGATCTGTGCTTAAAAAGCGAGACCAGGACATTACTTCGCACGGTGTTTTATAGCTTTGAGTTTAGTGCATTTGCAAGTTTTAGATATATTGGTAGCGCCGTTAACATCTGTTCACGTTAAATGCATTTCGTCGCAATCTGAAATCGGGTTGTATACATGAGCGATGAAAAGGCCGTCAAAACGTTAATTTGCTCGTAATCTGTTCATTTGATCGGTGTCCGGAGACATTTGTTGGCGCCTCGTGTGTCGTGTCATGTGACATTTCATGCAGTGGCGTCACTAGGGCTGGTGTCACCCAGTGCGGCAAGTCATGGTGTCACCCGCATTAAAGGTTCAAATAAGTAAATTAGCATAGAGTTTCAGAAAAGAGTAATTTGATGACTTTTTTAAAGAATTCGTCTCACAAAAAATGATGACCTTTTTTCAGGAATTCGTCATCTTACAAATTTCATCATTTTGTCGTGACACTTGGTGTCACCCTCTCTGAGGTGTCACCCCCTCTGAGGGTGTCACCCGGTGCGGTCCGCACCTCCACACCCCTATTGGCGCCACTCATTTCATGTGGTTTTTCGTGGAGCATTTTATGTGGCATATTATTTGGCAGTTTTGTGTGGTTTTTATTTGGCATCTCACGTGGCATTTCGTGCTTCATTTCGTGCTGAATTTTATGTGACAGTCTATGTGACATTTCCTAAGATCCTTGGTGGGTTTATTAATTTTGAAATCGCTTTATCGTTGCCCAGATTTGACTATTGCGCACTAGGTAGAGAATCGAGTGTGCATTCGTCACAGATAGGTTGCATGTTTATATACCGTTTATTTCCTATATCTCTGCATGCATAGTTTATTATTTTAAATGTTAGTAGGTGTCGTAAAATTCACGTGATTTGTAGAGAGTATACAGATACATGCAGAGAAGAGAGAGCGAAACAGCGACTGAGAATGAGGCCGAGAGAGAACACACACATATTTTGGCGGATTCATCAGGAAACTGGGTCGCTCATAGGCCTACAGACGGCTTTAACCGTGATTGGTTGGCTGACTGTGGTATCACTGCAGTAGTAATTTCAGTTTAACGACGCTGTGTCATGACAAAGATTATTAGCGTCGCCCTCCTCCTTTATCCAGGCTAGGGACTGGCACTGTCAGAGTACGAACAGTGGCGGAGTTGGTATCACTGCACGATAGGTTCGCTTTAAATATAAGATTCGGTCGTTATTGTGTCCATTCTACTTTGACACAGGGATGCATTGTGCAAACCCTGATCAAGTTTCATGCCTTGTGATTGAGTGAGCATTGTGTTTCATATATTATCTTAATTTTACCTCAATTATACTAAGGTCTCTCGCTGTTCGCCAACTTTTTTATTTATATGTATATTCAGTTATTTATTTCTTTGTCTTTATGTGATTCAGCATTTTTTTACTCACGTCGTAACCCTGTTTTCACATTTCAAAAATATCGTCACGATCGATGCTTTGTCACGTTAGAATTGTGCTGGATATATAAATGCGAGAAAATAGACTATGTTAGCGCTAGTCTGCCTATGTTGCTAAGAAAATTCTCCGCTGTTTTCTAGCTGATTGGCGCAATTGTGAGTCTTATCCAACTCGGTGCGATCGACTCGTTACCCCGCAGCCGTTCTATGTTTAGCGCTTCCTGCAGGCAGCTGGAATTCCGCGCTCGCTCCTTTGTGCCAAAACTCTCAGCCAAAGTGCCGACTTCTGCCCAGTAGTATTTGACACTGTAGCGTAGCGGCGCCTAGAATTCCCTTACAATCAGCAGCGAGCGCAGCAAGCCAACCCATGCTTGAACCAACTCGACGCGCGTGCGTTGAGCTTCGTAAGCAGACTCAACTACTAAGAAATCCACAGGACGATTCGCGTTCAACTACCGTTGAATAGAACTACACAGGCGTAACGGACTATCGATAATCTGTACTAATCGGTAGTCGGACGGACCGACTAATAGGCACTTCGACGCCGAGCAGGCTCCTTAGCCGCTAGGCCTACGCAGGCGGTGCTGCGTCAGGCCGAAGATCGTCTGCATGCCAGGCGCGTATCTGGAGTGCAGCGGATCGTCAACAAATTACGGACAGAGGCGCTAAATGAATTTCGTCAGTTGGACGCCAAAAAAGGTAAAGTAGTTTCTGAGGTCCGTCTTCTTAGATTAATCAGATGTAAAATCTTCTGACCGGGTGCTATATAAATGTTTGGACGAACGGTTTTTAGTGTAAGGAAGAGATATGTGTGTGGGGTGGAAGACGAGCAAACAGACTGATAGAAAGAGGCCTGTAGTCAGTTTCTTTGCTGCTTTTTTTATACTATATTATATTCTTTATTATTTCAAACCGACAGACGCAGTAAGATTACATTGAAACATGAAAGCACAATCAATATCTTAATTAAACACTCGGTTTAGCAGCCATGCAAGGCGCCGCCCTAGAGGGGGGGGGGTTTACGGGAATCGATCCGCGTATACCTTATGCTCTCTTGGCCATTAGTGTTACCACTACTCTGTCCCCCCTTCCGGAATCAGGAGGCAGAGATGGCCGACACCTTTTGTCTCTCGGGGTGTCTGTTTGTTTGTGTGGCTACCTCTGTTTGTGTGTGTGTGTGTGTGTGTGTGTGTGTGTGTGTGTGTTTGGCTGTGTATCTGTCTGTTTCTTTTCATCTAAAGGTTGAGGTTTTTTAAGAAATAAAAAGACGGAATCAGGAGGCAGAGATGGCCGACACCTTTTGCTCCTTCGCACTTTTCCTGTCCAGTCTGTGTCAGCCTTTATTGTTGTCTCAGTCTTTGCCCCTGTTTGTCTGTCTCGTTCTTCGTCTCTATTACTCTTCACCTCTCCCCTTCCCTGTTTGTCTACCTCTCTCTCTTATCTGTCTCTGTTTTGTCACCTTCTCTTTGCTTGTCTCCTTCTGTGTGTTTGTCTCTGTATGCTTCTTTGTTTTTTCTACGATTTATGTATTCGGTCGTCTTTAGAACGCTGTCGGACAATGATGTCTATTGTGCGATAGCATACAAGATGCTATGGCACAATGGCACAAGACTAGCGTACGAGTTCTATTCTGCTCTACTTACAGAAAGTTGTATTACTCATGCTTCCCATGCTTCTTCCAGCCTCATTTAGCCTCCCATAATAGTTATCCTTCTCCACTCAGAGGCTTAGCAAACTGAAGCGACTTAAGTTGCATTACTCATGTACACTTATAGCCTCATTTAACCTTCTATGGTTATCCTTCTCCACTAAAACGCTTAGCTAGGCCTACATGTATACTGAAACGACATGCTGGTTGAACTGTTTGTTAAACTGTATCGTGGAATGGACATAGATCATATTTTCTCAAAATTGAGATTCTCAGAAATAGGTTACGTTGACAAAGTTAAAACTGTTGAGTGTATGCATCTATATGAACAAAGATTAGGCAACCTCTCGTGGTTTGGTTGGTGGCTATTTATTATATTTCTTTTAACTTATACCTGTTCTATACCAGATCAAAGAGTAACTTCTGCAGCACATTGTCGCAAAATAAATACCAGGTGTTTACATGTACATCAAACGCATGACACTGCCAAAAGGAAATATGTATAACACTTGTGCACTGTCGAATTTGACCTAATCTAAAACACCAGATATTCAGCTTAGTTTTCAAACTATTATTACAAACGACTTAGTTTCATTCCTTGTTACTAGGTCATGAATGTGGCCCATTTTGTTTTCTTTTAGTTACGGTGTTTCCTTATTTGAGAAACTTTATTATTCACCGAAGTTTTCGTCGTCATTTCCATTGCGTGTTAATAGGAAGCCTTAATTAAGTGTCATACGATCCATTCTGGGTGTGTTGTTTGTACTCCGATAATCTGTGAAGAAGAAGAAAGAAGAGCAACAGGAACAACAAGAAGAAGGGGAAGGGGTAGGAGAAGGGGAATGGGTAGGGGAAGGAAAGGGGAATGGCAAAAGAAGAAGAAGAAGAAGAAGAAGAAGAAGAAGAAGAAGAAGAAGAAGAAGAGGAGGAGGAGGAGGAAGAGGAGGAGGAGAAACAGGAACAGGAAAAGGAAGCGGAAGGGAAGGAGAAGAAGGAGGAGGAGGAGGGGAGGAGAAGAAAGAAGATACAAGAAGAGTCTATTGAGCTGGCTTGAGAGACAGCCATAGGTGTGAAGTGGTAGCGATTTCATTTTCTTATCCTCGGCATATTAGGACGGGTGGTCACTGGTCAGTCATCTTCCTTGCAGGGCCGGTTTAACCACTAGGCGAACTAGGCGGCCGCCTAGGGCGGCACAATTCTGGGAGCGGCAGAAAAGCTAGCCTGCATATAGAAATATTTTTTAAACATTGCCACCGTTTGCCACCATTTTCTTTATCAATAAATGAATTACACGAAAATAAGAAACGTCAACATTTCTGTGGCTAGTGGTGACAGAATTAAGCTTCTCGAAGCTCCAGTTGATAAAAAAACATAATTTGCGAACCTCCATGCTGCAAGAAAGACTAGGCTAAGTCTTGTTAGACTAGTTATCAATTGAACATGATATTGATGGAGACTGATGGAACTCGTTTCTACATTTGCTAATGATAAAGAAATTGAAATGACCTTATATGTTTGTATAGAGTATAGACTCATGGGCGTCCGCAGGGGGCGCGCTCCCTGGATTTTGCGCATATTTGCAGAGAAATTTTGATTTTTTGGTTTTTATGATTATTACAACACGATTTTCAACGTGAGTAGTGTACCGACCGTTAAAATACGATATACGCTCTACAAGTTGGACCTATGTCTTTGTTTAGGCATATCTTTGAAAATTTAACGTATAGGCCTAGAGTTCTCTCTGGGTAATATGGAGATTCACATTGTAAACCCCGAGACTGTATTTATGCCTTCAGCCGTGTCGGACTGTCGGCTAATTGGTATCGTATTCCCTTTACCACCGGCTCGTGTTGTTTTTAGCCGACCGCTGCGAGATAACAGGTTCGGACGGGGAACCGCGTAGTCAGAACGTTATATAGGCCTACATATGCATATATATACACACAAATATATAATTATAATTTATATATATATATACATATATATATATATGTAAATATAAATTGACACTGGCTGGAGCGACAGTTTCTGACTAAGTAATCAGCTTCTTCCCTTAGATGCCAGCTAATACACTTTCTGTCAGACTTTTTAAATACACCCCCTTCGGAAACAGTCCTAAGCCTGGATGAAGGAGGAATGCGAATCTATTGATCACTGTTGTCACACGGTTCGTTAAACTGAAACTTCTACTACTACGCTTTGTAGCCCAGTGCTTGCCCAGTGACTGTTAACTAAACCCGCAGTAGGCCAATAGTAGGCCCCTATAGTCTATAGAAAGTATGCAGTACTGATAAAATTATAATGTAGAATAATATGGGTCGATTGGCTGCATTAACACGAACTTTGTAAAAGTTTAATTTGAACAACATATATATGCACCATAGAAGGCGGGTCAAAACATGGATTCGTTCAACGACAAGTGACGACCGTTTATCAGGTCTCTGTATTATGAGTGTACATCGAAAAAAAGTTTCGGACAACAAAGACGGATTCATAGATAGAGTAATAAATCAATTTGGACAAGAACCCAGACGATTGCAATTGTTATTTGAAGAATAAGGTCAGATTTCAGTCGTATAAAATTTAATTGTCATAATAGTTTTCGACAATGAATGTCTATGAATTTTTTCGCATGTTGGAATCCGCGCCAGAGGATCGAGAGGGAGCCAGCGCCGAGGGAGCGAGCGTCGAAGATGCAGTGATCGGTTGCTTTCGACACCCTATTTAGTCCCTGTGAAAACTATTTAAAAGTTTCCCCCCCCAGAAAAATTCCTACGGACGCCCATGTATAGACTTAATCGTACGTAGGTGGGACTAGGACTTAGTACACGTAGCCGTAGGAGTTCCAAAGTGTTCAAACGACAATAATGCACTGTCTCATTATTTAATATTTACGTTTTAAATTCCCATTTAACGTGCTGCAGCTAGACCATACAGCATAGGCTGCATAGCTTATGCAGTTTTCAGACTATAATAATTATGGATAACTTTTAAATTTAGAAATTATCAAGTGTCATATTTTTTTTTAAATTTAGAAGTAATAGGCCTAACGATTCGTAGGTGATTATAATGAACCACCAATCGATTGTACTAAATTAAAGATGCAACATTCAGTTGCATTCCTGTGTGAAGGTTATATTAACTTAGTTAATTTAGGGCCTAATATTAATTAGTTATCCCACTTAGTACGTGGGGCGCAGTGCGACAGGTTCGCCTAGGGCGCCAAATACTCTGGCGCCGGCCCTGCTTCCTTGCCGTCCTATCTTCCCATCGACAATAAGGTCAGTGTATCCAGTTGGTTAGGGGCGCAGGTGGTGTCGAAATCTAAAAGAGTTTCTGCCCCATCTGGGATCTTAAACCTCAACCACTTGGTTGACAGCCCAGCACGCTAGCTACTTGACTATCGCGGAACTCCAGAAATAGCCTGTTTACGCTATCTTACATCTATTTCTGTCTATGTTTGGGATCAATAAACGAAGATGAATGGCTGAGAAACATAAATAAATAACGACTTGGTCCGGTCAATATAACGGGTGTTCCGGAACCAAAGCCAAAAAAGGAACAGCGGACTGGTTGGTACGCAATGTGTACTAAATAAACTTGATGGTGGATTCCAAATATGGGCTGAAGACAAGCGAGTAAGATGAATAGGATTTTAATGTTTAACCCTTCATCCTGTATAGAATTGCAACCCTTTAGACGCTTCTAATCGATTGGAAAGTCAGTCGAAAATTAACACATTATGCCTCACATTTGATACTTCAACCTATATTCATGTGCCCTGCATAAATTTGTACAGTGGGGGGAAGAAGAAATCGGAAGACCTCACGATGGTTTGATGTGGGCTAGAATGTTGAGATGTGCCCCACCCATAATCTATATATAAGCGGGCATCCAACCCAAACTACGCAATTGTCTGAATTTACAAATTGGGAGTAGGTTAGAAAAGGTGTTCTGTTGTGAGATTACTGTTGTTGTGGGTGCGCATCAGCCGAATGATCCTTCAACCTTCAGATCAGACTTCTGAGTTTTTTTATAGCGCCGTCTAACAGCTGTGTTACCTTTGCCTTACGCTTCTGAATGGTTTCTGTAGAGTCGTGTAAGCAAGCGTATCGTCGTTACCCTGTTTTTACCTTTCTACATTACGTAATGAACGTAAGCAAATGTTGTGCTTAAGCAACATCTAAAAAAGGCGCTTCGTAAATCACGATTACGATGATAATTTATCGAATTCTTTCTGCTGGTGATCGCTGTCGCCGTCAGCTGCTGTTTGGTCCAGTGGCCATATGGAGTGGAGTTGATTGGGTCGGCAGATTTAGGGTTGGAGAAGGGGAAGGGGAAGGGGTAAGCATGGTGTTGGGAGGGGTGGAGTTAGGAAGGACAGACAATATCGGCGCCTGTATGACTGCTGCACTGCTGCAGAGCTCCGATGGTTTCGAATATTCGTCAGCTGAATGAAAACAGAACATCCGTTAATAATTGATGGCTGAGAGCCAGCCACCTAGCCAGCCAGCTGCCCAGCCAGCCAGTCAAACAGCCAGCTTCCCATCCAGCCAGCCAGTCCAACAGCCAGCTTCCAATCCAGCCAGCCAGTCAAACAGCCAGCTTCCCATCCAGCCAGCCAGTCAAACAGCCAGCTTCCCATCCAGCCAGCCAGTCAAACAGCCATCTTCCCAGCCAGCCAGCCAGTCCAACAGCCAGCTTCCAATCCAGCCAGCCAGTCAAACAGCCAGCTTCCCATCCAGCCAGCCAGTCAAACAGCCAGCTTCCCATCCAGCCAGCCAGTCAAACAGCCATCTTCCCAGCCAGCCAGCCAGCCAGCCAACCAACCAGTTTGCCAGACAATCCGCCAGCCACCCAACTAGTCAACCAGCCAGCCAGCTACCTAGCCTGCCAGCCAAACAGCTAGCCAACCGGTTTGCCAGACAATCAGCGGACCAGCCCACCAGTTTGTCAGACAATTACCCAGCCAGTCAACCAGTTTGCCAGGCAATCAGCCAGTCAACCAGTTTGCCAGACCTTATATTCTTAAACGAACGGATGAAAGAATGGATGGTGAGAAGGACACAGGGGAGGACAGAAAGACACAGAGAGAGAGAGAGAGAGAGAGAGAGAGAGAGAGAGAGAGAGAGAGAGAGAGAGAGAGAGAGAGAGAGAGAGAGAGAGAGAGAGAGAGAGAGAGAGAGAGAGAGAGAGAGAGAGAGAGAGAGAGAGAGAGAGAGAGAGAGAGAGAGAGAGAGAGAGGAGAGAGAGAGGAGAGAGAGAGAGAGAGAGAGAGAGGGGGGGGGGGGTCGAAGGACGAACAGAGGGACAGTCATAGAAGGACGGAGAAAACGACTGATGGAACGATTGACTGAAGTACAGACTGATGAAAGGATGAGCTGGAAGAGTAGGAAAGAGAGGAGAGACGTAGACAGGATGGAAACGATGGAGAAAATAGAAGAAAAGGAAAGGGATGGAGGTACTGACAACACGAGACTCAACGAAAACAGACAGACATATAAAAGAATATATGTATGCATGTATGTAGCTGGGCTGAATGAATGAATGAATGAACGAACGAACGAATGACCGAATGAATGAACGAACGAATGAGTGAATGAATGAACGAATGAATGAACGAATGAACGAAAGAATCAATGAACGAATGAATGAGCGAATGAATGAATAAACGAATGAATAAAACCGCCACATGAGTTGCCGTATATAATGAAATCCTATCCCGCACGGTGTCGCCACTGCCGGCATTGCTTGCCAGCGAATGCGAATTCCCGTGGGATTTATTCGGGTTTAATCCCATAATTTCTTCTGCTCGCCTCTTATCCTATTCTGCTCTCTTCGGACGGCTAATCCAGCGAAGTCGAATCCAATCAGGATCAACATCCAGTCCAATTAATTTCTGTCTCGTCTAAACTTACACTGACTTCTACGCTGCGCTTCGCGATCAATGCTCTGCAACAGTGCATGTGTATGCACACATATGCATATATGTATGTATGCATGTATGTATGTATGTATGTGTGTTCGTATGTATTTATGTATGTATGTACGCTAGAGTGGTCCTTATTTTTGAAAGTCTGATTTCACAATGAGGCACCCTGTACTTTTGTTACTACCGGGGGTACTGATGAATCAAAAATTCAGAAAAAATTTGAAGAGGATCTGACAACATTTAGAGGTTGCTACCATCTGATGCTAAAGTTTAAGCCTATGCCACGAGGAAATCATTTAGACTTTGTAGAATAAAACCATTGCAATTTTCTTAATTGAGCTGATGTTAGCAGGTGAGAAAATTGCAAAGTCACATACAGTTGTGTGTGTAATTCATTATTGAACACTATAAATTACTTATAGCAATTAGTATACCCTAATAGTACTTTTGTTTATTTATTTATTTATTTGATAAACAAACGTAGAAATAAATTATTTATTTTTTCAAACTCAGTGGTCCTTCAGTGTTTTTCTTTAACAAGAAAATTTAGACAGTATACTTTTTAAGAAACCCAATATGAAACAAAGTGGTTGCCAAATGACGTAATGGCTGCAAATGCATTATGGAAAAGATGTCAATGAGTAAGCAAGCAATAAGTTGTAATTTATCAAATTATAATTCTATCATTGTGTTGGAGCAGAGGTTGGACAAGGATATGTTGTGGTGTGCATGTCGCCATCACATACTAAAAATAATGTTGGAGGCAGTGGTCATGCTTTCTCTTGGTCCATCGCAAGGTCCAGACATGATGATTATCAGAGATTCCAGAGAGGCTGGCAACTTATAGACAGATCAAACTAGGACACAGTGACATCCGATGAGTTTTTACACGAAGCAATTTCCTGTCACAAACGTTTGGAGCTGACCATCACTTTCTTCGGCAGAGTGTATTCCAGGGGTATATCATTCAGAGCACCAGCTGGGCTGCACAGAACAAAGTGGATGGCCAAGAGTATTTATAGTCATAAGATTTGGATGTTCAAGAGACAGTTCAAGTTGACAAGAAGAGAAGAAAAGGGGATAGCTGACATCTACTTGTTCACAGTAATGACGTATGTCAAAGTCTGGTTTCAAGCATCATATGCACCATTGCTCCTCGAATAGACCTGGATGGGCTCTTGAAGAACATTGAGAGACTGATAAACAAGGAGAAAAATTTTGCAGTTGCAGAGGTTACAATGAAGAAATTTCTGGGTCACCTCTGGTATCTGTCAGAGAAATTGGAGACTTTTGCGTTCTTTGAGGATGGGGTCTTCATTGATTTATCAAGCGCCAATTGGTTGCTCCTCTGGACAAAACTGGCAAACATCCACTAAAGAGAATACCAGGTAACCTCTGCTCAGCTGGAAGCAACTGGAAAATTTTATCACGGAAAACACTAGAAGATTCTTCAGCATTACAAGCATTCCAGCAAGTTTCCTCCAACAAGATGTTGATACTTGGCCAAAAGATGAGAACTACAAGTTAGCCAAGGCCAGTGGCCACTGCCAGCTCAGTAAGAGTTGTGAAAGACATAGCAGAGCGTGAAGTGCACTCATGGACGAGTATAACAAGCTTCAAGCAAATAACGAGGATCATAAGCAGTTTCTGGAATATCGTCACAGATATCCAGACAGGAACAAAGACACTGATTCATTAATACATTAAGTATTAACTGCCCAGAACTAAACATTTTAATGTTCACCTGTGTGTCTTGACCCAAATAGTAAATACTACCGTCCACCACTGCCCACCAGAATTTGTTTTGAATTTGTGCATAAGAATAGTACACAATATCCTATGTTTTGTCTGCGTTTTTACAATATATTTGATATAATTATGTTACGTCTGGTAGCAACCTTTAAAACTCAAAATATCTCCACAAACTTTTCAGTATTATTATTTTTGTACCTAAAACTATAAGTTTGGAGGGTGCCTCGTTTAAAATTACCCCAACAAATTTTTTACATGCAGCTAAGGACCACCCTAATGTACGCATGTGTGTATGCACGATTGTTCGTATGTATGTATACACATATGCATATATGCATGTATGTTCATATGTATGTATTTATGTGTGTATGTATGTTCAGGTGTATGTTTGTAGGTGTGTATGTCTCTATGTTTACGATTATGGTTCGCTCGTGAATAAGCTGGTGCCCTGCGCCTATAGCTTCAGAGTAGCGCTTTAGAAATTTTAAGTTTACGATGTATGCATGTGGGTGTATGTATGTATCTTCGTAGGTACGTATGTATGTAAGTATGCATGTATGCACTATGTTAGGCGTATGTAATACGTATGCATGCATGCATGTGTATCCTCGAGCTTGACTGGCTTCCTGTTCGTTTTTTGTCCTTCCATCTGTCTTCGGACGTGTCTGCTGACGTCGTGTTCGTCCTTCTCCCTGCCAGTTTTGTCAAGTGACCGTTCCTCTGCCTTCCTGTCTGTTCCTCTGTCCTTGTAGATATGCATGCTGCAGTAAAACAGTCAGGAACCGTTGCCAGATACACTTCTGTAAAGCATCGTTTCATCGGCAGAGGTCGCAACGTCCGCTGAGATTCATGTAGCGCATGAACAAATGATTTCACAGATGCTGTCCTGCTGTATTTCAGAAAACTGGTCACGTCTAGAGACACGATATGTTTGTGTCTGTCTGTCTGTCTGTCTATCTGTCTGTTTGCCTGTGTATCTGTCAACCAATGACATACGTTCATTCATTCATTCATTCATTCATTCATTCGTTTGTTTGTTTTTAGTCAGTCACGCAATCAGTTATTCAGTCAGGCAATTAATCAGTCAGTCTGGCAGTCAGTCATTCAGTCAGGCAGCTAATCAGTCAGTCAGGCAATCAGTCGTTCAGTCAGGCAATTAATCAGTCAGTCAGGCAATCAGTCATTCAGTCAGGCAGCTAATCAGTCAGTCAGGCAATTAATCAGTCAGTCAGGCAATCAGTCATTCAGTCAGTCAGGCAACTAATCAGTCATTCAGTCAGGCAATTAATCAGTCAGTCAGGCAATCAGTCATTCAGTCAGGCAGCTAATCAGTCAGTCAGGCAATTAATCAGTCAGTCAGGCAATCAGTCATTCAGTCAGGCAGCTAATCAGTCAGTCAGGCAATTAATCAGTCATTCAGTCAGGCAATTAATCAGTCAGTCAGGCAATCAGTCATTCATTTAGGCAATTAATCAGTCAGGCAATCAGTCATTCAGTAAGGTAATTAATCAGTCAGTCAGGCAATCAGTCGTTCAGTCAGGCAATTAATCAGTCAGTCAGGCAATCAGTCATTCAGTCAGTCAGGCAACTAATCAGTCATTCAGTCAGGCAATTAATCAGTCAGTCAGGCAATTAATCAGTCAGTCAGGCAATCAGTCATTCAGTCAGTCAGGCAACTAATCAGTCATTCAGTCAGGCAGCTAATCAGTCAGTCAGGCAATTAATCAGTCAGTCAGGCAATCAGTCATTCAGTCAGTCAGGCAACTAATCAGTCATTCAGTCAGGCAATTAATCAGTCAGTCAGGCAATTAATCAGTCAGTCAGGCAATCAGTCATTCAGTCAGTCAGGCAACTAATCAGTCATTCAGTCAGGCAATTAATCAGTCAGTCAGGCAATTAATCAGTCAGTCAGGCAATCAGTCATTCAGTCAGTCAGGCAACTAATCAGTCATTCAGTCAGGCAGCTAATCAGTCAGTCAGGCAATTAATCAGTCAGTCAGGCAATCAGTCATTCAGTCAGTCAGGCAACTAATCAGTCATTCAGTCAGGCAATTAATCAGTCAGTCAGGCAATCAGTCATTTAGTAAGGTAATTAATCAGTCAGTCAGGCAATCAGTCATTCAGTCAGGTAGCTAATCAGTCAGTCAGGCAATTAATCAGTCAGTCAGGCAATCAGTCATTCAGTCAGGCAATTAATCAGTCAGTCAGGCAATTAATCAGTCAGTCAAGCAATCAGTCATTTAGTAAGGTAATTAATCAGTCAGTCAGGCAATCAGTCATTCAGTCAGGCAGCTAATCAGTCAGTCAGGCAATTAATCAGTCAGTCAGGCAATCAGTCATTCAGTCAGGCAGCTAATCAGTCAGTCAGGCAATTAATCAGTCATTCAGTCAGGCAATTAATCAGTCAGTCAGGCAATTAATCAGTCAGTCAGGCAATCAGTCATTCAGTCAGGCAATTAATCAGTCAGTCAGGCAATTAATCAGTCAGTCAGGCAATTAATCAGTCAGTCAAGCAATCAGTCATTCAGTCAGGCAACTAATCAGTCAGTCAGGCAATCAGTCATTCAGTAACGTAATTAATCAGTCAGTCAGGCAATCAGTCATTCAGTCAGGCAATTAATCAGTCAGTCAGGCAATCAGTCATTCAGTCAGGCAATTAACTAGTCAGTCAGGCAATTAATCAGTCAGTCAGGCAATCAGTCATTCAGTCAGGCAATTAATCAGTCAGTCAGGCAATCAGTCATTCAGTCAGGCAACTAATCAGTCATTCAGTCAAGCAATTAATCAGTCATTCAGTCAGTCAGGCAATTAATCAGTCAGTCAGGCAATCAGTCATTTAGTAAGGTAATTAGTCAGTCAGGCAATCAGTCGTTCAGTCAGGCAATTAATCAGTCAGTCAGGCAATTAATCAGTCAGTCAGGCAATCAGTCATTCAGTCAGGCAACTAATCAGTCACTCAGTCAGGCAACTAATCAGTCATTCAGTCAGGCAATTAATCAGTCATTCAGTCAGGCAATTAATCAGTCAGTCAGGCAATCAGTCGTTCAGTCAGGCAATTAATCAGTCAGTCAGGCAATTAATCAGTCAGTCAGGCAATCAGTCATTCAGTCAGGCAACTAATCAGTCATTCAGTCAGGCAATTAATCAGTCATTCAGTCAGGCAATTAATCAGTCATTCAGTCAGGCAATTAATCAGTCATTCAGTCAGGCAATTAATCAGTCATTCAGTCAGGCAATTAATCAGTCATTCAGTCAGGCAACTAATCAGTCATTCAGTCAGGCAATTAATCAGTCATTCAGTCAGGCAATTAATCAGTCAGTCAGGCAATTAATCAGTCAGTCAGGCAATCAGTCATTTAGTCAGGCAATTAACTAGTCAGTCAGGCAATTAATCAGTCAGTCAGGCAATCAGTCATTCAGTCAGGCAATTAACCAGTCAGTCAGGCAATCAGTCATTCAGTCAGGCAACTAATCAATCATTCAGTCAGGCAATTAATCAGTCAGTCAGGCAATCAGTCATTTAGTAAGGTAATTAATCAGTCATTCAGTCAGGCAACTAATCAGTCATTCAGTCAGGCAATTAATCAGTCATTCAGTCAGGCAATTAATCAGTCATTCAGTCAGGCAATTAGTCAGTCATTCAGTCAGGCAATTAGTCAGTCAGGCAATAGGTCAGTGGGTCAGTCAGTAAGGCAATCGATCAGTCTATATTTCTTTGATGGGTTTACACAGTCATCCCAGAGACGCACTTTCCTCACGTAGTAGGCCTATAGTTTTCAATTATCTTCGAGAATTTATCCTTTGGTTTAAAATAATTATGATTACAACGACGATGACGGTAATAATACCAATTATAATAATTACAGTTATTATAATAATAAGAATTCCGATAATAATATTAACAATAAAGTCATAATTTACTTGTGCGTGACTATAGGCCCCTACTGACCTTTCAACGACCCATTCTCTCAGGTGAGATGATTGTAATCCAGGTATGAGACTAACACGTGATAAAGGTGATCTCTTATAGTTCCGTGCTACAGTTCCATCATCATGAAAACAGCCTCTTCGAGTGCAACCATTGGACTCTTGCGAAATCAGCCATCATTATCTTTCTACACATTAACAACGATCGAATATGGTATTATTATTATTATTATTATTATTATTATTATTATTATTATTATTATTATTATTATTATTATTATTATTATTATTATTATTATTATTATTAATTATTATTATTATTATTATTATTATTATTATTTTTTTTTTGCCCTGAGGTACTTCGTTCCCTCAGGGTCTTAGAGATTAAATTAGTTGTTTTTTCCGGAACGGCTAACCCTCGTCCAAGTCCTGCTGGGCTGATACCATTGAGCCGCTATTATTATTATTATTATTATTATTATTATTATTATTATTATTATTATTATTATTATTATTATTATTATTATTATTATTATTATTATTATTATTATTATTATTATTATTATTATTATTATTATTATTATTATTATTTTTTTTAGTAGTAGTAGTTGTAGCAGCAGCAGCAGCAGCAGCAGCAGTATTGTCTGTACAGGAACCACTGACCAGTAATTCAATCTCATGTCAACGTGGGTATATGGGTTAGATAAGAAATGTAGTTTAATTCTGCTGCTGGCATAGGTAGACATGAGAGAAAAAAGGATTGTTTGGATGAAGTCACATGTAAACTATCTTGGCGACTGTTTGGTACATTGTGAGTTGTTGTCTTCTTGAACATTAAATATATTATGTACATTTTAGGAGGAACTCTTCACCATTAACTGGTGGCAGAAAACCATCTCTTTCTATAGTCTGTGAATGTCATTGTCATAATGTATACGTCCTTTCTATACTTATACTGTACCTTCCATTGTCTCTCGCAAGTGTAGGTCGCTCGCCTACACTTGGCTCTAATCTAAGTCTTGTAACTGATTCGCATTTACCTCATATCCATATAGGTATAAATTTCTAAAAATGTTAGTCCGTCGCTCTAATTTTAGTTCTCTCACACTGTGATCATTTCCTTTAGTCCGTATATGAGTCATTTTCTGCTATTAGATTAATTAGACATTTGTGCTGTCACAACGATTTTTGAAATCAAACTCGCCATAATTTCTCTTCAAATCAATTATTTCTATGAATTTACTATTGAGGAGATTATTGTTTCCATGGTTATTTTGGATATATGCTTTGCTGTTTATTTTATCTGTTGAATTTTAATTTGAAAATGTCCACTCCGTTACCGTCACTTTCACACATTGCCGCACTAAAATTATAGAAATACGACTACAAATGATAGTTTTCCAAGAACTTAATGTGATTCGTAAACAGGATTGAAACGCCTTTCATTTAAGAAGTTTGTCATTAAACGAAACAGTACTTATTATGGCTAAATGCATTAGTTTCAGCTGTCACATGAAATAATGTCCACTCCGTTACCGTACATAAATCCTTGCACTACTACCTACTTACGAACATATGGGCCTGCTGCAAATTAGTTGTACCATTTATGACGTATGTGCTTGTGTATACTTCCCTTTAAATGCTGACTTTTCGAAGTGATGCGGTAACAATTTCGTTTAAAAGATGTAATCTATGTATGATAAGTTTAATAGGCGTCCACTCCGTTACCGAGAATTAACCTACATTGAAGATGCTCAGGTTTGCAACAATTATCAGGTTTCAACTCCTAAATGAACAAAATTGATAGGTAGGAAAATGTGGTCTGAAACGTTGGCGATAATAAATGTGTTTCATGTTATGTTGAAATTGTCCACTCCGTTACCTGTCCACTCCGTTACCTGTTACACAGCAACGGATTGGACATAGTAGTAATGGAGTGGGCAATGTTAGGTAATTTACGACAAAATAGCATTTCATTAATGCTAGTTTGGGACCTGCATTGAGTATTGGTAAGAAGCTGGCTGGTGTGGAGAAATTTGACTACGTCAATGGATAAAATGTGCTACCATATCCAGTTCATACAGGCATGACCCACTTGCAAAATGGGAACACCTTAAGCCAATACTTCTTGATATGCGCCAGAAAATTCCAGAAATAACAGACCTCCATTTGTTCTCCCATTGCGGCGATTGGTCTACCACCCAATATCGAAATAAACAGAATTTCTATTTGATATGTACGAGGATTTTTTGTCTTGGATTTGAAAGGGATAGTTGAGATTTTTTAATGGCCATGGTAAAGGCACACCGGATGCAACTGGAGGGTCTTTGAAGATTCATCAGTTGTATACAGATACAAACTTGTGTATATCCTACCTTAGTCTGAGTTGTTTCTGCATGAGACATCAGCAGATGCAAATATGGATATAAATTCAGCGATCTATAGCACACTGTCAACCAAGTCATTTATAAAAAAAACGTCGTTATCTCTGTCCAGATAATCGTGAAGAGACCGATAGTGGTAACGTTGACAAGTTTCGCCCAAAGCCTTCAAAACGCATTTCACCAAGATTCATGTGACAAAACTGCTAAATTGCTTTTTAAATCCGTAGTGTAGTTCTGTGCGTTTGTTTATGCATGCATGTTGCCATGCATCTTAGGTTCATTTGTCTTAAGAACGATGCATACTTTAGCGTTCGAAGTTGGTAAAGGAGTAGACATGGAATGGTAACGGAGTGGACATTTCTTTTAGTGTAAGACAATGCTGTACTGCATGTTACCGAGTTGATAATTATGAGTTTACTAAAAATGTAGTTAAGTAACACAGTGTAGTTCAGGGTAACATGTAGTTATTTGATGTTGCTTTGGTTTTTCATTAAAATGTATGGAGAAGCAGGTTTGGTAACGGAGTGGACATTGCTAATTTGGGTGTTGTCAAAATACTTGTAAAAACTGATGAAACTACAATATTAGTGTGCAAACGCGCCCATATTTCTTAAGCGCATACATTACTGGTCAACATAAGATGAATAAATTATTCATCTGAAAGAAAAAAATTTCTTGCATCTCCAAAAGTGAACTTAATCTAATACCAGAAAATGTCTCATATATAATTTTATATATATAGTTACGTACACTTATAACTAGAGGCAGTCAACACTTAAACGCGTTTAATAACTAATCTCTGCAATACAACTGCTTTATCTAACACAATTTCCCTTTCAATATAAAAGTAGCCTACGTTCACAGCGATGTGAAGTATTGAAGCTGAAGATCAACTGCTAGTCGTCGCAGATATATTATACTAATGTAACGATCATATAATTATATCATCATCTTATTTTTATCATTACTATTTTTATCATTATTACAGTTATTACCAAATTTAATCAAAATAATGTGTCATGAAGAACCTGCAATTTTATAAAGTACTCATGAATGGATTTGCATAGACTTTATAAGAGGGTGGATTTGGGTGATCTGAGTGGTTGATGTGGATGTTTGGGTTGGGTATGAGTAGCATTGTTGTTTGCTAGGGGGCGTTGGAGTGAGATTAGGAGGTGCTGATAGAATGCCGATGGCTCGGAGAAGTGTGGATGAGATTGGTTGGGTTGGGATGAGTCGAGTGTGGTTATGTTGTATTTTTAGTGGAATTGGGCTTGGCTGATATGTGTATGGTCGTGTGGGTTGCGGTTGAAGAGTTTTGGGCCTCGCGCAATAACTAAACACTTCCAAAACCTTTGCTTGGGGTAAGTGAAGACATGCGTCGTGGAAGTTCATTTAGCTACTGTTAAGGTTTACGACACAAGTCTGGGCGATTCCATTTCCGTCGAAGTACAAAACCAGTGGCACTTACGGCCTCCACAACGTGCCATAAAACTGAAGACGTCCGTGCTCCGAGTGAACAGGTCCTAAGCAGGCGTCCGTCGTTTTATTTAGCGCCTAAGTTTATTGAAGGCAGCGGTCGAAAAACAGTGGCCTGCGTATAACCTGGGAAAAGCAATTCGGTCGACGAAGAATGAATTAAGATGGCGGACGATGAGTATATATGGAGCAGAGGAGACGCCTCGGGTTTATAACCAAACTCTCGTCGTCCGAAGCGTTATCTATGTTCTCATTGTGCGTCTATGGGTGGTTGGGTGACTGGGTGTGTGCGTGAGTATGCATGTAGGTCTCTATGTATCTATGGATGGGTGGGTGGGTGGATAGACGGATGGAAGGATGGACGGACGGACGAGTGGCTTATATATTAGTCTACTGTCCTCCTAATAATGAAGTCCACTTGTTCCAATGGTCTTTCTATCATAAAACCTGACGGTCTGCTGCACATGCGGTCTGTGACGATGGGAAGCGTTATCGGCCGCCGCGGACAGCGTGACAGTAGAGCGATCAATGGCCCTGACCGCGTGGCACAAGAGCAAACAAACACGCAAGAAATATGCTTCGGAGCCGAACTATCGCCGCAACACAAACTTTGCATTAGGTATGACGAATTGGCCCAAGGAGACGCGGAGAGGGAGGTCTGAGAGAGACAGGGCTAGAGGCATGCAGGGATGGAAGAATACACGGAGGGAGAGAGTGGCTCTGAGAGAGGCCCGGATACAGGAAGGGATGGAGGAATACACGAACATAGAGAGAGAGACAGAGAGAGACAGGGTAGAGGCAGGGATGGAGGAATACACGAACATAGAGAGACAGACAGACAGAGAGACAGAGACAGACCGAGAGAGAGATACAGGATAGAGGCAGGGATGGAGAAATAAACGGAAGCAGAGCAGGAAGCTCTGAAATAGGCAAGGACAGATTCGCCATTCAGGATGAAGGAACTCACGGAGGCACAGAGGGGACATGGAGGCACTAAGAGAAGCCGGAATAGAGACAAGGAAGGAGGCATAACACCGAGAAGGAGGTAGAAAGGGAAGCGGAAACGGAGGCCTGGACGAAGGAAGAAGGAAAAATGAAGACAGGCTGGATAGATGGATGGATGAATGGATGAATGGATGGATGGATGGATGGATGGATGGATGGATGGATGGATGGATGGATGGATGGATTGATGGATGGAGGGACGGACGGACGGACGGACGAATTGATGAACGGAAGGACGATCGGGTGGACATGTGGATAGATGGATGGATGAATAAGTGGGATTAAACCGGTGGAGAGATGAATGAATGGATGACCGGATAGATGGACAGAAAGAGGAAGTGGACGACAGCAAGGGCGCCTGTGAAGATGGAAGTGCGGATGTTGGATGGAAGAGGGAATATGGATCGATCGTCGGACGAAATCCAATGAGACGCCACCAGGTCGTGTGCTTTCGAAATGGAAATCTCAGATTCGAAAGCAGCAGCCGAGGATGCTGACGAGATAGGAGGATGGGAGGAGCGATGGGGATGGGGAGGGGTGAAAGAGGATAAGAATGAAGCTAAGAGATAGAGTATGATGGATGGGAAAAAAGAAAGGAAGGAAGGAAGGAACAAAAAAATTAAACGAAGAAATGAAGAAACCAAAGAAGGAAAGAGTGACAGAAAGAAAAAAGATGGAAAGAAGGAAACTAGGGAGGGGGACAGAGACAGAGACAGAGACAGGGAAGGAGGGAAAAAGAGAAGCAGCTGCTAGAGGGTAGAGAGGGAGACATGGAGGATAAATACATTGACGGAAGCAGCAAGGAACAAAAGGACACGACAGAGGAAAAGACAGATTGAGGCAGAGAGGGAGGTAGGAAAAGAAAGAAGAAGGGAGGGATAGAGGCATGGAAGAACGGAATAGGAGAGAGGGGGAACCAAAGCAAGAAAACGACAATTAGATCTACAGTGATGGATGCAAAGAGGGAGGCTGCAAGGGAGACATTGAGTCATATTGTATATGGTGTATTGGGCGGGGGAGGGGACGGGGCTGTGGAATGGAGTGAGGTCGAACATCCGGGTCCTAAGCAGCACGACGATGAAGCTCTTGGATGCTGCTGATGCTAGGGATGATGAAGAAGATGATGCTAGATATGGAGATCACGGCATACACAAGTCAAGTCTTAAGAGCAGTGAGGGCATTTAGTAATAGCTGAAGTAGCAATAATTGGAAAAATTCTGAGAATAATATTAGTTACGCTGATAGTAGCCCGATACATGTAGTAATAATAATAGTAATATTAGTATTAATAGTAATAGTAATAAATTTGCAGTTGCAATGACAGGAGCATTATTAAAAGTAAGAGTAACAGTGAGAGTAAAAGGGACGGTGCAAGTAACAGTACGGTGGGATGGAAGAAGGAGGGAGGTTCAGAGACGGGAATGGAAGCTTGGAAGAAGAAAGAGAGGGGGAGGAGAGAAAGGGAGGCAAGGAGAGAGAGGGAGGGAGTGTCTAAATGAAGAGCTTTCTCGTCGAGAAAGGACGTCATCCGTGCTCTGGTCGTTGCATACGGCCACTCCTTCCGTGATCCTTCCCCGTCGACATCTGTCCTCCTTCGTCTGTTTTCCCTCTGCGTATCCCTATCCTCGTCCTCCTCCTCGTCCTCCTCTTCCCGTTCCTCCTTCTGCCATCCTATCTTATTCTACGACGAAATTAATTCCGCTGGGGAAGTCGCTGTCTTTGTTATCCAACGGTCGGGTTTTGTTTCCAGGGCAAGTGGCTACGATAAATCCATAAATCCATAAATCCAGGCAGACATACCCACATACAAACACAGAAATACACATACACAGGCGTATAGATAGGCAGATAAACAGATGGAGAAAGGAAAACTCAGAAGTCGGAAGCGAGAAAGGGTGAAGGAAGAGCAGAGGGAGCTCTAGGGTGGCCGACGATTGCCGCCGTTTATGGGTGAAATGGCGTTAAAGAGGGGTTCTACCCTCGGTCCATGAACGCCCTCTGGTGTACGTTTAATGGCGCTTCGTCGTTTAATAGACAAGAGTAAATAAGGAGGAAGCAGGAAGAGGAAGATGTGGAAGATGAGGAGCTGGAGATATCGAAAAGAAGATAAAACCAGGAAATTGGAGGAGGAAGAGGAGGAAATGAAGGAAGAGTAGGAGTAGTAAGAGGATAGAGAGAAAAGAAAGAGGATGACAGGGAGTAGGAATATGGAGAAAGATGTCGGAGTAAGAGGAATAGGAAGGGAGACGGAGGGAGACGACGAAAACGAGGAAGAAGAGGAGATAAATGGCGATGACGATGATGAGGAGGAGGATGAAGTGGAGGAAGAAGAGGAAGAGCAGGATGTAGATAAGTAGAAGAGGTACAAGACAATGAAGGTGAATAGCAAGAGGAGGAGGAATAATCGGAGGAGGAGGAGGTGGAGAAGGAAGAGGAGGAGGAGGATAAACGATGGCTTTGCTTTCTGATCGGACTGTAAAGAGCATACATCATTGCGTCACAATGACCAAACCCTCGTAGCTCGACATTCGCCGATTCAACACCCTGGCGCTTAATAAATGGTTCCGTCATCTCCACTCTCCCTCCTTTCCACCCTCCTCCGCCCCTTTCCTCTTATTTCTCATGCAGATCAAATACGTGTTCAGCTGCTGAGGCAGAAAGGTTTCTTCGCCATTCATCCATCTCCCAGCTTCTACCTGCATCATGGCTCCTGTCTTGATCTATTGCGTTTCTCTACAACATCTACGCACACAAGCACATCGAATTCTACATTCTACACAAACAAACGTCCATAGTAAATAGACATACCACATATATATATATACGAATATATATTTGAATATATACTTAAATGTGGAACTAGGAACAGGGAACTGCAATGTGTATATATTGAGAAAATGAAATTTGAATGTATAGGGGATTATTTTGTGCAATTACGAGTTTTGCTTGTTTGAGCTTGTATTGGGTCATGGGACGTCAACATTTTTTTATTACTAAGTAAATTAAGGCAAATATGACAGCTAATAAAGATGGCCTAAGTTGGGCTCAGGTTAAGCTCTTCGTTTTAATTTTACTTACCAGCGGTTTTGAAGTGTTTAATTTTAATAAGGAATCTTCGCTGAGTCAATACATTCAATAATTGGCGATTTACGTCGTTTTTGAGTAAAACCAAGATATTATGAAGCCGTAGTTGTAGACTTGTAAGTACAATTTTACTGGTTACTGTTGACAAATTGAAGATATGCTTGGTGAAATATAGGTCAGTTGCTACCAGCGTGTTCCTATGTCACACTAACGCAGATTGTGAACATTGAGCTTACGTTAGTAGTCGACTCGCTTAACGGTAACAAATTATCACTAAATTACGAAAAAACTTCTTTCATAATATTCACCTCCCATGGGAAAATGCTGCCACCCAAGGAATCCATGGTATACTCCTCAACGAACTCCCTATTTCACAGGTCGTCTCAACAAAGTTCCTGGGGTTGTATATAGACCAGCACATAACCTGGAAGTGAAACGTCCACATATAATCTATACTACAAATATAGCAAAGAATATAGGAATAATACCGCGTGTATCCCATCTTCTGCCATGCAATTGATATTCGCATGAAATTATGCTACTCTCTTATATACCCCTACATCAATTACTGCACGATGGAATGGGCCTCTATAGATATAATTCTAGACTACAGGCAAATTGGTTATGCTGCAGAAACGGGCACTACGGGTCATTGCCAAAGCCCCCTCCCTCTGGATTATACAGTAAAGATTTGTTCGCCGAACTTAGCTTACTCAAATTGCACCAAATATAAACACTGCAGAAATAGGTAACTATATCATATGTATATGTATCGTTTCACCAACAATCTCTTACCCTCTTATTTTAATGATCACTTCAAATAAATATGTAGCTCTGCAATAGTTTTGTGTATATATATATCTATATTAATAAAGCTACAATTCTGTGTGTGTGTCTGTCTGTCTGTTTGACCGGGCTTAACTTCTACAATTTTGCACCTTTTCACTCTAAACCTTCACTGCTGTGTCGGTCTCGGCATGGGACACCCAGTGGAAGGGTTCGCGCCCCCCGTTTTCACCGCTACCATGGTGAAAAACGGCCAAAACATCGCCCCAAGCGATAGGAAAATTACCGTCCCATAGGCTTACTGCATTGGATGCAGTCCCTGCAGTAACGTTAGGATTACTGCATTGGACGCATGCACGTGTAACAAACATCGAAGATAAATTTATTGTTGGTAAGTCAATTTAGTTTTTCAGATATCTACTGGAAACCTTCACTTAACTATAATTGATTTCTTGCAAACTGCGAAGCGGTCAGTCCACGGCAGAGGTCTCTAGACGCGAGAAGGCGTATACAAGACTGCGAAGCAGTCTCCGCTGTACGCCAAAAGGCGTCTACAAGACTGCGAAGCAGTCTCCCCCACAGGTCGCCAGACGCCACAAGAGCCTCCAAGACTGCGAAGCAGTCGCCGTCAGAGGGCGACTGCGAAGCAGTCAGTCCACGGCAGAGGTCGCTAGGCGCCAGAAGGCGTAAACAAGACTGCGAAGCAGTCTCCGCTGTACGCCAGAAGGCGTCTACAAGACTGCGAAGCAGTCTCCCTCACAGGTCGCCAGACGCCACAAGGACCTCAAAGACTGCGAAGCAGTCGCCGCCAGAGGGCGACTGCGAAGCAGTCAGTCCACGGCAGAGGTCGCTAGACGCCAGAAGGCGTATACAAGACGGCGAAGCAGTCTCCGCTGTACGCCAGAAGGCGTACACAAGACTGCGAAGCAGTCTCCCCCACAGGTCGCCTAAATTTTTTCCTTATTCGCTACACAGATTGAAGCTTATACCTAAATTTTTCCTTATTCACAGGGCGACTGCGAAGCAGTCAGTCCACGGCAGAGGTCGGTAGACGCCAAAAGGCGTATACAAGACTGCGAAGCAGTCTCCCCCACAGGTCGCCTAAATTTTTTCCTTATTCGCTACACGGATTGAAACTTGTATACCTAAATTTTTCCTTATTCACAGGGCGATTGCGAAGCAGTCAGTCCACGGCAGAGGTCGGTAGACGCCAGAAGGCGTATACAAGACTGCGAAGCAGTCTCCGCTGTACGCCAGAAGGCGTACACAAGACTGCGAAGCAGTCTCCCCCACAGGTCGCCTAAATTTCTTCCTTATTCGCTACACGGATTTCAACTTATACCTAAATTTGTCGCTTATTCGCTACAGGGATTGAAACTTATAACCCCGGGCAACGCCGGGTAAACCAGCTAGGACCTCCAAGACTGCGAATTGAAACTTATACCTACATTTCTTCCTTATTCGCTACAGGGATTGAAACTTATAACCCCGGGCAACGCCGGGTAAACCAGCTAGTATATATATATACATGAATCATAACTGCAGTACATATCACATTTCATGGCTATATTTTCATGAATTTAGTACTCCAGATATAGTAACATATTACTCAATTATCAGTACTTTACTAAACTATACTTAACTGCATTGTACTGTACTCTACTGAACTATACTATACTATACTATACTATACTATACTATACTATACTATACTATACTATACTATACTATACTATACTATACTATGCTATGCTATGCTATGCTATGCTATACTATACTAAACTGTACTGTACTGTACTATACTATACTATACTATACTATACTATACTATACTATACTATACTATACTATACTATACTATACTATACTATACTATAGTATACTATACTATACTGTACTATCGCCCTATACGATATTGTAGTATAAGTTTTTACAACTCTTGAGCTGAAATTTTAAGGAACCTGTTGTAAATGGATAAAGCGTTGTTTACGAAACGTGGTGTTATCGTGCCATACAGCTGTAACTATTAAATCGGTGTTTTCCGCGGAATTTTCCGGCGTATACTGTATACCGTAAACCGAGTCCTAAAATCGACATGACATTGTAGCTAAATTTTGAAGCACGATGAACTCCGGCGATAACGTTGACTCGGTCGTCTAGCGTGTAATTTCGGATTTCTTTAATCGAAATCCCAACGAGTTTCATTTTCTGACGTCATTTAATGCCATCAGCCGCTCCAATCGGACGGAACTATATCAGCCTGGGCGGATCGATACCACGGGGCTTCTGCGGACGGCCACTGTCCGGGCACGAGGGCTCTTATCGACCGCCGGCTAGACAGTTCATTTGGACCGACAGACCGATAAATAAAATAGAATAGAATGTAATGTAATAGAATATACAATAGAAAATTCAACAGAAAACATAGAAATTCAGAAAATAAAAATGTGCAAAACAGAACCGAACAGAGCAGAACGGGTAGGATTGGATAGAATAGAATAGTATAGGATCGGATAGGATTGGGTATTATAGGATTGGGTAGGATTGGATTTTATAGGATAGGATTGGGTAGGATAGAATAGAATAGGATCGGATAGGATGAGATTGGATAGGATAGGATTGGATAGGATAGAACAGGATCGGATAGGATTGGGTATTATAGGATTGGATAGGATAGAATTGGGTAGGATAGAATAGAATAGGGTCGGATAGGATGAGATTGGATAGGATAGGATTGGGTAGGATAGAATAGAATAGGATCGGATAGGATTGGATAAGATAGGATAGGATTGGATAGGATAATATAGAAAGGACTGTATAGGATTAAATAGGATAGGATAGAATGGGGCAGGACTGGGCAGAGACAGGACTGAGGACAGGTCAACTGAGACCATGAGTGGACAGTATTAGAATGGATTGGATTGGAGAGAAATTACTGCAGAAGACCTCAGACAATTAGATTAGATTATAAAACGATTGTGACTGGTCTGCCAAAACTGACATCATTAGATATTGATGGCCTCTCAGCCGATGAGCTCATCAGTTGGGTGCTACATGCCAGTCGGCTGACTGATCGCTCTGTCTCATCGGCACAAATTATTAAAAAAGCGCCGGCCGAGAATACTGCATTCGAACCGGAAGTCCCTAATCAAAAGCCAACCAGCAGACGCAGACCTCTCTGCCAGCTGTGACGTCACAGATTGAATGAATATTTGAATGAATGATTGAATGATTGAGTAAATGAATGATTGAAATGAATGGTTGAATGAATGATTGAATGAATGATTGAAATGAATGTTTGAATATGATTTAAATGAATGATTGAATGAATGATTGAATGAATGATTGAAATGAACGAAAAGGTTGATGGACACATAGGCATAGACCCGGGGGGGGTGAGACGGGGCACGTACCCCCAATAATTGAGACGGACTGTACAACCAATGCAACATGTGTAGAATGAATAACCAAATCCTCTCCAATATTTTGGATAGGTTTACGCCGGTAGATGGACAAGCGAAGGAATGAAGGAGATTCGTCGTCTGCGACATCATTTTCATCTTCATTATTATCATGATTGTCTTGGTAGTCACCATTGTTATCACGATCAACCATATGGCCGTGATAACCGTCGTCGTAATCATCATCGAATACTACGGATGGATTAGAGAGTGCAAGATTTTCAATTGGGGGAGGGGGTCGAGCAAACAGGAAGAACCTGTAGCTGTAAACTTCGCTGTTAACGAATACAGTCTTGTGAAAAAGTACGCGTCACTCATTACAATATCAACAGAGTTTCCTAGGTCTAATTGCTAGGGTGTATTAGGCGTGTAATAGAGGGAGGAAGGGAGGGAGCAAAGAAGCAGGAAGGGCTGGAATGTAACAAAAAAAAATTACAACTAAGAGAATTTTAAGCAGCATTATTCCTTTGACTATTTAAGCCTGATTTAGAACCTTTGGTTATGAGCTTGTTTTTCATTATTGACTTATGAATATATTATTGGTATTATTTTTATTTGTTTTATTTGTTAGTTTGTAGCCTATTACTCATTAGGATTAAAAGATGTCCGCAGATGGCAATACGAACAGCTAATCCTACATGTAATTTTTTATTATTATTATTATTATTATTATTATTATTATTATTATCATCATCATCATCATCATCATCATCATCATCATCATCATCATCATCATCATCATCATCATCATCATCATTGTCAACCCAATCCTTCCGTTGACAATCCTTCTGATTAAATCCTTGTTCTCTTCGTACTTAACGCCTATTTAACGTTCACCTTTTGAACACTAATTCTACGTATAAGTATAACCTGAATTAATCAGCAACACAGTTTAATATCTTTTCAGTTTAATAAGAAACAAACAGACAGAACTCAATTCGATTACAACTCAACTAGTCAGCCACACTACTACAGCGAACACACGAAATCAAACTTCTCTAGTCAGCATAATTCTTCGCGCCTCTTGACACACCTGTCTTCTGTGCGCCTAAGCGAACTCTAATAATATACATATAGCGCGCCGCTGCCGAGATTGGCCGGCCGCGCGTGTCACTAAGACTAAACGTTATACATCTATCATATATACATATAGGGCCTACACGTGAAACTAAAGTAAGCGCACTAAATATATACGCTAATATCTTGCACTGCAAGACTGTACACAAAACTCAGTTCACATTACCTCCTTCCTTTTTCTGGAATTGAGCAAATTAAATTTCAAAATTTGCGAAATTACCAAAATACATGAAACATATATATATATCTAACTAATTAATGAACAGTCTTACGATTACTTATAACCTTGACAAACAATCAGCAATAACATTCAATCTGCCCTTCTTGTACTTCACCTCAACATCAAAAGTTTGTAAGGCTAACGCCCAACGCACAAGTTTAGCAGACTTAGACATTGACTCAGTCAAATATGTAAGAGGATTGTGATCAGTAAAAATGAAAATTTTTGATCCAATTATAATTTCTTTTAACTTGTTTAAAGCCCAAACAATAGCATAGGCTTCCTTTTCCACAGTAGCCCATCTCTTCTGGGTATCAGTTAATTTCTGACTGATAAATGACACAGGGCGTTCTATTCCCTTGTCGTCCATCTGTGTTAAAACAGCACCGACTGCAAAGTCACTACTATCGCAGTACAAATTGAATGGTTTTCCCACTTCAAAAACATATAACACTACTTTGGATCGCACAGCCTCTTTAAGTAAATCAAATGCTTGCTGATGTTCAACAGTCCAATCAATCTTATCAGAAACACGTTTACTAGTTAAATCAGATAAAGGTTTCGCAATCTGTGCAAAGTCCTTAATAAACTGTCTGTAATAATTAAAAAACCCAAGCAGTTGCTTAACTTGCTTCTTAGTTTCTGGGATCTTCAAATTAGTCAAACTTTCAATTCTGTCTGGATTCATCTTTATCTTACCAGACCCAACCACATGACCGATAAACCTTACTTCAGACTTACCAAATATGCATTTTTTCAAATTTAAGGTAACGTTATGCAATCTCATTTGCATCAAAAATGCATCTAACTGCTGTAAATGAATTTTCCAATTGTCAGAATGCACAGCAATGTCATCAACATACGGTTCTGCAAAGTCACTTATAGGCAGTAAAACTAAATTTATCGCCTTAACAAAAGTTCGGCCTGAATTTATCATTCCAAAAGGAACACGAGTAAATTCATACAGTCCATTATGTGTTACAAAAGCTGTCTTCCATTGATCAGATTGTTTTACAGGACAAGTCCAATAAGCACTTCGACAGTCCAAAATAGAAATCACATTACACTTTCCAACTTTGTTCAAAACGTCTCTGACAATCGGCATAGGATATTTACAATCCACTGTGAATGAGTTAATGTATCTGTAGTCACAGGCAAGTCTTAAAGATCCGTCTTTCTTTTTAACAATAACCAAAGGGCTTGCCATTCTGCTCGATGATGGTTTGATAATGTTTGTTTTTAACATTTCTTTGATCTGACGTTCCACTTCTGCTCGATAAATCAAAGGAATTCGATATGCTGCAAATTCCTTTGTGCCTTGCTCTCTTGTTATACTGATTTGGGTATTGTAACTGCTTTTCTTGAGAGCAAGATTCTGCAAACAATAATGCTTTCTCCGTAGTTTCTTTGAGTTCTTTCAAATGCTTTTCGTGAAAAGGAATTTTCTTGTGCCATTTCCTCGGGTTGTCTATTAGGTCCATTGTCATTCTCCTGAAGGCGACCTCTTCTCTTGAGACTGGAGTGATAGGTACTCTATCCATCACCAAACTCCTTGCCTTTAGTTGACACTTCTCGCAAGACTTACAAAATTTCACAATGTCCCTTCTCATCTTTGGCCATACAAAAGACAACTTTATTCGTTCTCTTGTTTTCTCTTCTCCTAGATGTCCTCCAAACACTGATTCATGCGCCAACTCCATCACTTTAATTCGTCTGTCTTTTGGTAACACTAGTTGATATATCGTCTGGTCTAATATCTGATATTTCTTATGCAATAAACCGTTGATTACACAGAATTCAGATTCTTTCTCTTGTGCTAACTTCCACCACGGCTTCAACGATTCATCCTTTCTCTGTTGCTCTTCGAACTTCTTCGAATCGGCAATCTGCACCTTTTGTTCTTCGTCCATCTCTTCATCTCTATACAAGTCTCCTATCCCCACATCACATTCATTGTCTTCTTCAGTTTCATTTAATGTGCCATTCTCGCATGCAGCCATCTCTTGCTTATTCATCTCTGCTATTACACCATCTCGCGATAAGCTTCGTTGCTCATTACTTTCGTTTTCCTCATCACTTGAACTTTCAGTTTCACTCTTCTCATCAACATCTACCATTTCCTGTTTCCGACTCTGCGCTCTCGTCATTACATTTGCTTGTACACTCACATCTCCTTGTATCGTTTTGACCTTCATCTGTGGTACGGCTTTTAATTCGGCAATTATCTCTGGATGCAACAAGAATCTTTCTGTACTGCCCATCTTTGCAATACTAGCACACATCAAGGTGACATAAGGTGTAAGTGAACACTGGATTTTACGCGGAAATCCCTCTTCTTCTACGTCACTACCACACAGTCTAACATCCACTTTCACCAATCTCGCAGGAATGGCATCTCCTGCCACACATTGCAAGTTCACTTTTCCAATTTGTTCCACCTTCATGCCTTCCAGTAATTCTTCACTAATCACCGGAATTTCTGCACCCGAGTCGCTCAGTGCTTTGACTTTCACTGGCTCTCTACCGTCTACTCCACGAATTTCGACCTCGACATATTGCAAGAACGATTTCTTCAATATTCGACTGTCATCTTTTCCTATGACTTCTCTCTGAATTCCAGCATCCAATAGAATTTCTTTTTGAATACCGCATTTCATTACTGACTTTACTTCAGTCTCTTGGTTTTCTTGACTCGCGGTTTGATTATCTGTATCACTAACCACTTGAATCAGATTCACCCTTGTGCGTTCTTGATTTCTGCCAGAACTAGCTGCTGCCACTGGAACTGGACAAAATTTAACCAAATGTTTGTCTGAACCACAGTTGTGACAACGCTTCACAACCATACCTCGTTGTTCATTTCCTTCATTTCTCTTATACTGCGTAAACGATGTGTTGCCTTCCCTCTTGGCAAACGGCGCTGACGATTTGTTAAATCCCTGACGACCAAACGTCACTTCTCTGGTCTCATTGGGTACAGGGACACTAGCCTTGACTTCTTTACCTTTGAACTGATTCCCTGTTCCTGGATTACTTCTCCACTTTCCACTCTGGCTTTGGTTTACGGAACGTTGAGAAGGATAACTGTTTATATTTGGGATCGCAAACCCAATTCGATTGTTTACATGAATGTCTGCTAGGTCTGCCACTGCACTAGCTTGGAGACAGTCAGTTCCTTCCTTCGACAATACAAACTGTAGTGGACCTGGCGGTAAACATTCTTTTAGCTTATCCGCTACCAGCAAATCAAAGAGCGTATCATACTCTCTGTTCACGTTTCGACTTCTCACGTAATAGTTTAGCAAGTTCTTCAGTCTTGCCGTAAACATCGTATAAGTCTCTTCTGTCGTCTTCTTAGCATCCACAAATCTGGCTCTGTATTCTCTCGAGGTCAATTTAAATTCTTTTAATAAGTGCTGCTTGACTCTATCATAATTGTCTAGATCATCGTATGACAATCTATTCAGAACGGTTCGAGCTTTCGGCGTCATCAATGGTAGTAATAATTTAACCCAAAACGGCTTCTCCACAGCAAAGCTACGAAACGCGTTCTCGACTGTTTCAAAATATAATGGCACCTCCATCATATCAGTTGGCATTTGAGGCAATACATGCTTCATTGCATCACCTATTTTCTTAATTTTTGACACCAAAGTTTCACTTTCTTGCTGCTTCCTTCTTTCTGCTTCTCGTTCTTCTCTCATTTGCGTTTCTTTCAATGTCAATTTTGATTTCTCCAGTTTCAGACGTTCCTGTCTTTCTGCCTCTGCCTTTTCCAAACTTTCTTTCTGAAATTTGAGTTCTTCTTGTCTGATTTGTTCTGCACGTTCCAACTCTAACGTTCGCGCTTTTTCTTTTTCTTCTTCACGCATTCTCTTTGCTTCAATCTGTTGCTGACGAACCTCTTCATCACTTTTTCTAGCTCTTTCAAATTCAATCATCTGCTCCAGTCTTCTTCTTTCAGCATCTTCTCTATCTCGTTTCAACTGTTCTAACTGAATCTCAAACTGATGCTTTTGCAATTCAAGTTCTGCCTTACGTACTTGTTCTGCTTTATCTTCTCTCTCTCTCTGAAGACGCAATTCTTCTTGCCTTGTAAGTTCAGCTTTTTCTTCTTTCTCTCTCTGACGACGCAATTCTTCCTGTCTCAGAACTTCTGCCATGTCTTCTTTATCTCTCTGAAGACGCTCTGCCTTCTCTTCTTTCTCTCTCTGCAAGCGCACTTCTTCTTGCCTTGCACGTTCTGCTTCTTGTCTCAGCTCCTTCTCTTCTTGTCTCCGTTCTTTCTCTTCTTGTCTGCGTTTTTCCTCTCTATCTTTCTCTTCCTGCCTCGTCATCATCATCCACTGCATCAACATCTCCATAGACATAGGCGCAAGAGGTTTTTCAATAGCCTTTTCTACGGCACCGCCAACGGCACCTTCTTCTTCAACTTCTTCTTTCACCCACACTTCGGCGAGTTCCTGCATCATGTCACCACGTGACATACCTTCTAATTGTTCTTCTTTAAAACCGGCTTTCAACAAACGCTGTTTTAACCTTTCCGTAGACATCTTCTTAATATCTGCTTGTCTTTCAGCACTTAGTTTCTCCATCTTACTTGTTTACTTTGGTGATTTCTCTTTTCAAAGAAGTCACGGTTTTTCTTGTTGTGTGAATCGATAAACAAACGGGATTTCTTTTATATTTGTTCGTGGAAAACAACGAAATTTTTATACCGTTTCTCGTGTTCCACCGTCGTTGATATCGTAGACACGTCACACAGCACACAACGCGTAGATTCTTTTATCACCGTCGTAGATTCTTCTAACACCGTTGTAAATTCTTTTATCACCGTCGTAGATTCTTCTATCCGCCGAAGGAGGTGATAACGTGAATTTTAATCCACCGTGAGTTTATATCCACCGTGAGTATTTATTCCACCGTGAGTTTTTATTCACCGTGAGTTTTTATTCACCGTGAGTTGTTATCCACCGTGAGTTGTTATCCACACCGTCGCTATTCCACCGTGAGTTTTTATCCCACCGCTGCCACCAATAATGTCAACCCAATCCTTCCGTTGACAATCCTTCTGATTAAATCCTTGTTCTCTTCGTACTTAACGCCTATTTAACGTTCACCTTTTGAACACTAATTCTACGTATAAGTATAACCTGAATTAATCAGCAACACAGTTTAATATCTTTTCAGTTTAATAAGAAACAAACAGACAGAACTCAATTCGATTACAACTCAACTAGTCAGCCACACTACTACAGCGAACACACGAAATCAAACTTCTCTAGTCAGCATAATTCTTCGCGCCTCTTGACACACCTGTCTTCTGTGCGCCTAAGCGAACTCTAATAATATACATATAGCGCGCCGCTGCCGAGATTGGCCGGCCGCGCGTGTCACTAAGACTAAACGTTATACATCTATCATATATACATATAGGGCCTACACGTGAAACTAAAGTAAGCGCACTAAATATATACGCTAATATCTTGCACTGCAAGACTGTACACAAAACTCAGTTCACAATCATCATCATCATCATCATCATCATCATCATCATCATCATCATCATCATCATCATCATCATCATCATCATCATCGTCATCGTCAGCATCATCATCATTAATATTATTAATTCAGTAACTTATCAACTTATTAGGCCTAACTGAACTTATTCAACCGGATTTGAACCGAGCCGCATGAGGCCGAGAGCACCGCAGCCACTCGTCAACGACGTCGACCTCTGACCCCCGCCCCTTCCGTTCCCGAAGGGTGAAAGGCCTTCTTCGTGCTGTAATACAAGACTCAGATCGATAAGCGAAGGAACTGAACAGAAGCAGCGCTACAGAAAATCTCCGATGGTTGCATCGGCTTCAAACGTACATACTCACGCACACACACACAGAGGCAGGACCGATCGATCGATCGAACTGCACTCGAGTGGACTGTCCGTCCTTCTGTCTGTCCGTCGATCTGTCTGTCTGTCTGTTATATGTTTGCTTTTCTGTTTGTCTGTCTGTCTGTATATTTATGTCTGTCTGTCTTTCTGTTACCCAATTTTCTGTCTGTCCGATGGTCTGTCATTTTTTATTTCCGATTATTTGTCGGCCGCTTAGTGTGTCCGGACGTTCATCTGTCTGTGTGTTTATATATCGGTCTGTGTGTCTATCGGTCTGGCTATCGGTCTGTGTGTCTATCGGTCTGGCTATCGGTCTGTGTGTCTATCGGTCTGGCTATCGGTCTGTGTGTCTATCGGTCTGGCTATCGGTCTGTGTGTCTATCGGTCTGGCTATCTGTCTGTGTTTCTATCGGTCTGGCTATCGGTCTGTGTGTCTATCAGTCTGGCTATCGGTCTGTGTGTCTATCAGTCCGTGGGTCTGGCCATCGGTCTTATTCTATCGGTCTGGCTAACGATCTGTGTGCCTATTGGTATGGCTATCGGTCTGACTTTCTGTCAGTGTACCGGTTTGCCTATAGGTCTGTTGGTTTTTTACTTTCTTGTCCTTTTGTTTGTTTCTCAGTCTATCTGTCTCTCATTCCGTATGTCTGCATATCTGTGTGCCTGTCCATCTACCCACCTAGCATTTTGTCTTTCTTTCTATCGATACCTCTTTTCCGCATTTCTATCTTTTAGTAGGCCCTATGTTTGTTTGTTTGTCTCTCTGTCTGTGAAACCTCCTATCTGTACCTCTGATTGTCCGTCTGACTACCCGTATATTTCTTTGTCTGTTTGTTTTGCCTGTCTGTTCGTTTGTTTGTTAGCATGTCTCTGTCTCTGTCTCTGTTTCTCTGTCTCTGTCTGTCTGTCTGTCTCTCTCTTGTCTCTGTACCATCATATCACTTATACAAATAAACATCATCATCGTGATCATCATCATCGTCGTCGTCGTCGTCGTTGTCGTCGTCTATGTCACCAACAACATCTCCGCCAATAATAATGGCTGTATTTGTTACGAACATTGCAGATTAATGGACGAAAACAATAATCATCGATATATGTAATCTTGCGAATCATATCAATTCCAGAAATTGACAAATTAAAACGGATAAGTAGCAACATAATAGCAATACATTACAAAATATAGTAATACATTGCAGTATAGCAGTTCAGTATAGCATTGAGTTGAATATGTTATATGTATCATGATATAGTATTGCTATTGCAGAGCACTCTATTGTAATGTCCTGTCTTGTTGTCAACCGTTCTCGAGGCGAGGGTTGGCAGCACCATGGATAATTTCGCTCCACCGGACTCTGTGCCTTGTCTCCATTTGGTCGAATAATAATTTAGTCCATGAATCTATGTTTTCCAGCGATGCCATCATGGCACTCGTACTTTACCGAAATAAAGCAACGCTTTATGCTTTCCAGCAATGCCGTCATGGCACTCATACTATACCGAAATATAGCAACGCTTTATGCTTTCCAACGATGCCATCATGGCACTCATACTATACCGAAATATAGCAACGCTTAGAATAACAAATGTAATAGTAGATTTTTGTGATCGTACTTATAATCTCAGATTTGCATAGCACAATACTCGGAAATTCATCAGAGGCGTTCCCGTCAAAAGAATGCAAAACCACGATCGATTTGAATAGCTTTCAAGAGCTTATAAAAAAAGAGGTGCCATGGAGAAGACTAAGGAGCTATTGTTCTCGTCTTTCTAAACAATTTATTCCCACAAGATAGACCGAAAACGACTGATGGGCCGCGGAATAAACAGGTCAACCCATCTGCGCAGCAGAGTGAATAAATCTTCGGCCATCGGCGGATGAGACCGAGACACATATAGGTCTTTGAATTTGCAACGCTCGTGATTTTTATTTTTGCCGTGCAACCGAACGGTCCAGCCTGAAACCACACCCGTCGTATTGGTTATAAAAGCACTGCTAAGTGTTGCACTGCATAGCTATGTTTGAATCAATGCTATCTCTAAGTTTTTCGCTACCGCCCATGCACTGGTTGTTTTTCGCCACCCCCCATTTGATTGCCGCGTGGGCAGTGAAATCTATGACCTGCCCTCTGGTCCGTTCAAGAATCTATATAAAATCCAAATAGTCTGTGTCTGTCGTAGGACGCTACGTCACAAACGGCTTCTGTTCTATTGTGAAACAGAAACCGTTTGTGACGTCAGTACTGCCGTCTTGACGACGGCGGTTTGACGACGGTCTTGACGACGGCGATCAGAGCATTTTAACCAACGACACATATAGGCCTATTATACACTGCCGTCACGTCGTAATATGACGGGTTAATACTCTAGTGCACATATATTATTCCTAAACTAAAAGCGTATAAATATCGTTGCATGAAAAGAAAGGCCTAAGGACGAGTTAAACTTAAACGTATACTGATTTCGTTTTATTTTGAGATCCTCCAAAATGACCTGTTCTGGACCCTCCATCGCCTTGTCCACATCTGGCATTACCCTCTCAATCCTCTTTACGGATATCCGCAATCTACGGACTACTAATACCTAGATTAGGATGTTGATGCTGCAGAGCTAAGTAAATCGACGGGGTTGGGCAATACTGTGTACTGCGTTCGTAAAGGTATCCAACGAAGTAGAAACTGTCTGATTTAAATTGGTTTTTAAGGCAACGCTCGAGTAGTTAGCGTGCTGGTCTGTCAATCAAGAGGTCGGGGTTCAAATCCCCGTCAGGGAAGAAATTTGGTTTGAGATTTCTGCTCCACCTGCGGCCCCTAGCCAACTCAGTTATAATGAGTACACTGACCGTACACTGTCGGTGGGACGATGAGACGGCGAGGGAGAGGACTGGCCATCCGCCGTCATATGTCGAGGCTGAGAAATGAAGTCGCTAACACTTCATACCCGTGGCTGACTCATGGCTAGCTTAAGGAACTGCTCTTCTTTTTCTTTCAGGAACCGGCTTTACTGAATTAAATGTATGTACGAAATGTTCTCGACAGAGTTGGCAAGTTTTTCCCAACCGTGGAAAAAACCGGCTTTTACCATGTAAAAACACAGGCTTAGGCAGGGGCGTCTATCCCCCCTAAGTCACTGGAGCAACGTCCTTTTCCCCCTCTTCTTCCCCCCTCGCCGTTCCTTCCCCCCTAAAATGGTGGCACACACACTGACAAATCTTTCCCCCCTTATTTCTTGGATGGAGCATTTGCTCCAAGGTTTCTATGGTGTAGACGCCTCTGGGCTTAGGAAAAACATTTTTGCCGTTAAAAAATTTGTTACCACATTAAGATTTAATAAATATTCTTTTTACTAATATTACTTGTCTTAATAATTGAGTTAGTATTTGACTGTGACCTGGCCGCGTGTACATCTTCACTACTGCGATGGATAGGAGTTTTGAAAAGGTCAGAAAGCCACAAAGTTGGACATCTGTGTTCAGTTTTCGGTTCTTGCGGTGCGCCCACTTTCAGCCCCATCAAGTTCTGTATCTATGAACGCCGATTTTCTAACTTTGTCTTTATTCACAACGAGATTAGAAATCGCCTGGACAATGAAACAGCAACGAAGCTTGTGTCCTGTTATCGGATGGTCCTTCGTGGTCCTTGTGCATTGGACACTGAAAATTGAACGTTGGATTTACTCAGTGATAAACTGGGCAGTCATACCATTATCAACATGTCAACCTATACTGATACTGATACTGATACTGATACTGATACTGATACTGATACTGGCTGACTGACACTTTGAGAAATTGGTAACTATCAGAATATGATTTGCATTTTTAGAAAGCAATGTTCACACAGAGTAAAATGCAACCTTGTAAGACTTATTGCTTATGTTTGTTATTTTCAAAGAATTTGTCATGGTCCCAATAACTGCAGTCTGCAAGTTTTTGTCAGGGCTTTTGCCGTTAACTACCGGTTTTTTCCATCGTCCCGGCAAAAATACTTTTGGCCATGGCAAATTGCCGTCCTGCATGGTTCTCGCACATAACGGTTTGCTATACGTATTAGCATATATGCAGTTCAATCTCGATATATATTCGTTTAGCCAGTCACCTGAAATATTTCCTAGCCAAGAAGTCACAGGGAGATACTTTTCGCTGTGACATTTAATATAAGCCTAATGATCTTGAACAGCGATTGAAAACTTGTAGTCCAATCAAGTGTACACTATACGGTTTCGGAATAAAACAGGTCTACTGCACTTACAACGGTGACTGCGTTACGAGAACGAAGAGCTACTTATAGTTCAGAGCGAGTATAATACCACTATAATGATTACGTATGTGCGACCAACTAGTGGTATTTCTCTTTGATATATGTGACCTCGGCCGAGAGAAGGGACCACTTGTCGCAAATGGACTTATTAGCAGTTTCCATATGCTTACACCTTAGGTAAAATGAGTAAAAAATTTCAGAGCGTTTGGCCCATAATTTATGCACTTTTTTCACAAAAATATAAAATATCATTTGGCGGGAAATCGCATAAAAAAATTTAATATGTCTATACCCAATGCATTAATGCTTAAATTCAACCTTAACGCATCAAGTAGCATAAGATTCGTTGTTGTACAGTGAGTCCGAGGTACAGATTGACCAATTAGACGCAAAAATCAATATAATCGTTTAGCGTAAAAACGCGTTTTCCGGCTAATCTAGAAAGCGACAAGTGGTCCCTTCTCTCGGCCGAGGTCACATATTGTATCAACGAGACATACCAACGAGCATCCGTCAAATCAGTGTTCAGTGCACAACCTTCGCGATCCCGGGAACAGTGCTATAGGCCTAACGCCGAATGCATTATATGGAGGGGATGAAGACCAAAAGTATTGGATGTCTTTATTTGAGTATGAGATAACAGTATTCAATCAATCAATAAATCAATATCATTCAATCAAATCTTTTATTGAAGCTGTTTGAAAACTAAGCAGTAGCAACATAACAATATATCAGCATTTGCCACAAAAGGAGACCCGGAAAGGATAATAATTCCGCTATGGAGGGCCACTTACGATTTATTCCCACGCTTGCACCATTGTATATATATATAGTTATACTTCATCGTATACAGAGAGCTCGCTCCGCGCCAGGTGCAAATGCAATATGGATGGGATGAATAGGGAACCAGCTACGTCAATTATCTTATGTGGACCAAATGAATTTGACTGTCTTGGAGCAAGCACCACAACATGGGCTAACTGACATGCCATATGGTTTCATAATGAGCTTGGGCATGAAATCTTGGACCTTCGTCTAAATATGGGGCGTGGTGGCTCAGTGGTAAGTTCGGCGCCTTGTGACCTGAGGGTTGCGGCTTCGAATCCCACTCTAGCCGCTGCATACGGACCTTGGGCAAGTCCTTCACTCGCGATTACTCGTGGCGCTTCGGCGTGAAAACTCCGACACAGTATACCAATGCTGTAGTCGGGAGCTCCTCTGAGTAGTAGTAGACTTGCGGAGGCGCTATAGAAATGTCCGAAATAAATAAATACAAAAAATATAAATATTGGCAGCTGTTACAACGTGCTAGATTTAACTTTGAGACAGCATGAACGCTTGCGAAATTTGTGCTCTAGAAGAAACAAGTCGTGAGCGCTACCTTAAAATTAGTGCGCCAGCCTACAACTTAGAGGGAACATTGCTTTTCTATATATTTTGTGTGCATTTGATTGAATAAGGCAACGTTGTGTCTTTGTCTGTTTCTTAACAATGCAGAAAAGCGTGAAGACAGCACAACATAGCAATACATCCGTACTTATATACATATATGCAAAAATACTTATGTATGTATGTATGTATGTTTGTATATGACCATTTATATAGCGCCTTACAAGAACCTCACGAAGGCGCTAATATACACATATGTTTAAATGCACTTACATACAATGGGATATTATATAAATACAAGAAGCGGATGAAATTTACAAATACGCAATTAAGTTCACCTGCATACTGCATATACACAAAATATAATGATTTTTTTTATTGAAATGTATGATACTTTGTATATATATATATATATATATATATATACAGATACACTCGTGTATACAGCCTATAGGCCTAAATGAACACGAGTAAATCTGTTTATATAAATTATATATATATATGTATTAGATTATTGCCTAAAAATTTGAAAATTTATTTTCTAATGTGCGTGAAATTTATTATGACCTTCATAGTCTAATTAGAATGTCGATCGCGACGAAAAACCATATTGGCTCTGGGCTGTGATACACCTAACCTCAATGTAAATTGGCCCGTTTAAAACCCGTTAAGCCAAAACGTGTGTTAAGATCTTGATAATTGTACAGTCATGTTTCAATTGTTTCAATGGAACTTACTATATACGGTTTGTCAGTGATCTTGTCAATAAACACAAATATTATTATTATTATTATTATTATTATTATTATTATTATTATTATTATTATTATTATTATTATTATTATCATTATTATTATTATTATTATTATTATTATTATTATTATTATTATTATTATTATTATTATTATTATTATTATTATTATTATTATTATTATTATTATTATTATTATGTATAATAGTTATAAGTACAATTATGACATGTATAAGTATACATTCATGTATGTATTTCTGAATCCCGCGAGTGTAGGCCTATTATACACAGCGTATACAGACTGATATATCGTGTGGTTTATTCGATCTCCGTAGACCTATGTGCATGTGCTACTTTTATTGAGGGATCCAGTCTATCTATATTGACCATGTAAACAGATATGTTGTGATGCTATATACGTAAGAAAACCCAAAGGTTGAGTTAAAGTCAGTTATGTACATATTTGTATGGATCGTCTATATTTAAATAACCATAACAAACACCGGTCTGCTGTTTCAATTGATATAGCTCAACACACATTGTCTGCTCAGATATATGCATTAGCACGTGTTTATACAGATAGCCATACAAACAGCGCTTTCGGGAGGTATACAAGAAAAGGCGCTATACAAATGTTTTGCTACATAATGTCACATTCTATTACATTACATACAGACTCATGAGTACATTCCATTACATTACATATAGACTCATGAGTACATTCCATTACATTACATATAGACTCATGCATGAGTATGGAATTTCTGTATTTTACTGGACGTGTATATATGTTTACATCATGGATATTTATAAACATGACAGTTAGACGGAGTTGGAATCCAAACTCTCTGTCTCTGTCTGTCTCTCTCTATCTCTCTGTCTCTTTCTCTTTCTGTCTGTCTGTCTGTCTGTCTCTGTCTCTGTCTGTCTGTCTGTCTCTGTCTGTCTGTCTGTCTCTCTCTGTCTATATATATATATGTATATATATATGCATATATATATATATATATATATATATATATATATATGGGCAATTAAATCGGTTTGTTGGCGCAATACAAAAGAGACCCTTGCGTGCGTCTCCGTTTCGCTCTGTGTCTGACACGCCGCTGCTTCTACATGCATGACAGGCGAACGATTTTTCTACCGAAATCAATATACTAGACAGCACAGTATAATGTATCTAAATATATATATATATATATATATATATATATATATATATGTACATACATATAGAGATGCATATATATATAATGCCATTTTACTGCATGAATACACACTGTTCACTCTATGCTGTATATATTAACACGCCACAGTCTTCATATCTATACTACGCACACACAGATATATGCAATATATATATTTATACAAAACTGGCAATAATGCATATTATATATATATATATATATATAGCTTGGCGTAATTATTAAGCATGAAGATAATAGCGTGACAGTCTTTGCACCATCTCCGTCTTCCTCCTCTGTTGCGTCTTCTTGACTGAGCGAACGACTGAGCAAGTGAGTCAGTGAGTCAGTGAGTGAGAGAAACGAAGACAGATTGGCCTCAGACACTGTCTTCCAGTCCGCATAAATCGACTCCTCTGTTCTGCGCTTCAGAGAATACCAACACTCACTCAGGCGCACACATCAGAGAGTTTCTTAAAGACACGATGCAATTCAACAGACATATATTTGTCTACTATTTGACGTTACTTTACTTTTTATTTTATTTTTTTTATTTATTCCGGATATTTCTATAGCGCCTCTTGAAGTCAACTACTACTCAGAGGCGCTCCCGACTACAGCATTTGATACTCTGCCGAAATTTTCACGCCGAATCGCCACGAGCAATTGCGAGTGAAGGACTTGCCCAAGGTCCGTACGCAGCGGCTAGAGTGGGATTCGAACCTGCAACCCTCCGGTCACAAAGCGCCGAACTTACCACTGAGCCACCAAGCCACCTTACTTGACACTCTCATACAAACACACACACACACACACACACATATATTATACTATATATATATAGGCAAAGGAAGACTCTCCTATGCTAGTTGTTGGTGGTGATGATGATGATGAAAGCGACGACGACGTTGATAACGATGATGATGAGGATGATGATGACGACGACGATGATAATGATGATGATGATGATAATAACGACGACTAAAACGACGACGACGTTGATGCAGTTCATGCATGCTTAGTTGCTGATAAAAATGTTTCGCATGATTGATGACGGTGCCATTTCTTTTTTGATCGTTCGTGTTCAGTGAGCGGAAAGGTCAATGGAGCGGATCGGACGTTGCTGTTCAGGCGTTTGGTCGGCCTTCAGCCGAACCAAGTTCCTCGACATCCAGCGACTCCAAGAGACGGAACTGCGACGATGCCTGACCATTGTAGACCTAACTGCACTCGGTACGTGTAATCGTAATCGTATCTGAACATTTGTGTAGCGACTAAAGAATGCCTTGAGTATACAAGCACTCGGTAAACCCAATTGTTATTCTTATTGTTGGTTGGGGCACAAGACAACAATCTATAGTGCATCAATCACAAGCGGTAGTTAAGTAGACGCAGAGAAGATCAGAAATGTCTGTGTATGTTATATATATATTATATTATATGTAATGTATGTATATATTTTTTCCGGTTCTGTCACAAGTATATACGCATGTGTGACTGTCTGCCTATGTTTGTTTGTCTGTCTCGTTCATAGCATTCGTGCTATGTACCCCAGCGCAGTGGATATCCAGAGTAAAACAGTACTTATACATGACCGTACGGCGCGTACGTATACTACTATGAATTCCAGTATAGGTACCTCTATCTATCTATCTATCTATCTATCTATCTATCTATCTATCTATCTATCTATCTATCTATCTATCTATCTATCTATCTATCTATCTATCTATCTATCTATCTATCTATCTATCTATCTATCTATCTATCTATCTATCTATCTATCTATCTATCTATCTATCTATCTATCTATCTATCTATCTATCTATCTATCTATCTATCTATCTATCTATCTATCTATCTATCTATCTATCTATCTATCTATCTATCTATCTATCTATCTATCTATCTATCTATCTATCTATCTATCTATCTATCTATCTATCTATCTATCTATCTATCTATCTCTCTATCTCTCTCTCTCTCTCTCTCTCTCTCTCTCTCTCTCTCTCTCTCTCTCTCTCTCTCTCTCTCTCTCTCTCTCTCTCTCTCTCTCTCTCTGTTACTGTCTTTCTCTTTCTATCACTCTCTCTCCATCTCTGCCTGTCTCGCTTTGTCTCTCTCCGCCTCATTGTGCCTCTCTCTCTCCGAGTATTGCCTTAACGTTTTCTGCAGAGCGATCGCTTTCAGGCGATTTTCTCATCAGAGAACGCTTGTCGACCAGTCAAGCTCATGTCCACGGTTCTTGCACGTCCTCAACCTGACCGGAAGTTGACCCTTGTCCGATTGGTCTGCCAAATCTGGCGCTATAAAAATGACCCATGTAGATTGAGTCATCACTGCAGAACATGGTTCATTGGCGTTCCTTCGGTGTTAATGTCTGTCTGCTCTGCCTTGTTTCTCTTTGCATGCCTATCTGGGTGTGTTTGTATGTGTGCATCTGGCTTTGTATCTGTATGTATTTTCTGTATGTCTTTCCTTGTATCTGTCTCTGTGTATCTGCATGTATGTCTGCATACTCGTTGTTCGCCTGTCTTGTATCGTTTGCTGCAGAGCACAACGTGAGGTAAAGTAAGGTCAACTTCAACGTCACTAGCAGTCACAGGATTTCACTAAACACTCGACAGTGTAACAGCAGGAGCATCATAAGTTACTAAACTGCTGTAATCTAATTGTAAGTTACACAAGGGTCGGTTTACAGACATTCACGTAATTGCATTCCAACGCTACAGTTAGTTTCGTTTGTCCAGGGTATAGTAGATGTCAGCATCTTGACACGCACAAGACATCGTTAAACATTGGATATTACTCTTTCCTTTTTGCCTCATGGCTTCCCTTTCGTCTTTTTTCGCCGATCCCGCGTCTTTGTTCTTGCCTTTGTCTTAGTCTGTTTCAAGTAGGCTAACTATTCTTCTGCACATGCCAATCTGCACAGCTGAGCAGACCTCCAGCATAAACACATACAGCATTGGACTGAGAGTGGTCTCAGAGGACTCATTCAGGAGAGCCATCGATTAACACTTTTGAAAATATTTACATTTATATAGCCAAGACGAACACTTGTGTTTTGAAGCAGAGCAGTGATATTTCAATGTATCATAAGACCTTTTAAGCGTAGCCCGTAGTATTTGTGAGCCAAATTGAGCCAAATCAGCACGGTGGCAGTTTAGTTCCACGACCATTGTTCTTAGACTGTTATGCACTCTCCGAGTCACATGGATGCGCTCGAAGGATCATTGCTATTTATAGTCCTATCCTAATCGATCAACATCTGATGGTTACGGATGTCAGACGATAATCTATTCCAGATGGATGGTCCAGCCAATGTGAACTGTATCGTACAGCTCTCGTTATCGAAATGTATTGACTATTGAGTCTTATCTGATAAGAGAAGACAATGCAGCCATTAGAAACGTCTTTTGGCATCATTTGTCTGGTATCTGTGTTTACAAATATTTATGTAGCGCCTTGGGTAAACATCACAAAGATGATGAAGCTAATTTACTGTGGCCGACAGCCAGACAGTCATTGTGATCTTTTGAAGTAATTAGGAGAATTTGCCTTTGACGATGACAATGCTTGACACCAGACAGTCTGTGTCTCTATGAGCAAGAAAAATTCCAGAGGCAGAGGGACATTCACACATGCAGACATGAAGACATATAGACAGACATATAGACAGAGAGAAAAGATATACGTGTACACATATTCAGAGAAAGACAGATGAAGAGAGGCATCGCGCAGAGCTACGAAGAAATACAGTAAGTAAGAGGAAGTAGGGGAAAGAAAGAGACAGATCATGACAGAGGTCAGAGAGAGTAGAGAGACAGGGAAAAAAGAATTACATAGAGAAAGAGAGACAGACAGACAGACAGACTCAGACAGACAGACAGAGAAAGAGAGAGACAGAGAAAGAGAGAGACATAGAGACAGACAGAGAAAGAGAGACACAGAGACACAGAGAGAGAGAGAGACAGAGAGACAGAGAGAAGTGCGGATTGACGCATGGGAGAAAGAGACAGACAGACAGAAAGAAAAGAGCACAATAGAGAAACACACAGACAAAGAAGACAGAGGACGATAGTCATGTTTTTAACGTACAGTTCCGATAAGCGAGTGAAACACGCCCCGTGTGTATGTGATTCAGGTGTCGGAAGCACCCTTGGCGCTGGAATCTACGTCCTGACGGGACAGGTGGCCAGGACGCAGACGGGACCAGCGATCGTCGTCTCCTTCCTCATCGCCGCCTTCGCCTCCTTCCTCGCCGGTAAGCTACTATCGTCAACAGTAAGTAGGCAGAGCACTAGGCAGGGAGCAAAGGATAACTGGAGACAGAGAGAGAAGAGGAGAGGTAGGATGGAAAGGGGAGGGAGTGGAAAGGTCAGAAGGATGGATGGAGGGACGAAGGTACTGACCGAGGAGGGAGAATGGGCGAGATATCTAATCTACTCCATTCTATTGGCTCCTGTAGCGTCATCGACATAAGGCATAAGACATCAATCGACGTATATGCATGATGAATGAGTGAATGAAAGAAAGAATGAATGAATGAAGGATGGATGGATAGATGGATGGAAGAAAGGAAGGATGGAAGGAAGGAAGGATGGAAGGAAGGAAGGAAGGACGGAAGGTAGGAAGGATGGAAGGAAGGATGGAAGGAAGGATGGATGGAAGGACGGATGGAAGGATGGATGGATGGATGGATGGATGGGAGGAGGAAAGGAAGGATGGAAGGAAGGAAGGAAGGAAGGAAGGAAGGAAGGAAGGCAGATGGCGTTATTAATGAATGGAAGGAAGGAAGAGAGAAATGAATCAATGACAGTAGGAAGAATTGAACAAGACATCCTTTCAATCAGCGATGTTTACGGATGGTTGAGATCGCAGAGATGTGAGAAGCGATGCGTGACGATTAACAGACAGAGAGATAAGAGGAAATGGATAGCATCGGCTGAGATGATCCTGAAGCAGAGACAGTTCGATTGCTGTTCGTGATATCACTTGTCATTAGGCACAAACATCCAAGCACAACACGAGTCTACGGGTTGGGATGAGACGGGATGAAATGGGATGAAAAGGAATGACATGGAATGACATGGGATGAGATGGGACGAGATGGGATGAAAATGGATGAGATGGGATTAGATTGGATGAAAAGGAATGAAAAGGAATGAAAAGAGATGAGATGGGATGCGAAGGAATGAGATGGGTTGAAAAGGGATGCGATGGGTTAAGATGGGATGAGATGCAATGAGATGGGATGAGATGAAATGAGATGGGATTAAATGGAATGGGAAGGAATAAGATGGGATGAGATGAGATGGGATGTGATGGGAATAAATGGGATGGAATGGATGCGATGGGATAAGATGGAATGAGATGAGATGGGATAAGATGAGATGGGGATGTGATGGGATTAAATGGGATGGGAAGGGATTCGATGGGATTCGATGGTATGAGATGAGATATGATGTGATGGGATTAAATGGAATGGGAAGGGATGCGATGGGACGAGATGAGATGAGGTGGAATGGGTTGGCATGTGATGGGATGAGATGGGTGATAAGATGGGATGAGATGATATGGAATGCGATAGGATGAGATGGGATGAGCTGGGATTAAATTGGAAGGGATGGGACGGGATAAGATGGGATGAGATGGGATGAGATTAGATGGGATGAGATGGGATGAAATGGGATAAGATGGGATGGGGCAAACAGCGGATCGCCAGATAGGTAGAGAGATGCAGTGAGCGGAAGACAAAATGAGGCTGGCGGATAGATAGACTGACAGACAGACAGACAGACAGACAGACAAGCAGGCAGGCAGAGAAAGATGCAGACAGACAGGCAGGCATAAAATTATACAGATTAAAAACAGACACACTGGGAGTTGGGCATTGAGAGAAAAAGCGGAAGGTTTCGAGTCGGGAGACAAAGACTGATGCCTAGCGAATGAGACAGGGAATGAGACATAGACATACAGAGTGAGACTGTCAGAAAGAGATGATAAATAACACGTAAATGAATAGAGAAATAAAATAAATAGAGCGGTAGGAAGCGCACAATAGTGACGTGCAGATACAAACAGAAGGAGAAAGGGACTACACGGACACGGACAAAGCAGTGGTTAAAACAAAGGACCAGGAGACGGAGACGAGACAAACACAGACAGACACAGACACGCATACAGACAAAGACAGGCATACAAATAGACATGAGGCAAAACAAACAAACCGACAGACAGGCATAGAGACAGACAGGGACATGAGGACAGGAGGGGGGCAGTGAAGAACAGATCAGACATAAGCCGTGTATAGACGCAGCCATCAAAGGCGACCACTAGCATTAAGAAAGGCTCAGTCGGTCCTCTGAGAAGAAGAGAGAGTCGCGAGGGAAACAGGGCCTTAGAGAGGGGGGTGTGTAAGTGAAGGGAGGTCGGACAACGGGAAAGGCTGTGGCAAGCCGGGAGACAAGAGATTTATTGAAGAAGGAAAGGGAGGACTGATGGAAGGAGGGTGAGTGAGGAGGAGGACTGAGAAGAGGGGAAAGAAGAAATGAGGATTCGAGGAGAGAAGGAGGAACGAGAAGACAGCGAGGAAGAGTGAGTGAAGAAATGGAAGACTGAGCGGAGGGAATAAGGGAAGGGAGTATTGATTAAAAGAAGGAAACTAGAGAAGATATGAATAACTGAAAGAGTGACAGACACTGAGAAAAGAGGCCTGACAGGAGGAGGGCTGCGACAAGTAAGGACGGAGACAATGAGATATAGGATGACGTCAGAGAATGGAGGATGGAGCGAACGAAGGATGGGCGAATGATGGAGCGTTCGTGGCACGATCTCTATTACAGCCTTTGAAATGCCGGGCTGATCACGGTCCACCAGCAAGACGAAGATTTAATGACGTCGACACAAAATCCGGTCATAGATAATCCTGACAGCGATCCATCGATCCTCCTAATGCCATCAATCCAATCAATATCGTTAATCCGATGGACAGAAAGCGGTCTAATGTAATTTACGCGTGCTTCTACGAAGAACATTTAAAATCGCTGACTTATCGCACTCTGTGCAGAAAGGCCAGTTCTGAAGGGGTGAATGCACTGCGTACGAAGTCAGGCGGAACATTGATAATGATGGGCTGATGGCAATGCAATCGATACCAAATATTCATTATTCCTCGACGGGCGCTAATGAAAATCCATCCATCCATCCATCCATCCATCCATCCGTCTATTCATCAATCTATTTAACCAGGAAACCACCCATACATCCAGCCCTCCTTTCTTTCTTCCTTTCTAACGCACTTCCTTATTTTCTTCCTTCCTTCTTACCTTCCTGCCTTCCTTCCATAGGCGTAGACTCTGGGACTCTGGGGGAGGGCAGCCGGGGCACGTGCCCTCAATTATTGAAGAGGGGACAATGCCGCAAAAAATGGAGAGGAGAATTTCTTCAAATATTAAAATATTATGTTTCAATATAGACAAATTTCTTCGGAAAAGAAAAACAGAGACACAGAACTGAAATACTTTCAGAAATTCATAATGAAAACAAAGATTTATTTTTATCTTCAAGATCTTCAATATGAAAAAATTTACATGTAAACAAAACACACCCATTTTATACGCATTAACGTAACACCGGAAGCCTCTGAGACTCGCTGATTGTCCCGACCAGACGTGAAAAGTGTTTTTTCGGTTTTGGTTTTAAAAACACAAGAAAAAAAGAAAACCACAAAATTTGGTTTTTTGTTTAAAAAAATAAATTTCTAATTCTTGTAGAAGTTATTTTAATAAATTGATTTAATGATTTTTAATTTTCGAAAATCGCGACTGAATTAAACTGAGTTGGAGCTCTTCTTCATGCCATTTTTCATGATTTTTATGATCTGAAATTCGAAAATCTTAAAAAAATAACCAAAGCAACAGAAACCATTAAAAAACAAAAAAAAAACTTTTCATCTTGAAAAAACTTGATTTTTTGCACCTCTGGTCCAGACCCCAGGCCCCTCCAATATTTTGGACAAATTTACGCCAGTGCTTTCTTCCTACCTTCTTTCCTTCCTCCAGTCATTCCTAACTATTTTACTTCCTTCGCTTGCCTTCCTTGTTTCCACTTTTCACTCCTTTCTTATTATTTCCTTCTTGTCTCCCTTAATTCCGCCCTTCCTTACGTTCTTCCTCCCTGTCTTGCTACCTTCCTCTACTTCATTAGTTCCTTCCATCTTGCCTATCGCCCTTTCTTCCTCCCTTAATTTCTTCGTTCTTACCTTCTTTCTTTTCTCTCTTGACTCATTCCTTCCTTTCTCCTTTCATTCAGTCATTCGTTTTTTCTTTCCTTCCTTGATTCCTTCCTTACATCTTAACTTCCTTCCTTCCATCTTCCTTCTTTCCAAAATTCTTCCCTTCCTTCCTTCTTTTATTCCTTCCTTCCTTCCTTTTTGCTCTTCCTTGCTCTCGTCCTTCCTATCGACATGAATATTAAAGTTAACATAATTACTAAATCAGAATTGAAGGAAATTAAATATTCAAATAGCAATTAAAATTGGTTCATGAGGTCATCAGTGATTGCTTGATTGATTGAGTCAAAGAAAAGTTATTTGGCGATAAATATTTACAAGCATCACCTGCTTGTTGACTGAAGTGAACGGCTCAGCCAGGAACAAAAAACCACGTGGGTGCTGGAGAAGGTAAAGTGAGCCTCTATACAGTGGTACACACGAATTTATAAGAAAAGCGTCTTGTATTTGAAACTGCAAGGCGGGTCATTCAGCAAAGAGACGGAATAAGATCAGATATGAATGTTGATGTATCATTAGGTTGAAGCCGCGTCTCATTAAGAGCAACGATGTGTAAGTAAGCCAGTTGAAGAAAAATTTTGTAGATTTTGTAGTGTTCCGCTGACTGATATGACGGTGAAGTTCAGGTGGTCCGGGATTTATTTCCGAGTCACCAGTCAGAAGAAGCAACAAAAGTAGGCCTAAATGCAAGGACAATTCATGACGAATGGTCGAAGATGCTTACATGAATCTGCATTCAATCCAGGAAAGAAAACAGTAATAGTAACAGGTGTGGCATTTGCAAACGCAGCACCAGGAACCAGACGAAATTAATGGGCCTGAGAGAAATTAAAAATAGATCAGACCGCAGTGACGCGCGTTTAGATTTAATACCAGATCTGACTCCACCAGATTTGGCAAGAAACAGGAACAGGAATATATATATATATATTTATATATATATATATTTATATATATAGTATGCAAGATAAAAGCATGCAACGTAATGGCGCAGCCATAAACACAATGAGAGAAATTGCAAACACGAGGAAACAGGTGTAGGCCTACAGCAAGTAAACAAGGCGGAACCTAATGAGAAATCAACAGTTCTCATAGTCATAGGTCACGCATTCTTTATCTATCTTGCGCAGTTTCGCAGCCCCATCGATTGATGCTTCGCCTTTTAGGTTGTGGTGTTTATTAAATGCAGAAATAAAAGTAATGGTAATAGTAATAGTAATAATATTAGTAGTAGTAGTAATACTACTACTACTATAGTAATGCATGAATAGCAACAGTAGTACTACTACTACTACTACTACTATACTACTACTACTACTACTACTACTACTACTACTGCTACTACTACTACTACTACTACTACTACTACTACTACTACTACTACTACTACTACAACTACTACTACTACTACTACTACTACTACTACTACTACTACTACTACTACTACTACTACTACTACTACTACTACTACTATTACTACTACTACTCCTACTACTATTACTACTACTACTCCTACTACTACTACTACTACTAATAGTAATAATAATAATAATAATAATAATAATAATAATAATAATAATAATAATAATAATAATAATAATAATAATAATAATAATAATAATAATAATAATAATAATAATAATAATAATAATAACGACGACGAGGTTTGATTTCCGGATGTTACATTAATTAATATTGAAGTCCCTGAGGGATCCTGTATACCTCGGGGCAAAAAAATAATAATAATAATAATAATAATAATAATAATAATAACAATAATTGTACTCCTAACATAATGTTTTGTTCTTGAGTGATTATTTCTACCACGGGTAAAAAAAAGTAATAATGGCAAAACTTATAATAATAAGTTGAAAAGCAAACATAATTATCTTTTAAACTTTGCGCGAAAGCATCGTTAATGGATGAACTTAGCCAGTCGAAATATTTAACATATTATAGTTAATGCATTTGAAAGCCAATTCGAATAGGTTGCGTCAACATAAGGTCGACATCAGCGGTTCTGCTCTAACTAACTATCAACCTCGAAATGTCTTTCTGCCTTGTCAACTATTTGCACCCAGACTCCAGCTTGTTAACCACCAGACTATTTCATTCACCTAAAGAAGAGTCGCATAAAATCGCCTTCTTAATTAAATTCATCAATGAATGCCGACCTCTGCCGTCAAGGGAGAAACCACGAACTTAAATAAACTAAGAGTAGAGAACAGAAATTTTGCGGAGTAGAACTTTAATAAAACCCCGACTTAAGACTGCGACCTATACACTTGTCCAATTCGCAGTTCTAACAAAACAATCCATAGTCCACTCAAAAGTCCATACAAAGAACCATCAATTCAGAAGTCCTTATAAGTCAGATCATCCCCATATAATCCATACATGTATTACATTATCTTGAGGGTTGATTCAGCTCCTTGTAAGCTGGTCACTCGGACGCGGCATTTGTCGGGAGCCAAGAAAGTTTTTAATTCACATTTTCATTTCGCACCAATTCACATCGCATTATATTGCTTCACTTTAGTTCATGTCAAACTGCCGCTCAGTGAAACACGAATAGTACAGTTCACGCTCCAGACCCCACCCTTTCTCCTCTCAAAATTAATAAGGACGATGGGAATTTCATTTCGCGTATGATGTATAAAAATATATATTAGACGCATACGCCAAACTAGTTCTGCCGGACAAACAAAGGGTTATCGATCATAATAGATTTTTTAACTTGCTGCGTCTTGACAGCAAACCAAAACGAATAGACAATGAATACAATATATAAGGCCTACCACCAGGCCCGGCCCAAGGGCAAGGCGAACTAGGCAGTCGCTTTGGGCGCCGCGCTTTTGAGAGGCCTGCGCTGATGGCTATAATTTTTTTACTGTGATGAGATTGCACAGATATTCCAATAATTAATTAAAACATAAATTTAATTTATTGCTTTCATAGTAGGCTTGAAATGCTAGTATTAAATGCCTGATTTGCATTTTGTGTTCCTTAACCCATTTAATTTTGATTTTGCATTATTTGATACACGTAGTATTGCCAATACTGTATTGGCAGGAAATTAACTCCGCAATGCCATTTTTTGCCCGGGGCCCCGGTCAGTGCTTGCCGCCTGGGGCCCCGCACACCATAGGACCGGGCCTGCGTATACCACATCAGTAGTCGATATCAGTGTTCAAAAGGTCAGCCAAAGGGATAAGTCCCGCCACAAACTGTATAATTATAATTATTATTATTGTTATTATTATTATTATTATTATTATTATTATTATTATTATTATTATTTTATGCTCCGAGGTATACAGGATCCCTCAGTAACATATAAAAAGTCCGGAATGGCCCTGATATTATTATTATTATCATCATCATTATTATTATTATTATTATTATTATTATTATTATTATTATTATTATTATTATTATTATTATTATTATTATTATTATTATTATTATGAAATACTGCTGATCATTAGATAATTATAACATACTGGCGTAAACACATTTCAGGCAGCTTTTATAATAGATTAAATATTTTTATTAGTTATAACTTATCTGTTACGAAGAAACAATTTAAACCAGAAACGTTGCCAGTGCAAAAGTGCTAGAACACAGCAGATGTTGAAAATTAATAGATGATGTTTCAAGTCCTATTAAACTGACTGAGGACTGGAATCTTGGTCAAGTCAGATGGAAGACTATTCCTTGGAAAATACATAATGTTAGCCCTGCATGTTTCGCTGAAAAACTGTTCAACCTTATAGCGAACCATGTCTTTTCGATTTTATTTTACGATTCCTTTGTTCTATGTTTATGTATAGGCCTAACAGTTCCCTGATGAAAATAATTATTACATGATAAGGCAACATTTTATAATGAAACGATTGGAATTTGTTGATATTTTACAACTTTACTGTATTATACTTCAGAAACTCTGGTCTGGTACTATCTTTCCAATGTATGGAACAAACTGTTCGGATTGCACAGTTTTCAAGAGTTTGATATCAAATATTTCATGCTAGAAGCATAATAATTATTAGAACCCCAGTCATACAATATTGACAATTGGAATGAGTAGCAGAAGCACTTAGTGACAAAGACTAGTCCGTGCAGGAAACATGTGACCAATTGATGCAAATTGTGCCTAACAGGCTTCTGTACCGTCTTTTCACAAGCCAATGCAATAAGTACACAATGTCAAGGAAAGAGTCCTCTGATCTGACGGTCGTTGTAAACAGAAAATACATAATTTGTATTATATAGCGTATACAGAATATACAGAATAATAATATATATAGAATATACATATTCTATAATAGTGGAAATTTTAAGTTAAAGTTTAAGACATTCTAAGTGTATCTATGCATTAAAATATATTTAAATATTGTTAATAAGCAAGATCCTTCGGCCAAGTGCTTTAACGGGTGTCGCAATCGGAGGTCGCCCTGTCGTGTGTTTGCCGTGTGTTGATGTCGACCCTCGATTGCTTGTTCTTTTACTTGCACTTTTATTTAACGTGCCTAACTTTTCTATAGAAGATTCACGACGCACTTTGTTTAATTAATAAATGAATTTAATTAAAGAAACAAATATATATACACTAACTCTACGGGAACTTCCACGTAGTATTAAAGCGTTTAGATATTAAATCGGACTATCTCAAATGTTGCTTCGTACAGCCTAACTACAGATCGTTCTTTCGCGTCAGTCTCTGAATCTGACGGACTATACTCTGCCGCCCCGCTGGTCGTTCCTCCCGATGTTTCTCGCTCGACCGATGTTCACACGTCGCGTTCGTCAGCAGTACAAGTCCCGTGTTCTCCTTTTCCTTCCGTTAAGTAGGAACTTCAGCGTGCACCGGTCAGCCCCCCTCCCCACGTCAAGCTATCGTCAATTAGTGTCAGATTGCTCCTCGAGACGCGGGTCGTCGCTCGCCTGCAGCGCGGGCGGTGTCTGGTTACATCATAGTCGCGAGGTGTCCTATTACACCTTGGCTGTGTGGTGTCCGATTACACCTCGGCCTCGCTGCCTTCATTGTTGACCCAGTGGAGACTGGCTTTCGTCCGTCATCGTCCTATCTCGTCCGGCAACGACGATTACATCATGATGATAATGACATCTCGTCGTTGTCGTCGATCTCCTCACGCGACACCTCCCTTCCCGGGGGAGGACAAAGCCAGTCATTGGTTCGCCTCCCGGCTGAGAATGATGTCGTTCCCTCCATCGATTTCCTCCAGACCATGTCCTCGTCGTTCCCATGAAAATACAAAATATCAGCACAGTTAGAAATATATTTACAGTTGTCGCGGTGCCTTACATGGTAGTCCGCCTTCTTCCTCAATCATAGTCTGGACAAAAGATCAGCGGGAATATTCAGCGCCCCAGGTCGATATTCAAAGGAAATACCGAAGTCCTGGAGGGCCAGAGCCCCTCTCGCAAGTTTAGCACTTGTGGGCGTAGAAGCAGTTAGGAAAGTCAAAGGGGTGTGATCAGAATAGAGGGTGGTCCTTGACATAAACATCCAATCCCTAAACTTTTTCCACGCAGAAATCACAGCATGCGCTTCGCGTTCCACAGTGGACCAACGCGCTTGCGTAGCATCTAATTTAGAACTGGCAAAACATGTTGGCCGTTCTGTTCCATCGTCTTGAATTTGGAATAAGCAGCAACCGACTGCTTCGTCTGAAGCATCAGTCGATAGACCAAACTCTCTGCCGTAGTCAATTGTCTGCAAACATACAGTGTTATTCAAATCGTGCGTAAGATTATCTAGCGCCTTTTGGTGATCAGCTCGCCCGGGTATCTTAACAGGCACCGATTTCTGGGTCCAGTCAATGAGAATTCTGGCTGTCACTGTTTTGGCCTGATTATCTAGACAGGTCAAGAGTAATCTGCTACGAAGGTCGTCCGGGACAACGCAAGAGTCGAATAACTTTTCATCATGCACGAATAAACCAGAGATTTGAGCATGGTCGCTTGGGAACCTCGATAAGAGTCCTCGCAAGCTTTCGCTATACGTTTCCATTCGTCCTACGACCGAATGCCTTAAGTTATAGTCCCTTTCGTCTCTGAGTCTCCTCTCTGCGTCCCTTTCCTCTCGGACTTCCTTCTCTCTCTTCTCTGCCTCCTCCTTTTCTTCTCTCCTCCGCTTCTCCTCCTGAAGCCTGAGCTTCTCAGCTTCCTCTCTCTCTTCCCTTCTCTGCTTCTCAGCTTCCTCTCTCTCTTCCCTTCTCCGCTTCTCCTCCTGAAGCCTGAGCTTCTCAGCTTCCTCTCTCTCTTCCCTTCTCTGCTTCTCCTCACGAAGCCTTACTCCTTCTGCTTCCTCTCTTGCTTCTCTTCTCAGCCTCTCGGCTTCCTCTTTCTCTTCCCTTCTCTGCTGCTCCTCCCGAAGCCTCAGCTCCTCAGCCTCCTCCTTTTGTTCTTTCCTCAATCTTTCTTCCTTCTCTTCTTTTCTCCTCTCTTTCTCTTCTCTCCTCTGCTTCTCCTCCTGAAGCCTGAGCTTCTCAGCCTGCTTTTCCTCTAGCATTCTGAGTCTCTCTGTTTCCTCCTTTTCTTCTTTCCTCAATTTCTCCTCCTGAAGCCTTAATTTCTCTGCTTCCTCTTTCTCTTCTCTCCTCCGTTTCTCCTCCTGAAACCTTAATCTCTCAGCCCGCTTCTCCTCAAGCAGCCTGCTCTCCTCCCCAATTATCCTGAGCTTCTCAGCCTGCGTCTCCCCAAGGAGCCTTCGTCTCTCTCTTTTCTCTTTTAGTCTCCTCTCTCTCTCTTCTTCGATCCTTCTCTGCCTTTCCTTCTTCTCTTCCATTCTCCTCTCCGCTCTCTCCTCAAGTAGCCTGAGTCTCTTCTCCGCTTCCTCTCTCTCTTCTCTCCTCAGTTTCTCCGCTTCCTCTCTCTCTTCTCTTCTCTGCCTTTCTTCTTCCTCTTCTAGTTTCCTCTCTCTCTCTTCTTCGATCCTTCTCTGCCTTTCCTCCTCCTCTTCTTTTCTCCTCTCCTCTCTCTCCGCTTCCTTTCTCTCGTATTTTAATCGTTTGAGCTCGACTAGCTGCCTCTGCACTGTTGAGCTAATAATGCTATCTGTGCTTACTTCCTCACTTACTTCTGGCGGGGCCTCCCGTCCAGAAACAATTATTTCAGCGCTAGCCTCTCGGAGCTGGTTCATATTCATGGGATCCCATTCCTTCTCTTCTAGTCCCATCTTTATCAGATATGCGACTAGTCTGTGATGGGGTATGTTCCGCACCATCATTCTTTTCCATGCCGACAACTTATCCATCTTCCAACAGTCCGCTCACTAATAGAAAAAGATAAGTAAGTTAGAGGAGAGTCACCGCTGGTCAGAAATCAAAGAAAACAACGTCCTAAAATTCTACCACAAATACAACAAGAACAGAACTGAGCAAAAGGAGCTACGCAAAAGCCTCGGCTATTCGCACACCAATCCTCATCCAGACCTCAACCGCAACCTCACAGATTACCACGACTACCAGTAAGGACTTACCCTCTGATACGTCGAGCGTGTTCCGTCTTTTGGTATCTTGGCTGATCCGCTGTCCTCCGTTGCCACTCCCGTCCGTCGTTGCTAGCGATGGTCGGTCGTCCGTTGGCGCTCTTGTTCCTCGTCCTTGCCTGTTGCTGTCGGTTCCTTCGAGTCCTTCGTCTTCGGAGTCCGGCACTCGATTTCTCCAGTTGCGAAGGGTTGTATTCGCCGCTGGTCCCGATCTGTTGAGATTCCTCTTTTCGTTTCCGGTTCCGCTCTTCGTCGTGACGTCTTCAGTTGAAAAATCCTGTCGACTGCGCCAATGTCGCAATCGGAGGTTTCCAGTCGATTGTTTACCGTGTGTTGATGTCGACCCTCGATTGCTTGTTCTTTTACTTGCACTTTTATTTAACGTGCCTAACTTTTCTATAGAAGATTCACGACGCACTTTGTTTAATTAATAAATGAATTTAATTAAAGAAACAAATATATATACACTAACTCTACGGGAACTTCCACGTAGTATTAAAGCGTTTAGATATTAAATCGGACTATCTCAAATGTTGCTTCGTACAGCCTAACTACAGATCGTTCTTTCGCGTCAGTCTCTGAATCTGACGGACTATACTCTGCCGCCCCGCTGGTCGTTCCTCCCGATGTTTCTCGCTCGACCGATGTTCACACGTCGCGTTCGTCAGCAGTACAAGTCCCGTGTTCTCCTTTTCCTTCCGTTAAGTAGGAACTTCAGCGTGCACCGGTCAGCCCCCCTCCCCACGTCAAGCTATCGTCAATTAGTGTCAGATTGCTCCTCGAGACGCGGGTCGTCGCTCGCCTGCAGCGCGGGCGGTGTCTGGTTACATCATAGTCGCGAGGTGTCCTATTACACCTTGGCTGTGTGGTGTCCGATTACACCTCGGCCTCGCTGCCTTCATTGTTGACCCAGTGGAGACTGGCTTTCGTCCGTCATCGTCCTATCTCGTCCGGCAACGACGATTACATCATGATGATAATGACATCTCGTCGTTGTCGTCGATCTCCTCACGCGACAACGGGCTTCTCATTAGGAGCAGCCGAGCGTTTAACAATAAAATTCCTCCCGATGTCCAGGTACCCTACAGCTTTGCGTTGCTTCACATTGCATCATATTTACATCACACTAAATTGCTTTTCCTTGCTATATATACTACGCACGACATTAAATGAAAGAGCTGGTCATGAAATTAATGAGTTTTTTGGGAACGCTGAGAAATGTTTCGGAGATTTACATTACATGAATTACATTCCAGTGCTTCACATTGTGTGTTGTAGGCATTTGTTACGCTGAGTTCGCAGCGCGTGTTCCGAAGGCAGGGTCGGCGTATGTGTACAGCTACGTGAGCGTCGGTGAGCTGTGGGCTTTCGTCATCGGTTGGAATATGATCCTCGAGAACATGATAGGAGCGGCATCGAGTGGAAAGGCCTGGAGCCAGTTCCTCGACTCCCTCTTCAATGACACCATCCGAAGGTCGGTAAAGTCACCGTTGAAGGCCAGTAATTACTAATTACATTGCCAAGGATCCTAGGTGGGGTCGACATATGGAACCAGTAGCGTGGATAGAGAAAGATTGGGGGCAAGTTAATACAGAAGAAGAAGAGCAGTCCCTTAAGCTAGCCCTGAGGCAGCCATGGGTATGAAGTGTTAACGGCTTCATTTTCTCATTGACAGTGTACGGTCAGTGTACTCGCCATATCTGAGTTGGCTAAATGAATATAATATCACTAGATTAGACTAAATAGGATTTTACGTGACTGGATTATTATAGATTAGACCAGACCAAACCACTCGAGGTCAGGTAAGATCAGATGAGTAGGAACTCTTCATGTATTATGGTAGGTTCCTCGCACACGCGTAGAACCTAACGTATGCATTGTCATCCACGATCAACGGATGATACAATTATCAGTTGTGCTACAGAAGCGATGGATTACATTACCATTTGGTTGACGATGTTTTTTGTTTAGGTCGATCGAGGATAGGGTGGGGACGATCGATGTCCCCTATCTGGACTCATATCCGGATTTCCTGGCGATGGGTCTTCTCCTTCTGGCTACAGTCCTCGTCTGCGTTGGAGTCAAGGTCGGTACTCTAAGTACTCGTAGTTTGTGTATTGTTGGGCATGGTAGAGGTTCTCAAAGTATGCGATGCGGTACAGTGGAGGTGCTGAAAGTGCACGTATTTTGGGTACCCTAAGGGTATGGGGTGGCATGGTTAGGTGACACAAGGAAGGGTAAAGTAGAGATTTTGGGTTGTAGAAGTAACGTAATGTAGGAGAGGGTAGGTTTTCGGTATTGGGAATAGGAGTATGCATAGTAGCGTGTGATGGGGCAGGTATATCAAGGTAGGGTGGGGTGTGGTAGAGTATGGTACGGTATGATAAAGTATATTTAGATCGGATGGAGTAAATTTGTGTGTATTAGTGCGCAATGATTGTAACGCCTCTCTCGAAGATCTAAAAGGGGCGACTTAGTGTATAGGGTTATATTTCCACGCTAGGGTTCAGCTCTAACCTGACTGTAACTCTGTTTCTCTGGTCTCCTTTATCCCTTTACTAAGCATTTGGGCGAGGGGGTAGAGAGGGTCACGGGCAACTGGGTTCTCGACAACATGTTGTCGAACGAATCCTAATTCTCAGATGGCAAATTAATCTGCGATATTGAAAAATAACTTGATTAGAAACTTCGATGCCAACGACATTTCTTGAGCGTAAACAAAGTCGTAAAGAACTCCCGAAGAGATTTCGCGTGAAGCAGGAGCGTCTACACCATAGAAACCTTGGAGCAAATGCTCCATCCAAGAAATGGGGGGGTCTGTCAGTGTGTGTGCCACCATTTTAGGGGGAAGGAAGGGGGAGAAGGAAGAAGAGGGGGGAAATGGGAAGTTGCTCCAATTACTTAGGGGGGGATAGACGCCCCTGGCGTGAAGCAACAGTACTTCGTAGAGCGGTCGGTCATTGATCGTCTGCTGGAAATACATCCAACAACCAGCAAGTGTTGAAGTACGCTGATTAACCATCACAACCAAATAAATTGGACTTAAGGCGTTTCGGGAACATGGTAAGATAAAGGCTGAGGAGCTCAAGCCTCAATTCATGCGGAAGACGGTTCCAACTAGAGGGGCCAACATAGACAAAACTTCTAGATTTGGGCAGTAGATTTTCGCATGCGGGGAACAACCAAAAGGCCCCTAGCGGCCGAGCGGAGAGTGGAGCGACCAGGGAGTGAAGAGACCGAGGTACAGAAGATCTTGAGGTATGAAGGAGCTACCCCGATAAAACAGTTGCGCATAAGAGTAAAAAATTCGAACCGGATGCGCTTGGGCATAGGAAGCCAATGTCCCAAGTGACGGCAGACCACCAGCAGGGTTAAGTATTTAGTTATTCTTGAGAGATCACTTAGTTCATAAGCACTGAATAAAAATCAAAGGATTGTTCTCCCGGCCAGAATTTCCTGTAAAAAATCAAAACGCGATAAGAGACAGAAGAAAAGAGGCAACAGTTTATCGAACAGAGGGTCACACACACGCGCAATGCTAGATGCAGAGGTACGTGCATTGCATAGCGGTCTAACCGAGAAGAAGACTGAGCGGGCGGAGACTCGCGTATACTATAGGCTGTTTGAACGAGAAAACACAAGACACAAGTGGTCACGCGTTAATCCTGACTGTCTGCAGCCAGCAGCTGAGGAAGAATAAGGAACAGGAGACGGACAAGACGTAGGAGGATGAGAGGAAGAAGGAGGATGAGAAAAAGGCTAAATCTAAGAGGAAAAGGAAGAGGAGGAAAAGAAAGAGAAAGATACGAGGAGAAGAAAAGATGAGAAGAAAAAGAAAACGAGGAGAAGAAAAAGAAAGACGAAGAAATGAAACAGATGACAAAGAATGGTGAGAAGTAGAAGATGTAAAAGAAGTAAGAGAAGAACAGGAGGAGAAAAGAGAGATTCGGAAGTTAAAGAAGAACAGGAGGAAGAAGAAGTATAAGAAAAATAGAATGGTAGCCACTTCAATGGCGATTCCAGTGGTTAAATTCAGCCGGATCTGAGTTCCGGCAACTTTTTTTTGAGATCCGCTGCCTGAACTGTGAGATCCGCCACCTATCAGAATATTGAAAAGCGTAGGCCTATATCAGTTATAGATTTTCTGGCTAATCTATAACTGATATTGGCCTACGCTTTTCGATATTCTGATAGAACTAAAAATGCAGGAAATATGATGCATATCATCGATCAGGAAATATCAATCAGGAAATAGGATGCCTATCATCGATCAGCTAACAATATATTTTTGTGACGGGTCCCCACTTTTAGGTGGCGGATCTCCTGGACATTTCCCCCGGACATTTACCCTTCCCCCAGGATATTCCCCCGAGAAATATATTATGTCATTGCAAGTTAGACGTAAGTTTAACATTAAATTCTTATTAAATTTGATGTTATTATTACAACAAATTCATACTACTACATTTAAATTAATTTCTTTAATAGACGGAGTGAGAGATGGATCAGTTATTGAATTTATTTATTTATCAGACACGGGTAAGTTGAAGTAAATATCGTACCTCTGTTTATTCATTTAAATTAATTTCTTGTTTAGACGGAGTGAAAGATGGATTAGTTCCTTATTCAGTTATTTAAAACGACACTTGTAAGTTAGACGCAAGTTTCATATCACTGTTTATTCATGTCCTCAGTCTGGTGTCTAGTGACATTTTCAGACGAATGTTTAGTGAGGTATGTTTAGAAACTTGAATACAATTCTGAAATGGTTCATGAATGTGTCTCTACTTGATAATTAGTACATCTGCTTAAACAATTAATTATTAATTGAAATAGGCAATAAAATGACGTTTCTTGTCAATGGTTACGTTGCACAAGAGAAGGGAAATGTCTGAAGGAATTGCTCTAAGACGGAAATGTCTGGGGGAATGTCCGCAGGGGGGAATGTCCAGAGGAAATGTCCTAGACTCATACATACATAGTTTACTGTTTCTATGTGTATAGCTATTGCGTAATATGCAAATGAATGCATATATTTATATAAATACGTGTCTTTGTGTTTTATAGCGCCTTTTGAAACCTTTCAAAGATTTATATATACGTGTGTATAGGCCTATATTGTATAAATATTTATGCATTATTGTGATGTACGTGTTTTTAAATATATGATTTATATATGTGTTGAGTCCATGTAATCCGTCCATTAAAGAAACAATGCTTGATATACGAGAATCTTTATTAACGATTTTGCTCTTTCGCTTCCTCCAACTGTGTCTGCCTTTTTGTTTGTTCCTCTCCTCCTGTCTTTCTCTCGCTGTTTCTGTTTCTGTGTCTCTTACTGTTTTCTGTGTCTATCTGTCTTTGTTTCTCTCAGTATCTCTTTTCCTTTATGTGTTTCTCTGTTTTTATCCCTTGTCTCTCTTTATGCCTATCTCTCTTTCTCTCTCTTTCTCTGTCTTCCTCTGTTTCTATTGCTCTGTTTCTTTATGCCTATCTGTTCATCTTCCTCTGTCCTTATCACTGTTTCTATCTGCCTGTCTCTGTGTTTCTCTGTCCATTCCTCGTCAGGCTCCTCAGTCGATGCTGATGTTGCTGATGCTGTCAGAGATTGGGACAGTTGGCGGAAGCTCGACCATCCTTAATCCCATTCGTCCATCCATCCATCCATCCTAACAAGGCAGCAAAATCTGGGGAACGCGAGATAGATCGGATTTATCTGGAGTGATGTCAGTGGCAACGGAAGAAAGGGAATGGAAGGAAGGAGGGATGGTAGGCAGGCAGGACGGATGGATTGATGTATATCAGGATGGAATAGCTTAGGGAAGGGAAAGGATGGAACAACGACAAGGAGTGTAGGGAAAGGAGTGATGGAAAAGGGAAGGAACTTATCCTTCAGTCGCTGGTTGGAAAAGAGCGATGGACTCCGCATGGAGCGTCCGGGGAAATCGTTACTATGCATTAAAAGCCGTGTGTCTGTCTGTTGCTGTTGTGTTGTTTGTGTGTCTGTGTGTCTCAGTATCTCTGCATGATCTTTGTGTCTGCCTTTGTCTGAATGTTTTTCTGTCTGAACACATGTTGTTTTATCTGCCTATATATATGTGTGTACTTGTCTGTGTTTATATGTCCGTTTATGAGGTGTCTCCTCATCTCTCTTTCTGGGTATTTTTCTCTGTCTTTCTGTCTGTCTGTCTATCTGTCTTCTAGAATGTATATATGTATGTATGCTTGTATGTATGTATGCTTGTATGTATCTTTGTTGGTATGTTTGTATGCATGTATCTGTGTATATATGTATGTATGCTTATATGTATGTTTGTATGTATGTGTGTATGTATGCTTGTATGTATATTTGTTTGTATGTTTGTATGTATGTAATTATGTATGTATATATGTATGTATGTATGTATGTATGTATGTATGTATGTATGTATGTATGTATGTATGTATGCATGCATGTATGTATGTATGTATATATGTATGTATGTATGTATGTATGTATGTATGTATGTATGTATGTATGTACGTATGTGTGTATGCATTCTTGTTCGTCTATGACAGCAACAGAAGCAGAGCTAGAGATAAAACCAAAGCTAGAGCACTTACAGAAACGAGACAGCCGCACACACAGAAACAGACACAGAGACAGAAAGTGGGAGGCAGACAGCAAGACACATAGACACAATACTTATCCCTGGGAACATCTATAGTACATACGATGCAAAGATCCAGCCACTCATGTCGTCTTCCTTCAATAACGAGATTTCTCGATATCTCGGAAAAGTAACTGACGCTGTCGACTGATCTTATAAATTGGCAATGGCATTAGACATCAAAGTAAGTATGTAAGACGTCAAATTAGCTTTAACATCAAAGTAAGTAAGCAAGTAAGAACTCGATCTAAGTAAGACATCAAAGTAGGTAATAAGTAAAACATCAACTTCTAACAATTACAAGTTTTCAGGTCTCAAATTAGAGGTTCATTAAGCGGCCTTGTAAATATATTCTGTTACAATGAAATACGATGCAATTCAAATAAGTGCCATAAAGCATATTTCAATGTTATTAAATATATTCATATATACTGCAGCATTGTTTTCTGATGGGTGGGGGTTACATCTGATTTTGAGGATGCTAATTAGAGTTGGTTGTGTGAATTCAGCACCTCCAACTTTTCAGTTAGTTTAATTAGCCATGCAGTAAAGCAAGTAAGATAGATTGAAGTTTGATGAAAATAAATTGGAGGATATATTGACTGGATCTGGGCAGTCTTGTTGTCAAGACCTTAAACCTCAAGACCAAGACCAAGACCAAGACCTTGAACCTCAAGACCAAGACCAAGACCTTGAACCTCGAGACCAAGACCAAGACCAAGACTTTGAACCTCGAGACCAAGACCAAGACCAAGACCTTGAACCTCAAGACCAAGACCAAGACCAAGACCCAAAAAATCGAAATCAGGTCAAGACTTCTAAAAATTGTCAAGTCGGAATATTCGCTATTTTAATGAAAACATGAGTCTTTTATTTTATTCAAGCAAATTAACTTTAAATGCAAACTGCAGGGAAATCCGAATTTGTATTCAAAAGTCCTTCATGCAAACTCTTATACCAAATGCCTTTTGTATTTTATAAAACCCAATTCGCTCAGTATTTTCTGACCAAGACGTGCCTGGTGGGCCTCATAAAAATTCCGCCATGTGAAAAAAATACATTCTACAGGTGCTGAAGTCGCTGACACACAGAGTAGATTTTCAAGCACTGGATGTAAATGTACAGATAGTGAGTCCTTTTGAAATCTTCCCATGGTTTATCTGATACAGAATAACTGTTGCTGCTGCCAATGGGTTTTCCTGACCAACATGACTTGTATCCATCCATAGATATTGGTCATATGATGCAAGCAGGCTTGATACAGAATTCTTGAGTTCTGTTAAATGACTGTTCATATTAACAGCCGGTCTTGGTCTTGGTCTTGCAAGACCAAGACCAAGACTTTGAACCTCAAGACCAAGACCAAGACCAAGACTTTGAACCTCAAGACCAAGACCAAGACCAAGACCTTGAACCTCAAGACCAAGACCAAGACTTTTAAAAACGAACTCGAGTGCACTCGAGACCAAGACCTTGGTCTCGAGGACAACAAGACTGGATCTGGGATGGTCAGTCCTCTGGTTGAGAGGAGAAACTAATTGACCAACCCCCCCCCCCTCTCACAAGTTGAGGCTTGACACTGATTGTCAGTGCTAAGAAGGACCATGAGTCATTTTCTGGAGTGCCAGCCGAGAATGTCGACAGAGGGCATATACATGTATTACGTGTGTGTGTGTGTGTGTGTGTGTGTGTGTGTGTGTGTGTGTGTGTGTGTGTGTGTGTGTGTGTGTGTGTGTGTGTAGTTGTATGTGTGTGTGTGAACAGTGAAGAGTTGGTTATCTATGTTAGACCTGAGAATGGACTCTAGCTATCAAGTATCTGTTTGATCGCATAGTCAAATGTATCCTCACCTTCTAAGTGAGAGTATTGTCCAAAAGGGTCACAAAATAGATATAAACGGAATAGGGCCAACTTCCTCATAATAATAATAAATAAATATAATAATCTTCGTTTAATATCTTCAAACTGACAACAACGCAGTATGATTACAAATCAGTACATGTTATGCGATAAATCCTAACTACTAACAGAACAGACAGCCTGCAATACACGGCGCAAATGGCAGCCTACAAAGCATGTCCGCCTATGGGACTCGATCTCTGTACCTCTCGCACTCTACGCCAGATGTTATCCAATGCGCTATCGGCCCCTCCCCCCCATAGACTAACCTTAACCCACTGGTCATTGATCTCCGTACTACCCTTGCGCACAATCCTGCGCTGGGAATTGAAAAATGGCATGCAGGTTGGACAAAATAACAGCGTGACAAATGTAATGCAACAGAATACAATGAGATATAATAATGCGACGCATGGCTATAGAATATGGCACAAATCTATGCTATGCAAAATAATGCAATGCATTAAGTTGGAATGCACTGCTATTCAATGCAATGCAACACAGTGCCACATAATGCAATGAGTATGGTACAATACAACTCAATGTGATTCAATGCACTGAATCCAATACAATATGGTACAGCACATGGCATTGTAAGATAATACAATACAATAAAATGTTCTGTAAAAATACATTACAGTGCAATACAATGCAATACAATTCCATGCAATCCTACACAATGCTACACAATTCAATTAAATAAAATACAGTACAATACAATCTCTCAGGGTGATCAACGTGACACGACGTGCACAAGTGAGACATTGAGGAAGACAGAGCCAGGAGAGCATGCTTCAGGCATACAGGTCGTGTCAGAAAGCTACAGAGACAGACAACGGTAGGTAGACACACAGACAGGTAGCAACAAAGAGAGGAAGGGATAGAGAAACAAACAGAGAGCCTTACAGACAAGCAAAGAACAGAAGAACACACAGTATGCTATCGAAAGAGTGACAAAGAGAACGACAGACAGATAGACAGACAGTAAGACAGGCAAACAGACGAAGGCAGACAGATAGACATAGGCAGAAATATAGAGCTGCAGACATATAGATAGGCAGACAGACACACAGACATACACATAGACAAGCAGACAGCTCGACAGACATGCACGCAGACAGCTGAACATGCAAGCGGACATCTGCTTGAATTGAATGTCAATGAAGTGATGTTTGCTGTCAAATGCAAAGCGCCATCTTTCGAAACGAATGAGTCGCTAATTGCGTCCAACTGAGAGGGATTTGGCGAAGAGGCTCTCAGCCGATCCAACTCAGCCGCCTCAACTAAGCCGATGCAACTCCCCGTCTGTCATCTCTAGGCAGGATGATGTCAGCCACAGCTGACATGTCTGACCCTCAGCGTATACCTGCCTTCCTGTCTCTCTCTGTGTGCTTTCTGTCTGTCTGTTGGTCCGTGTATTTGCTACTGTAATGCTTGTGTCATTCATTCATTCAGCTAGTGGGATAACTAGACTAGTCTGTATGTCTGCCCGCCATCCTGTATGTCTACCTGCCTACCTATATGACTGCCTGTCCTGCCTGCCTGCCTGCCTATCACCCTCTGTATCTATTCCGGCTGTTTGCCAATATGACTGTCTGTCTGTCCGTCATTTTGCCTCACTGGCTGTCCTTCTGTCTCTGCGTATCTGCCTGCCTGTCTGTCTTGATATAATATGTCCTCTGTCCGTGTATTTCATCATTTTAGACAGCGTTTCAATCATCGAGGCAACCATTGAATTTGCTCGAATGCATCTCATTGTGTTTCTGTCATTGTGTTTCTCTTCTTGTTTGTTTGCCTGTCTGTCTGTCTGTCTGTCTGTCTTCCTGTCTGTTTTTTATCTATCGATGTGTATCGACTGTATGAACCTAATCGATCGGCTGTGATCTGTAGATCTCGTCCAGCATAAATCTTGTCTTTACGATCATCAATCTCTTGGTGATCGCTTGCATCATTGGAGTTGGACTCTTCTACTCGGACATTCACAACTGGACTCAGTCACCTGGAGGATTTTTTCCCTTCAAAGTCAGAGGGGTAAGTAAAATTTCGGCTTACAATGCAAAATTAGAGGGCTTAGGCACACAGCTGCATTATGTTTTCCTTCAAATCAGAGGTCTGGACACGGGGCTAAAGAATTTTTCCCTTCAAATTCCAAAGTTCCAAACAGGGATCAATGCGATGATTTGTCCGGAACCTTAATGTGCTTCATGCATTGCCGGATCAACTTTGAATAGCAGAAAATGAAATGACCTCTTACCATGAGTTCAACTATAGGGACAGGCGAGATTCGCTTTAGCCTTAAATTCGAGTGTTTCACGTCAAAATCTGGGGTACGCGAGATAGATCGGATTTATCTGGAGTGATGTCAGTGGCAACGGAAGAAAGAGGATGGAAGGAAGGTAGGCAGGCAGGGCGGATGGATTGATGTATATCAGGATGGAATAGCTTAGGGAAGGGAAAGGATGGAACAACGACAAGGAGTGTAGGGAAAGGAGTGATGGAAAAGGGAAGGAACTTATCCTTCAGAGGGTCAGTATCTATAGTTGTAGTTTCCCTTCAGATCCACAGAATTAAGTAACCAGTAACAAGTTTCACATAAAAATCAGAGGAGGGAGTCAGTAGGCCTAACTACTGGAAAATTCACCAATTCTTCTTTTTAGTAAGAAGTAAGTAACAATTGGGGAGTTTTTAGTTCCAGATCGGAGGGGAGTGTAACAATTCTGAGGTTTCACTTCAAGATTAGAGAGGGTCAATAACTAATGGAGGTTTTCTCTTCCCTATCACAGGGCTAATTAACAATCTATATTTACATTAACATTTCTTACTAACATAGAACTTCTATGGCGCCGTTATTGTAGTACACAAAGCACTTCTAAGCAACACGGTGTTCCGAAATTAAAAACTAGTTGACATGCATGAGGTCCCAGATACCGGAATACGGGTTACGGAAAATAAGAACTCCGCAAGAAAGGAGGAACTGTTGCCCTGAACTAAGCGACATCGCGACACTTGAAGAGCGGAGAGAAACAGGCAACGCATTCCAAAGGTCGACGACCGAGAAAGACCTGGAATCCAGTACTTTTTCGACTCCAGACACAACAAGCTTAGAAGCAAAATCTGTGAATACAAGGGTTTATCAAAGACAACACAAAAGTTGGTTGGCCGACCAGATTTTACTAATTTGTGAACAACGAGTCTTTAATTAATTTAATTTAATTTTTTTTCGTTTCTTACTTTACCTTTAATTAACAGGTGCTTGCCGGCGCGGCCACTTGCTTCTATTCGTTTGTCGGCTTCGACACAATCGCGACATCTGGCGAGGAGGCGACCCATCCCACACGTCACGTGCCCATCGCCATCGTGACGTCACTTGTCATATGCCTGCTGGCCTACATCGGCGTTTCCTCCGTTCTTACTATGATAGTACCCTGGACTCAGCTGGCCAGCACTGCAGCCCTGCCCAAGGCCTTTGCCCAGCGCGGGATACTGGGAGCAGAATACGTGATCGCCGTTGGAGGTATGTGTGGGTTAACAGCTTCTATCATGGGCTCAATCTTTCCCCTGCCGCGTAGCATATACGCCATGGCGCAGGACGGCTTGGTCTTCCGTTGGCTGGGGCATGTCAGTAAGTTAACGGACACCCCAGTGCTGGCCGCCCTGGTGTCCGGAGTGCTTGTGGCCGTCTCAGCCCTACTCTTCGACCTCGAGAGCCTCGTCGAGATGATGTCCATAGGTACGCTGATGGCATATACGCTGGTCGCAATCAGCGTGCTCGTACTTCACTACCAGCGGGAGCAGGTGGGACTTACGGCGGATGACATGACGAGCGGGGTCATTGGGGTCACTGGGGTCGTGGGTGAAGGAACGGGACTTGGCAGAGGTCTGTCAAACGGGGCTAGCTGCGAGCGCATCTCCCTTTCCGAAGATACGGGGTTGCTACGGGTCGGCGAGGGTAGCAACCGCGTACGTTATGTACCTGCCAACACGACAACCGTGGTCAAACGAATTAAGCCACCGCAGGACAGCGATGAAGAGTTACCTACCGCGACCCCTCCAGCCACAACCCAACGTCCGGCCACGCCCGACGCCCAGTCGCAACCACCTCCCGTTCGCCCGAAAGAAGCTTCCGTTGTCGAAGAATACCGCGCGCGTGTGCAACAACAGCAACAGCAAGAACAACAGCAAAGACAACAACAGCAACAGCAACTTGATCAACAGCTAGCCTCGCGCCACCTAGCGGATGCGCGGCTTACAACAACCGGAAGTACGTTCCATCGCATCGACAGCGCGCACAGTATAAGCAACCTGTCGCAGATCTTCAACGCTGGCATCGAAGCGGCGTCAGAGCCGACGTCACGGACACGTCGTGTCGTCATAGCCAGCGTCACGATCCTCGTACTCGTCTGGGCCGCATTCTGCGCGCTGACCATTTACGGCGAGGAACACCTGATACACGCCGACTGGTGGGCGATTATGCTCGTGTGCGTGATGATTGTCGTTGTCCTTGTCTTAGTCGTCGTCATCATCAAGCAGCCGCGAAATCGGGTACGGCTGAACTTCAGTACCCCGTTCGTACCGGTACTTCCGCTCGCTTCCATCATGATCAACATTTACCTGATGATCACCCTTCAGCCCGCCACGTGGGTTCGATTTGCCGTCTGGATGTCACTCGGTAGGCGCAGTTTACATACTTATTTAAGTACCTCCCTACTCATATCTACTTACTTTCTTACTTAATTCTTTATTATCTTACTTTCATACTATTACTGTTGTTATTTGGCAACTTCGAACGAGCCGGTGTCTGTATATAATGGCGCATCAAAACCAAATCGCAATCAGCTCAAAATTCAAAAGACACACAGGCAGTCTTGGAGAATATATTAAGCGCTGTATAAATACGACTAGTAAATGTCAATTATTGCAGTGAAATCAGCCGAGATCTCTCCCTCTTCGCTCATCCATCATACCAATAAACGATGCACTCAATCAACGGACTCTGGCGGTCGCTGTATCTCTCGCTGGAACAGTATTGACTCGAGTCTAATTCCCTGATATATAAATATATTAATTTACAGATACATTTAGGCCTATAGCTCTGCCTAATTGTGATCGGATCACAATAATTACCGCTAATACTAGAAATTAAATCTGCTTATAGAAGTGCAGTAGCTGGTCTATCCATAAAAGTGCACGGTAATTGTTTTGTTTCAGGGCTTATCATCTATCTTGGATACGGTGTGTGGCACAGTAAGGAGAGACGGGCCGACGACCAAGAAGTGATTCTGTATGACGTATCGGATAAGGACAATATGATAGTCGACGGTGTCTACAGGTGAAAAGGAACAGCCCAAGGAAACAAAGAGTGCAAGGAACGCGCTGTGGAATAAATGATAGACAAAATAATCCGCATAGGACGATTAATCGCCAAAAGTAACCGATAGAATTAACGAATACTCACCCGAGCACTCGTTGAATTAGAGCGCTTTTGATAGTATTCGCAGCACGGAAAACTACTCGATAAAGTTTCTGAGAGAAAGGCGACTTTTCTATGAAATCACCGATAGCGCAATGTATTTGACCAAGTAGTGCATATAGAAAACGATTAGTTGCTGAAATAACCGTATGAGTAAACGAGTATCCGCTGATCTAGAACCTACGAAGTAGGGGATATAGGCCCTATGCGGGATTATTCGGTGACATCACGTAAACTTATTTTAATTGCAGGTTACCGATTTACCCAACTTATTTCTAGCTACCTTAACAAGGGTACAAATGGGTAGCCGGAAAATGAGGACCTCGGCAAATAGCCAAAGGTAAATACCCAAGGGGTTACCTTAATACAAGGCAAATGAATAGCCTTGGGTTACCTTAGCATAGGATAGCTGAACCTAATGAGCTACGTTTCCAAAAGGGTATATGCAACTCCGAAGATGCTTATTTATCTGGAGGTCACCCAAAGCCATGAAATACCATGGGAGTACCTATAGTTCCCACGAAATCATTTGATATCTAGGGGAACCCCAGCCGCTGTCTTTATCTCCGTATTCGCGCCTTTACTTGCAAGCGTTTTCAAGTTTCCAAGAAACCGATAACAGGAGTCCGTTTATCATCATCATCGTTGTCGTCTTCGTTGTTGTTTCGTCGTTGTCCTGAGCCTTGGTTCGTAAACGTTCGTGTGAACCGCCATGTTGTGCAACATCAATAACTATTGGTGAAATGCGTTGATTCGGGAGTCATAAATTCAGGTGACGTGCAGTTTAGGTGCGTTGGGCCGTCCGGTGACGTCATTTGTGTTTGGTGATAAACACCTGATATTGTAAGTTAAACTGTCTGTTCTGCTATGTATACTGGAATAATTTAGGTACAACAGATCTTGGATCTTTTAAGACAATTTAATTGTTTTTGTGTGTTTATGTGGATTGGCGAGTGGGGGCGGGCGCATGGTTGGTCGCATTGGTGTTTTATCAATTGTGACAAAGTGTATAAGGACAGACGTTGCTAGCGGTATTTAATTACTGGCAAACAAAGTTAAGTCAATATAGGCTTATTAAACCTTACACATTTATATTTACTTAATATAATTCAGTCAGTCTGTTCTAATAGACTGAACATCTAGTCTAATTTAGCCTAATTTAAGCGAATATAATCTGGTAAAAGTTGATTTAGTCTGGTCTTGTTTTATATGTCGAACGCATGTCCTAGTATAACATAACATAACATAGAACAAAATAACGTACCTTTACACAACATAACGTATCTTTACACAACATAACGTACCTTTGCCCAACATAACGTAACTTATAACACAGTATTATAACACCACACAACATGAAGAAGATGATGGAGATGATGAAACCGCTAACAACTTACAACGCCGAAGATTGGCTACGTTGCATATTGTTATTTAAAGTCCTTTTTGCTTTGTATGTGTGGGTCTATCTCAACAATTTACGACTTTCAGATATTTTCAGTTGAGAATATTAGGTCAGACAACAACACTTTAAAAGTGACTGACTAAACGTCTACGCCTAGAGCCTACGCTGCAACTGATAAAGTGAAGATTTAGCAAACTGGGAGTAGTAGCAGTTCATCAAAACTGAGAGTAGCTGCAATCGCTCAATAAGAGTGACAGTTCCAGAAGAAGAGTACCAGTCATAAGCGTATTGTAGGCACATGGCCGTAAGCCATACGGAGTTTACTGGAAAGATCCTACGGCTAAAGTTATTCACGATGCTGTTGCAGTAGCACAGCACTATTTTGTTCACCCGAAAAGCAACTTTTCAATTATCTCCGACAAAAGTTTAGCAGTTTGAGCAGCTATAAGAACCATTCATTGCACCAACAACAAGCGGCTTCTAACGATCTCGCTTACGTGAAGAAAGACTAAAGTTTAAACTTGATGTCACTTAACAAATTGTAAGTCGACAAAAATTTCTCCAAACAAAAACTTAAAATCCTTAGTCACGATCCTAATCTTGAACCCTAAACCTCCTTCTTGCTGGATCTGGGCTTGACAGACACAGCCCCGAAGAAACCTCGTACCAGCTGATTCCTGAATTCCTTGATTTCTGTCGCCATCTCCTTGAGCTGGTTGCTGGTGCTAACCATGAAGGCTGTGACCGGCGGTTCCTTGGGAGCCGCGATCTTGGCCGTGAAGTACCGCTGGATCAGCATGCTCATGAGGGCCTGGTAGATGATCTCGTTATTTTCCTCGTCTTGTGCGTCCTCCTCTTCGAAGTAGCAGCACCGGATGCAGTTGAATTTGGCCATGGCCTCTGGCTCGCCCTCTTTCGGTGGCTTCCGGCAGCACTTCTGGCGGATGTAGGTCACAAACCAGACGAAGTGCTGATAGATGGTAACTGGGTTCGGCAGAAGGTTGAATGGAACCGGAAGATGGTCCTCCGAAACGAAGAAACTCATCCAGATCTGAACCACATTCACGACATAATATGATAAATATTTTTCAAAATGCAAATGGCAACACAATCTAACAGCATTCAATCAATCAATCAAATCAATCAATCAATCAATCAATCAGTCAATCAAAATCCGTTTACTAAAACACACAGCCATGGCATTACAATAACAACTGATTACAAACATTTAGTAGAACTGCAAGACGAGTGTTTTTAATAGGATGCCCCTAAGGGACAAGTCCCGTTATTTGGGGCACCCAAGGTGTTCACAGGCAGAACGGACATTTGTGTACAATTATAAAGGTTAGGCCTACAGCTTTGTCATATCTTAACTATTTCAAAAGCCAAATAAAAAGAACAAAAGAGATACAAGCAGCAACTAAGTAGTCAAACAGGTACCCAATATCTACATGTAGACATTTAATAGAGACATTTGATTTATAATATAAGACTTTATTAGAGCTTTAAACCGACTAATAAATAATACCGATGTTAACTCATTGGACAGAGCATTCTACAACCTAGGACCCTGACATTTACTAGAAAACCAGTTTACATTAATACGGGCAAATTCTGGACGATATTTAAGGACATTACGCCTCAGACGTTGTTGCAGTTATACCCCACCCAAAGTAAGACGTAAAGGACAAAGGCAGCATATTATTATGATAACGAAACATAAATAGGCCACATTGCTATATATTTATTTGGTTTAATGTTAAGATTTGCCTGTCTGCAAATATGTGTTTAGTACTGGCACTCCAGTGGGTGTAAAACACTGTACGAATAAGTTTTTTGTAATTTACTTAGGGAGTGTAAGGTAGCTTGTAATTTGCCCCCAGGAGATATTACAATAAGCCATATAAAGATAAATAAGAGTATAGTATAGAATTAGCAGTATATTCGTAGGTAAGCAGTGTCTGACTCTTTTTAGAATTCCTATGTTTTTGCTACTTTCTTTGATGCATGTAGAATATGTAATGTCCAAGTTAGATGGGAGTCAATGATTACGCCCAGAAATCTAGTAGAATCAACCTGATCAATGGGAACTTCGTCAATAAGGATGGATAGGTTGGATGGGGGAGGAGATTTACATTTTGAATAGAAAATTACAAAATTTGTCTTTTTAAGATTTACTGAGAGTTTATTTGCTTTGAACCAAATGGCAATCAATTTCAGTTCATAATTTGCTCTGGAGAATAGATTTATAATGGATTAGTCGCTTAGGAATACGTTGGTATCGTCAGCAAAGAGAATATATTTGAAAACAGTGGAGGAAGTGACTAAGTCGTTAGTATAGATTAGAAAGAGTAGGGGAACCAGTATTGAACCCTGGGGCACACCACATATTATAGTCATAGTGGATGAGAACGTATCCTTAAAGTTAACAAATTGGGTCCTATTAGTTCAGTTATCGCGAAGCCACCTAATTGCTGTACCCCTTATCCCATAACTTTTTAACTTAGTAATTAAGATAGAGTGATCCATCGTGTCAAAGGCTTTTGCTAGGTCAAAAAATATTCCCATAGAGTAATTATTATTGTTCATAGCCTCGGATATATTATTTTGGATATCCAATAATGCTATAAAAGTAGAGTGGTTAGATTTAAAACCATGTTGATTGGGGGTTAGAAAATTGAAATTTTCAAGGAAAGCAGTGAGTCTAATTTGCATTAACTTTTCGATAATTTTTTTTAGAAATATGGGAGTATGGAGATAGGGCGGTAATTAGTAATGTTGTTCTTATCACCAGCCTTATAGACAGGTACAATTTTGGCTGTTTTTAGTTCAGTCGGTACTATACCACAGAGAATAGAAGAATTGAATAGTAAGTGAATATCTGGAGTTTAAAGTGAAGCCAGTTCTTTTAATACCGTTAGTTCAAAAACGGGGAATATAGTTTAAACTTGTTTTATTCAAGTTTTACGCGTCGAAACGGTCGCTGTTGATTTTATCCGCCATTCGGAAAGAAGAGGTCAGAATTGTGACATCATTGGTCATGAATATTGATTAGTTGGAGCGGCCAATGAGATTGCGGCCAAAAGGCCGTAACATGCAGATTTCATGCAAAGTTCACGCCAGGAGATTTCTGCTTCTTTATATAAATATATATAATTCTTACTGATCCTATTAATCCTAATCCTAAACCCAAGAGTAATAAGAATAGTGGTAGTGGTAGTAATGTTGGTGGTAGTAGTAATTGTAGTATTGGCAGTGGTATTGAAAACGAAACTGAAACCGAGAACTGACCTTGGTCCTATTGAACTTCCACTCCATATCGGCATTGAGAAGTACATTCGTGTAGGCATTTGTCAACATGGCGACCAGCATATTCAACAGTACAATGACGCAGAACAAATAGAAAACAGCGAGAATTCCAGTTCCCACTGTCTCCGTGAAAGCGTGCTCGTTATAGACGTAGATTGTCTGGTTGCCAATGACGACCTTCTCCTCTGGCAAAACCACGTCGGCATAGTTCGGAGGGGTGTAGTCGAAGAAGCCCCAGAAGAGGTTAATCATTGAGGAAAGTAGGGTTGTGAAGGCGTCGCTTTGAACCGTTATCTCGTCGTCCTTGTGGCGTGTGTTGCCGCGGTACGGTTGGTAGATGTTGAAAAGACCGACTGCGAAGGAAGCGATGATTGTGGCAAGGATCGCCAGGAAGCTCGCTGTGTCGGCAACCATTTTACTCATCGATACCTGCGGATGGATAGGAAACAGGCGTCATCGTCGCTCATCGTCTACGTCGTAATGTAACTGTATTGCAATTTATGGCTTCTGTAGCGCACTGGGCATAAAGCGGTGAGGCGTCAAAGCCAAGCCTTGATCAGGTCGATATCCAGAATTGTACAGTTAGTTCGTAGGACAAAAACGCGTCCTATGCAGGGAAAGCACTTTGGAAAGGTAATTCTTAAGTTGAGAACAAAGAAAAAGGCGACTTAGCAAAACGGACAGGAACAGGTAGAGAGTTCCAAGATCTATGTCTAGCAACCGAAAGCGCTCGTCACTAAGAAAGCCCGCTAAAACCTTGTTGCCACCAAAAACAGTCGCAGCATTAACATAATCAATTAACATAATTGCATTATAATCAGATTTCCTGAGGTTAAATCCGTTCAGCTCAATTGCAATAAGATCTTAGGTCTGGGCACTGTTGAAGGGTATAAGTAGGTTTAAGCTTATTTTGTGTGTGTTTATTTTACCAAGTTCTTTTCTGTAAACCTGTGTACAGTAATAGGTGTTCGGCTGAGCCATGCTGATCATCTGATGCATTTTCTTTTCGTTTTTTTGTTTGTTTTTGTTTTGTTTGTTTGCATTTTCTTGTATTTTCAACTAGTCCTTTACTTTTCATTCATACTATACCTCAAGGACATTATTTTCAGGGCCTGGTTTTTGTCCCCATCATTTTTCTTTTTCTTTTTGGTGCTATGTAACAAATAGGCAGCCCTAATTAAGCGGGACCTATGTCCCTTTAGGGCTTTCCCTATTGTATCCCGAATGTTTTTTACATTCCGATTGGTGCCTATTGTACTTTTGTATTGAATTCGGATCAATAAAGTTGAATTGAATTGAATTGAATTGAAGCAAGTGGGAGCACATCAAAGATCCCGTAGGGGTTTCCATTGAAATATCACACTAGCAGTTTACTGGAGGTTGGACAGGAAAGAGGATGAGAGCCCGTGTCTGGGGATTGTGTCGTCTTATCTGCTCGCAGTGCCAGCGAACCTCTAAGGTTCAAAAGCCTGAAAAGCTATTGGATCAAAGTATTAAGCAAGTGTTACCTTGGAAGCACAGGAAAACTCCTGTCATAGTTAATTTGGACATATTAGGCCTAGTCTGTACAGAAAATATTTTACTGCATTTTCAATTGGATTAAAAATTAAACATTCAGTTTAATTTTT
>OY744609.1:27330424-27390424 GCA_963556255.1 Allolobophora icterica | reverse complement strand
TGCATTAGGAGATACATAATGATCTATTGTAATAGCTAAAATGAGCAAAGAAAGATTGTATTCGGGTATCCTGTTAGAGGAACTTGATGGTCCTTCGGCTTTATCCATTGTCACGGAACATCATGCCTATTATGCCATTGTGTTTGATCTATTATGGTGAACAATAAAGTTGATCGATTGTCAGAAAAAGACTCGGCGAAGTAAAAATGTTATGCCTAAAATGCATTGACCTACTAATTCATAAAATCTGACTGTTGACTTGTGCGTAAGAACGTGAGAGAAAGATTATTTGATGGAGTATTGATAGAACGATAGACTGATTTAGCGGTGCTCGAGGATACCTGTATTAGAATGAGAGTGAGGAAAACAATGTAGGAGGCGGCGTTGTTAAGATACTTGTTGATCGGGGTCTGGAACGACCTGGCCTTCTGGCTCCAGGGAAACATCCAATGCAGGGTCGCCATGAAGGGAAAGAGGATGATCCGTTGGATGATTAGGTAGAACATTCCGATCATTCGAACAGAACGGAAGTGCGCGAAGTCTTGAAGCCACTCGGCAGACAACACCTGGAAATAAACAAACGAATTAGTGAACGAAGAAAAACGAAGAAATGAAGAAAACATGGAGGAATAATATACATAGGTTTTAGTCCTTACTAATCAGTTTACCGTGAAGGCATCTCTACTGAAACTGCTCTCGCCTTTTACGCTGGACAACATCTTCTCATCTGTTGACAAAGGAAAGACGTGCCTCTCTGCGTGCATATTCTCATTCAAACTCGTTAACTCTGCTCGGGAAGCTGCATTGGCTTCCTGTATAATTAGAATAAGATTTAAATTGGCTTGTCTTACCTATAAAACCACCACAACGAGCACTCCTACCTACCTTAAACTACTAGTTTCTTCGAAGAACCCGTCACGCAGTCTGTGTTCTTTGGGTATGGATGTTTTGGTTGAGCGTCGATGTATGACTGTCATAAGCTCTCGTGCATTCCATTTTGCCGCCCCTAAGGAATGGAACCGACTACCAATTTCGTCTGAAGTTCGAACTCTTTCTCTTCCTTTAAGAAACGCTTCAAAACTCACTATTTCTCATTGGCTTTCAAGAATTTGGATATCTAATAGCTATACACCTGGCGAATCGCTGACTAACCGCGCCTCCGATTCGCATTTCTGTGTGACCTCCCTTATGCCCGTTGTAAATGTTTGCAATAATAATCAATAATAATACTAATAAAAATAGTATTTAATAATAATATTAATAATAATATTAATAATAATAACAATAATAATAGATAACCCTATGTTCCATTAATAAACAAAACTAGAGAAATCAATAAATAAGTTAATGAAAGCGTCTTTGCAATAGTTTAGAATTTCAGTCTGAAAGCGGTCAACAAGAAGTTAATTTCATCATCATCATCATCATCATCATCATCATCATCATCATCATCATCATCATCATCATCATCATCATCATCATCATCATCATCATCATCATCATCATCATCATCATCATCATCATCATCATCATCATCATCATCATCATCATCATCATCATCATCATCATCATCATCATCATCAATCGTCATCGTCATCGTCATAGTCATCGTCATCGTCATCGTCATCATCATCATCATCATCATCATCATCATCAATCATCATCATCATCATCATCATCATCATCATCATCATCATCATCATCATCATCATCATCATCATCATCATCATCATCATCATCATCATCATCATCATCATCATCATCATCATCATCATCATCGTCATCATCATCATCATCATCATCAGTAACCGTGTGCTCATCGCCCGTAGGTGTCCGATGCCATTTTCACTATGTTCTTCCACTGTATAGTCTATCTCTTGAAGCGATATTCACACCATCCGATGATATCGTCTAGCCATTCCTTATGAAATTTTACTTACCAGTCCAATCACAGTTTGACAGTTTGAGAAAGAATGTGCAATTGAAATTCATGAGTAATTTAGGTAATGGAATATTAGAATGCAACAGTCGTCAGCAATTTTGACCAACAGACTACAGTCCAAGTCGACAAAGTCGACCATGTCGAACGTTTATTTGCCAAGTCGATCGAGTAGACGAGAGGTTGACTAGTCGACAAAGTTGATCGAGTCGATCGTCGGCCAATACAAGTCGATCGTAGTAGCACTCGACTCGATCGACCAGGGGGTATGGAATAGACTAGCAGTTGATAACTATACCTTATTGATTGAAATACCTGTTGGCAGTTGGGGTGAGTGACGAACTCCTTGAGGTCGTAGTCGATTGCCTTGTTGATCCGCGCGAACTTTTCCGCCTTGTAAGAAGTTACTTCGAAACTGGATCGTCGATTGATAACGTGAACGACCTCGTCAGTCGTTCTGCAGTTGTCCAGCAAATCCACGGCAAACCTAAGCAACACAAATAAAGGTAGATCCTGTGTTGGGGATCCAGTCGACAGAGCTCATGATGCATTACCGGGTACTGGCTATGTGGCCATGTCTAGGTGGCCATTTGGCCAGTCAGTGTATGTTATCTATAGATGACGAGATATCCAGTCAAAAGATGACCCCAAAGAAAGATCTTACCAAAGTGACCAGACTGTCATACAGTGGGGAGATATACTGCGGCAGTAATTCCTGCAGAAGTTGATAGACACACGGGACAGACCTCAGCCTCGAAGGTGATCGAAACAAGAAGACTACACGAATGTTTAGGCACTTTGCACGGTGTTTATCCGTTTATTAAAACAACCCAGTAGTGCAAGACAAAACAATAACATTTTTGTAGTGTAGTGGGTGTTATAACAGGATGCCCCCAAGGGATAAGTCCCGCTACTTGGGGCACCGGTGTGATGACAAGATGAAGCTAGGGCGCTCCAAGTCTAGATTTTTCGGTCGTCAAGGAACTCGAGAAGACCAGTCGGACCACCAACTACGGACGATGAAAGAAGATTTTACCCACTGAACGTCTGGCTACACACACGGCCTGAAGACGAACCCAACACCGGACGATTGGAAAACTGTCGTGGAAATGGCAACACTCGGAGAGTGGTACGCTCTCTCTCTCTCTCTCTCTCTCTCTCTCTCTCTCTCTCTCTCTCTCTCTCTCTCTCTCTCTCTCTCTCTCTCTCTCTCTCTCTCTCTCTCTCTCTCTCTCTCTCTCTCTCTCTCTGTGAACTGAGTTTTGTGTACAGTCTTGCAGTGCGAGATATTAGCGTATATATTTAGTGCGCTTACTTTAGTTTCACGTGTATATGTATATATGATAGATGTATAACGTATAGTCTTAGTGACACGCGCGGCCGGCCGACATCGGCAGCGGCGCGCTATATGTATATTATAAGAGTTCGCTTATGCGCACAGAAGACAGGTGTGTCAAGAGGCGCGAAGAATTATGCTGACTAGAGAAGAAGTTTTGAATTCGAGTGTGTTCGCTGTAGTAGTGTGGCTGACTAGTTGAGTTGTAATCGAATGGAGTTCTGTCTGTTTGTTTCTTATTAAACTGAAAAGATATTAAACTGTGTTGCTGATTAATTCAGGTTATACTTATACGTAGAATTAGTGTTCAAAAGGTGAACGTTAAATAGGCGTTAAGTACGAAGAGAACAAGGATTTAATCAGAAGGATTGTCAACGGAAGGATTGGGTTGACACTCTCTCTCTCTCTCTCTCTCTCTCTCTCTCTCTCTCTCTCTCTCTCTCTCTCTCTCTCTCTCTCTCTCTCTCTCTCTCTCTCTCTCTCTCTCTCTCTCTCTCTCTCTCTCTCTCGTCTCTGTCTCTGTCTCTGTCTCTGTCTCTCTCTGTCTCTGTCTGTCTGTCTGTCTGTCTGTCTCTGTCTCTCTCTGTCTGTCTGTCTGTCTGTCTCTGTCTGTCTGTCTGTCTGTCTGTCTCTCTCTCTCTCTTTTTCTCTCTCTCTCTCTAGTGAGGTTAGGCTAATGTATGAATGTAAATATATATACAGCCAGTTATATGCATATATATATATATATATATATATATATACACAAACAGCCAGTTAGTTAAACTTTCTATAGGAAAATATATATCTAATACACATATATGAATGAAGACTTATGTAGGTATACATTTATAGGGTAGGAACGAAAACATGAATGTAGAGATGGAGGAAGGCATGGAGAAAAAGAGGGAGGGAGACACAGAGAGAGAGACAGCGATAGGGTATTCTGTAGCGAACGAGGAGCAATAATTTTTTTTATTTCCCAGAAAAGATATTTAACGAATTAATGGAAGTCTGAAATATGAATGATTGTATATGCTTTGCATAGGTCCTAGCACCCGATTACTTTGCACACTGGTTGGCCAGTTTCATGTAGTCGTTCTTGAACTCCGGTTCTTGTTCGGCGTGATCCTCAAGTTCCTCGTTCAGTTCGAAGGCTTCAAGGATCGGGTCGCTTGAGGTGAGGCTGATGTACGAGGGGCTGGCAACTGCCTTGTAGGCGTTGATGCGAGCGATCGACTCACTTAGCGTCTCTTTCCCGCCCCCTAATCTGTCACGCATCAATGAGCACATGTTCACAAACACTAACATCTTTTCACGCATGATTGCACATATTATAGGTAATGAACAGCTGCTATGCTTGAATGCGAGCACAGTTTCAAATATAAATATCTATCACCACGCGTAACTGCACAGATCTATAAAACGTTGTGAGCATTCAGCAAGCGAACATGTGATTATGTGCAGAGAATACATTCATGCAAGAATGCGAAACGGATGAAAAATTCAAATTTGTCATTCATGAATGCGTACTGGTTCAAATATGATATCAGACAAGCATGAATGAACACGCCTGCATATCTCTCGAAATAACAGAGCACTATTAACGCACAATAAGAGAGTTGCCTAAGTTATGACAACCGTTGTTACTTTGAGTTCGGTTGTACCCTGTGTTTATCAGTGGTCAATATTGCCGTCGCTCTGTCTATTACTGTCAAACGATAGATTGACTCGTCACCTACAGATTTATTTAGCTCAATAATTTTCAATGTTTGAACTACTTTGTTTCAACTGGCGTTTACAGAGATCATTATCGAAATTCTTGTGGAGCTGTTTTATTTTTGGAGGCGTTTGTTCGCATACGTGTGAAGCTTGACCGCCATTTTAGGTGGGGTCGGAGATAAACAGGTTACCAACATCAATCGCGGAAAGGTTCTACAATCAAGAGGTCGCGATAGTCTGAGGGATGGCCGGGAGTTGCGTCTTCTACCATCGACGACTCAGTGCTTGACGGTGAAGCTACCGTGCGCTGCAGAATCTATTAGCTGTCATTTTCCAGCATTCGCTTTGCAATGTGGTCCTGGAACTTTGAACTTCTGGTGGCAATAAGCTCTTGATTGAGTTCTTCCAGTGTGCGGGAGTTCGCCAGTCGTCGTTCATCTAGTTATCTGAGCATTACCACCTTCAGCGGTGTAACTTCAACATTCAGACCCCCTCAGGTAACTCAAATGCGACCTTTGAGGCTTGTTCCTACTTTAACAGGCTATGAGCAGGTCCCACATATACAATTATTACTGCTGTGCCAACTGCAGTAATAATTGTATATGTGGGACGTTGGTCGCTGATGGTGGGACTCCCAGGCCGCAAAGGTTCACCAGTCACTCTGTTGCAGAGTAAAGCAGGGAGGCGACCTGACCGACGTCTCTCATGAGCGTAGACTCGGATCCGACCTGAGCTGGTGAACCAAAGTCCTCCGTGCCCACCTTCACGTGGTGCGGACTGTTGGTACCCTTCCAAAGGAAGGGGAACTGTTGGTACCCTTCCAAAGGAAGGGGAACGAACGGGCACGGCAGGCAAAACCAGGGGAAGGCAATGGCAAACCACCCCTGTTAACATGCCAAGAAAATCGTCATGAGACACACCAAACCACGCCGATGGTCGCTGATGGTGGGACTCCCAGGCCGGAGCGCTGATGGTGGGACTCCCAGGCCGGAGCGCGACTCAAGGGCTACTGGGGAAGTAGCAAGACGGCAAAGGAGACTGTGTGTCATGACGATCGCTAGGGCTCCTAGAGCCGACAGCACAAGAAGAAGAGTGCCAACTGATGAACCTTTTGCTTTTAAAGTACACTGACATCAACTGTAGTAAGGCAGCTCTTTATAAAAGGTGCCATAATGCCTAGGTCACTACATAAAACATACATACAAGCATAAATACACAAAATACCCACAAATACATAAAAACATATATTCATACATGCCTACCTACTTACAGGAGCGTATCCACTAGGCCTATCCACGTGACTCAGCGAGTATGTGGTAGTCCAAACTGCAGGGCCGTAAAACTAAGATGCTTACTGATAGGGACCTAATAAAATTAATTAATACATCACCTTGTCACCTTGTGCTGTCAGCTCGTGGAGCTCTAGCGACCGTCCTGGTGAACACACTCCACCATCTCCTATTCGATGACAAGTCTCTCAATTCCGCCAAATTCATGCCAGTTACATCTTGTATCTCATCCATCCATCTCCTCCTTGGGCGACCCAGTCTTCTCCTCCCCTCACCGCACGCCAGCATCATTTCCTTCTCCAGACCATCAGATCGCATAACATGTCCAAAGAACCTTAGCTTCATTCTTGTCGCAGTTTGTTTTAACGACTCTTCATTCTCAACTCCAATCTCCTCTCGTATTGATTCGTTCGTTCTTTTCTCAGTCCAAGATATTCTCAGCATCTTCCTCCATATCCACATTTCACAAGCGTTAACCTTATTTTCCATGTTCTTTGTCATTGTCCACGTCTCGCAACCGTACAGTACCGTAGGAAAGATTAGTGCTCTCACGAGCCTTTTTTTGGTTTCTATGCTCACATGTTTGTCTTTCCATATCTTTTCCAGTCCGGTCATTGCAGCTTTCCCTATAGCAATCCTTCGTTTTATTTCTGGATCACACTTTCCCTCCTTTCCAACCAGTGATCCTAGGAATGTGAAGCTTTCTACCACCTCTATTTCCTCTCCGTCTATCTCAAAACTATCCCAATCTGCTGTTGTCATGACCTTTGTCTTCTTTATGTTGAAGTATAAACCAGCTTTTTCACTTTCTCTCCTGACCCTTCTTATCAGTTCTGCCAAATCCTCTTTTCTTTTTGCCATTAATGTTGTGTCATCCGCGTATCTAAGGTTATTCAGTGTCTTTCCAGCAATTTTTACTCCCTCAATTGCCCCCTCCAGTTCTGCCTTTCTCATTATTCTTTCAGCATATAGATTAAACAGGAATGGAGACAAGATGCATCCCTGCCTCACTCCTTTCTTGATTCTGAAATTGTCAGTGTCTCCGTATTCTGTTCTTATCACCGCTATCTGGTCTTCATATAAACCCTTTAGTAACATTATCAGGTGTTTCGGAATTCCCATTTCAAGCAGGGTTTTCCACATTAAATCATGGTTAATGCAGTCGAATGCCTTGCTATAGTCAATGAAACAGATGTGAACCTCCTGTCCATACTCCCTTTGTCTCTCCATTATCCACCTCATGTTGGCTATATGGTCTCGAGTTCCACGAGATTTCCTAAACCCTGCCTGGTTCACCGGAAGTTCTCTTTCAATTGTGCCTTCCATTCTTTTGTGAATTAATACATACATACATAAATATTAATACATACATACATAAATATATACATTCTTACATACTCAAACAGGATTATGCACCTGCACTTTTCACTGCACTGACAGTCAGCTGGGTGTGGCTTATCGATCGTATGTCCATTCTCGAGGAGCACACGGACCAGGACGAAGTTGTCAGTATGAGCGGCCAAAATGAGCGGAGTGATATCTGGAGTGAAGTCCGTGCAGTCCAGAAGCCACTGATCGATGGAACTTCCCTCTTGTTCGCTGATCTTCTTGTGAGCCAGGACCATCTCAAAGATGGGCTGGTTGCCTGTCTGGATGGCGTGCAGAAGGGCATTACCTGCGACATATCAGAAGGGTTAGTTTAATTCAGGAAGAAATGTGATCCTTTGCGATTTAGAATGTGACCCTAGAAGGGGGGAACTGGATTGGATCTGTATAGTGCATGTTGATCATGGTTTCTCGTCAAATCAAACATTAAATGTTGCCTTGCATAATGAATATTGTGGTTATGACATTTGGTTAGATTGGCTTTACTTAGATTAGATTAGCTAAGTAAAAGTAATGACAACAGTTTATAATATCGTTAACAACGAGATTCGACTAGGATGCGACACAGTGTCACTTGTCAGGGCAAGCATGAATTTCATAACGAATATGATTTCAAATGTTCATTTGAAGCTTGAATATCTCTGGCCTCCTGCCCGCGACAAAGCAGACCTGATCACCAATTTTAGTCTTCGCTGCTATTAATTACACTGCATTAGATTACGATTTTATTACTATTTCACTTTAAGCGACCAGCTTTGATGCTTCATACATCATGATTACGGCGCAATAGACGTCATTTGAATAGAAATCAGATTCAACTATTTTAAGTTAGACTGGCCTACTTAAATAGAAATTTGATTCAACTACGTTAAACCAACTAGTGATGGGGAAAAGTTAACTAAAAAGTTGATAACTTTTAGTTAGGACCCTAAACTTAAATTTTTTGGTTAGGGATGAAGTTTAACTGGAGAAAAATATATCTTAATTAAAACCAAAGTTTAACTAATATTTCTGGTTATTAACTGAAAAGTTTAACTAATAAAATCAGCAACTATGCAACTTTCTTCCGCAACGAACACTGTCATTAACTCAACGCGACGTTAACTTATTTATTAACACCGGCGTCGCCTCTGCATAGAATAAATTATGTAGTAAGGCGCAGTGTAAATAGCAACATTGGTGTTTATTATTCTTTATGAGTTGAGTAGTACACATTGCATAGTTTGAAAGTGCAATTGTCATTGACGCTCTGCATTACGCATTACAGTTCACTTAACCTCTGTCATTGTTTGTCATAACATTTTGTTAAAAAGTTGGAAAAAGTTTAACTAACTATTTTTAGTTCACTTAACTTATTTGCAAAATCAGTTGCCAACTTTAGTTAGACTGTTTTATTTTAGTTTAAAAAGTTTAAGTTTAAAAAAATTAGTTACTGCTACGGCCTAGATTTGATCAGACCAGCCCAGTAATAAGAAATTCCTTAATCGCGCCATTAGATGAAAGCACGTTATCATTTGATATATGCCGGTGAATAAGCTGGTCTCCCTGACTAGTCCCCGGCGCCGCCGCCATCCGCCGCCGCCGCCGCCGTTAGGCCCTCAAGTCGAAACCAGTCGCTAAGCTATCGACTGCTAGCGACTTCGTTCACTTAATATTTTGCTTGTTGTTTTAATCGCGGTTTTCAAGTAAACAATGACAGAACAGTGCTTTTACTAGTTAACAGCTGATAACATAATAATATTCAATAATATTGTACGTCCATGTTGTTGTCTATCAATGCAATTAATACCTATGTAGAAACTGAAACTGAAAAATTTGTCAGTAACTGCATGAAACGAACACGGAAATTATTTCAGAATTAAAACTGTAATAAAAACTGAAATTATTTCAGAACTGAAATTTGAACTGAAATAAAAATTACGAACCAAAAACTGAATTAAAGCTGAAATGTAATTATTTTCAAAACTGAAATATCACTGGCTTTGACCTAGTGGTATGCTTTATTCATTTTATAAACACTGAAATGCGTCACAAATTCACATTAGCATTAATTTTCACAGTCATCGGGCATGCGCACACGAAGCGGAGCCCATATAGGACCCATATTCCCATACTGGGCCCGTAGAGAGTTCATATGGGTCCCATCTAATGTCCACGGAAATGATGGCACGCTCAGTACAGCATGCGGTAAAAATGCATTTTATTGTTAGATAATCAGGTATGTTCAGTGGACATATCAGATTACATGAGAAGTCGATAGCAAGTCGCTAAGTCAGTCGCTAAGTCTAAGCGACTTAGTCAGTCGATAAGCATGCGACTTAGTCGACTGAGTCGCTAAGTCAGTCGGTAACTCATCAAGTCAGTCGCTAACTCCTTAGCGACTGACTCCGGGTACTATCCCTGACGTGGCTTTGTGTGGCACTGAGAAATTTCGGAGATTACATTTGCATTACATTTACAGCTTTTACATTATATATTTATTCGAGATCTGCTCAGAAACTGACCGACTGCCAGCCGAGGCCTGATTTCAAGGAGGCGTTCGACCATCGCTTGGTCCTCGCTGATGACAGCCAAGTGCAGAGCGGCGTGGCCCTGGTAGTTCTGTCCATTCAAGTCAAGTTCATAAGGCCCATGCAAGGTCAGGAAGGCGGATACGGCATCGACGTCGTGGGAATTGACGAGTTCGTGGAAGCGCTGGAGCAAACTTCCAGGACGAGGAAGCAGGTCGCTTGGTCGGCGGTTCAGTTGAATACTAGCACTCACGCTTGGTCGGCGGTTGAGTTGGTGACCAACACCCACGGAGTGAGTCGATGCCTTGGCCTTGCCAGTATTAGGGCAAAACATATTATAGTTAGGTAAGGTGAGGAACAAGGTAAAGCTGGGTAATTAATGGCAAGGAAGACTTATGTGAGTAGGATATGGAAAATGAGTTAGGGTAGGGTAAAATTAGATCTGGGGAGATCAATTAGAGTGACGCAGGGTTATTTGGAGTAAGGTGAGGTTGAAAATTAAGGAAAGCTGAGGTTAGATAAGGTAAGATGAGGTACAGTAGAGTTAGGAGAGGTATGATTAGATGTGGTAAGGAAAGTAAGTTAATTTGGCAAAACGTAAATCGAGATTAGGTGAGATGACGCAAGGTAAGATGAACAGGTAGGGCTGAATAAGATGAGGTGGGGTAAGGTAAATTAAAGAACGGTAACGTGTGGTAAGGTAAGACCGGGTAAGGAAAGATGAGGCAAGGTAAGGCAACAAGCATCAAGTAGGGTGGCGTTTGAAAGCTCGTGAAGGGTACAGAAATTTTCTTGGTATGAAAAGGTGGCCAATTCTAAGTAAAAAATTTAAGATAAATCAAGGTAAGGCAAGGCAAGACAGAGTAAAGTTAAACTACCCCCAGAGCCAACGCAGTCATCATTAACAACATTTTCGTCGTCATCATTCTTATCATCATCATCATCATCATCATCATCATCATCATCATCATCATCATCATCATCATCATCGTCATCATCATCATCAACGTCATCATCTTCATTGCTATAGCATCATGATCACCATACCTTTTGAGAAGTCCAATCCCTGCTCGCCACCATTGCAGCAGCAGCACCACCTCCTTTAGGACGTCCCATTGCATTGACTGCGTCACGGGCCTAACTAAGACGTTCCAGATGTGCACTAATTCTCCGTTATTTTGCAAAACACAGAATTTCTCAGCAACACTCCGAATTGCGGCTATCTAATAAGACAAAATAAATCATTAGCTATGCGTTGACTATTGTTCAAGAAAATTAATGTTCCATTTAATATGTCGAGCAACCGTGTTTATTTCAAACATACGAGAAATATATTTAGCCATACAACTATAAAGTTTTTTTGAATATTTGCTTTGCTGCAATCAATCACGAAACTGAGTATTGCGAATACTAATAAAACTCTGTTCTGTTGCTGACGTAAAAAATATATAAATAATTACGTCATATAACGGTTTCTATGACGTATGAAATAATGAGTGCACAGTGTTGTTATGTAGTGTTAGCTGTAATATATCTTTATGTAGCGTGTCAGGTATGTTGTGTAGTAAGTAAGTAAGTATATTATTTATTACACCATTAGCAAACGCACAATGGGACAGAAGTTAGAAGCATTGATTGTAAAACATAGAAGTAATAATAAATCGAAATAAAAATGATAAAATAAGTAATTAAAAAAAGCAAGTGTTTTCTTATCATTTATGCAATAATCTAGCAATGTAACCCTTCCCCGTCAAAGGATCGCATCGTGGTATCTCGCGATTATGCCAGCGAGGTCGAAGATAGTATCCGGAAGATCGTATCGGAGGGAGCAAATCATGGAGGACATGCCCAGGGTTACGAAGGATTGCTACAAAGAGAGCATCGTCAGACTTAGAACACAACAAGTCAAATGTAGGAGTATCAGTTGGCAGATACCCTTGTCGCTTAAGCTTACGTATCAAGGCAGAGAGACGATCTCTCTCAAGACCATTGGAAAATCCCCACCAGACTGGAGATGAGTACAACATTCGTGCCACTGTGGTGGAACATACAACATCATGAAGGCGGCTTCCGGTTAATCCATGCGAAACCAGGACTCGCAGAGCAAAAAAGGATTGTTTAGCTTTGCAACAAATGTTGTTAATGTGTGAGGAGAACCCAATTTTTCCAGAAAGAGTGACTCCCAAATTTTAATGCAATGGAATGTGGAATGCAATTTACTGCGATGCATTGCAGTGTAGTCTAGTTTAGTCACTGTTAGCCTATTATTGTTTAACGTATCCTAGGCCAGGGCTGTAGTGGTAAAATTAGAGGTGAGTACACGCTACCGGTTAGTTTTCCAAAACAAATTAGAAGTGAATATTTGCTTTGCTGCAATCACGAAACTGAGGATTGCGAATACTAATAAAACTGCCCAGTTGATGACGTAAAAAATATAAAAAATTATTAATTACGTCATAAAACGGTTTCATTAACGTATGAAATTAATGAACGTACAGGGTTGTTATGGTGTGTAAGCTGTAAAATATCTTTTATTTAGCGTGTCAGGTATGTTGTTTAGTGGAATGCAATTTACTGCGATGCATTGCAGTGTAGTATAGTTTAGTCACTGTTAGCCTAAATAGTTTAAACTTTAACGTATCCTAGGCCAGGGCAGCGCTCGTGAATACGCTGGTGCTTTGCGCTCAGCTTTACAGTGGCGCTTTAGAAAATTGGAGATTACGATTACGATTACGATTACGATCACGACAGGGCTGTAGTGGTAAAATTAGAGGTGAGTACACGCTACCGGTTAGTTTTCAGAAACAAATTAGAAGTGAGTACACACTAATGGTTAGTTTTCAGAAACAAATAATTAGAGGACAGTACAAAATTTTGTGAGTTGTGTATACGGTCTCTAAAGGTGAGTACACGCTGTATACCCGCGTATACCCTCGACTACAGCCTTGATCCTATCAAAACGTAGTATAGTGTACGGACTGTGATGTACAGACGATTTTATTGAACCACTTCGTTGATCTCATTAGCGATTCCACCCCAGGATCCGAATCTCCCATCTACCAAGACGGGGTTTACAGCTTTTGACAGATTGACCGCAAAGGAAGACGCGGTAGTTTTTACCACTCCATTGGAAACTCGGCTGCTGGAAGACATCAGCAACCCACTGCTTCGCTGTGGGCTCAAGTCCCCGTTCCACTCCATGGCACACTTCCCATCTCCTCAATCATAGACTCGCCTATGCCCTCCGTTGCCTCGTTAACTGCCCCTCCATCCCCAACTCTCTTCCCTTGGTACTGCGTAGGACCCTACTTGCTCGGTTCTCTCTCTCGCTGTTGTTCATCGTTTAAAATCTTCTCTGTGTCTGAGAGGCTAACACGCGGAGAGCGCCTCTGAATAGTTCGCGCTGTGAGAGGCGCTTTATAAACTCCCAGATACCATACAATACCAAAAGACTCAATTTCCTGATAAGCGATGATCTGTGATGTTGAGAACAGAGTGAGACTATTTAGGTGATAAGAGGGAAGTTGAGGAGGTGACAATGAGGTCAAGAGTGCGGTTCTTGATGTGAGTAGAGAAGTTGATATGTTGAATGAGTTTGTCCGAGGAGAGGAGATCTAGAAAGTCAGAAAGACAGAGCGTTTAGAGGAGTAGGAAGATGAGATAGGAGCAGACCCGCCGAGAGGAGGGAGAGAAGGCAAATTCCCAGGGGCCCGGTGATTTTTAGGGGCCCGGGCAGCAATCAACTTATAAACGATTTTACTGCAGCTAAATCCGGAAAAGTTGCTTTTTGATTAGCATAAATTTAAAATTAACAACTTAATAAAATCATGTAATTATGTAGGTCGTACCCTCACTTTTATTATTTCATTTTTTGTCTCATAAAGCCTAAAGATAGTTTAGAGACCCGTGACTGCTCTGCCTAGGGCCCTGAATTTCTGTCGACGGACCTGGGTAGGAGGACGATAGATTTTGAAGATGGCAGCATGAAACTCTGTCTTTGTGGCCTGGTTCTCAAAGCTGGACGAATTTACCTTACGGACGAAAATGATCCGTCTTCCCCTAGCGGTTTTATTTCAGGATTTATTATCTATCTAGGATACTATTTACGTCACATTAAAAAGGGGCAGGACAATGACCAAGAAGTGATTCTGTATGACGTATCTTTTAAGGACAATATGATTGTTGACGTGCACACCAAGGATTAAATAATCGACAAATTATTATTATATCCGTTTAGGACAGTTTAATCGTCAAAAGTAACCTGTAGAATTATCGAATGCACTCAACTGAATACTCGTTGAATTGGAGCGCTTTCGGTAGTCTTCGCTGGAACGAAAAAACCCTCGATGAAGTTCCTGAGAAAAAGTAACTTTTCAATGAAATTACCGACACCTCACTGTATTCGACCGAGTCTTGCTTAGAGTAAATTATTGAAATTAGTAAATTACTGAGTGAATGATCATCTAAGGAATCGATAGTGAGACTGATCCGGAAAGTAGCGGATGTACTGGATTACCTAATTCTTAAACGTATGAGACTTGCAGGATACGATTTTCCCAATTTATTTCTGACAACCATAACATGGATAATTGGGTATCCCTTTGTAACCTTAGACGAAGACACTTAGGCAAATACCCAATGAGTACATACCGAAGAACTAGATACTCAAGGAGTACCTGACTCAGGGTGAGAATTGTCGGAGGTTGGGGTTCAACCCCCCCCCTAGTCTTTCTTAGGACCCAGGTAAGTCTTCATTGCACGCCCCAGGGAGTCGTTTCCAACCCCCAGTTGTGCTAGTGTGATTATATTATGCACACATTTTAGCATTTTCTTTCACAATTCATTTTCGTGGGTTACTAAAAAGTGATGCTCTGGTTTATTGTGAGACATGTGACCATGTGAATTCTACATATACTAATACTAATAAATTTGATGATGTCATCACTTTAAGGAGTTTAAGCTTTGTATTGCATTTTGTTAATGTTCTTAGTTTGCAAAATATTCTAACTCCCCAGTCTTTTCTCTATAATTCTCCCACTGACCTGACTATATATACGAGGCAAATTACTACGTTTTCTAGGGTCACCTTAGCATTGAATGATGCAGAAAAGTTACAAGTGAACTACTTTACATTTTATGTAAAGCTGTCACTCAGTCAAATATGTCTATCAGGTAATATTACCACGAGATCACATAATTCTCAGGAAATACTCATTTATCAAGAGGTCACCTAATACCCGGGCAATACCTGATACATCTGGCATACTAACTTTTAAATTTGTCCTGTCCTGTTTTGCTATGTTACTCTACTGGAATAAGGTAGGCAAAACTGATCTCGGATCTTTTAAAACGTTCTCATTCTTTTTGAGTGTTTGTTTGGATTGGCGAGTGGGGACGGGCGCATGGTCGAGTGCATTGGTGTTTTGTCAACTGTGACAAAGTGTATAAGGACTGCCATTGCTATCGGAATGGCAAACAAACTTAAGTCAATTTATTATACCTCACACATATAATTATTTACTTAATATAATTCAGTCAGTCTGTTCTAATCGACTGAACATCTAGTCTTATTTAGTCTAGTATAAGCGAATATAATCTGGTAAAAATTTATTAAGTTTGGTCTTGTTTTATTTTGAACGCATTCCCTAGTATAAGATAACATAGAACAAAATAACGTACCTTAACACAACATAACGTAACATGTCACGATATAACACCACGCATCATTAAGAAGATGATGGTGATGATGATACCGCTAACAACTCATAACGCAGAAGATTATCTACAATGTATAGCCTATAGTTATTTCAAGTCTTTGCTACTTTATGTTTGGGTCTATCTCCACAATTTACGACAGTCAAATGTTTTCAGTTGAGAATATTAGGTCAGACAATAATACTTTAAAAGTGACCGACAAAACGTCTATGCCTGATGCCTATACAGTGAAGATTTAGCAAACTGGAATTAGAAGCAGTTCATCATGAGAGTAGCTGTAATCGCTCAAAAAGACTGACGATTCGAGAAGAAGAGTAGCAGTCATAAGCGCATTGTAGTACATGACCGTAAGCCATACGGAGTTTACTGGAAAAATCCTACGGCTATAGTTATTTACGATGCTGTTGCAGTAGCACATAGCTATTTTGTTCACCCGAAAAGCAACTTTTCAATTATCTACGGCATAGTTTAGCAGTTTGAGCAGCAGTAGCAACCAGTCGTAGCACGAACAACCGGATTCTAACGTTCTCGCTTACATGAAGAAAGACTAAAGTTTAAACTTGAGGTCATTGACCAAATTACAAGTATGTGAAGTAAAATCTCTACAAACAAAATCTCGAAATCCTTAGCCTCGAACCCTGGTTTCGCTTTTCAGCCATTCTGGGCGGTTTCTTTCGCGAAGGAGCCTTGTGCCTGTGCCAGCTGATTCCTCAGTTCCTTGATTTCTGTCGCCATGTCCTTGAGTTGGCTGGTGATACTGACCATGAAGGCTGTGACCGGCGGTTGCTTGCGAACCTCGATCTTGGCCGTGAAGTATCTCTGAATCAGCATGCTCATGAGGGCCTGGTAGATGATCTCGTTATTTTCCTCGTCTTGTGCGTCCTCCTCTTCGAAGTAGCAGCACCGGATGCAGTTGAATTTGGCCATGGCCTCTGGCTCGCCCTCTTTCGGTGGCTTCCGGCAGCACTTCTGGCGGATGTAGGCCACAAACCAGACGAAGTGCTGGTAGATGGCCACTGGGTTCGGCAGAAGGTTGAATGGAACCGGAAGATGGTCCTCCGAAACGAAGAAACTCATCCAAATCTGAACCACATTCACGACATAATATGATAAATATTTTTAAAAATTCAAATGGCAACACAATCTACGAGCATTTTTGTATAACACCAATTGTTGTTATGTTATTGTTATTAATAGTTTTCTTCTTCATCATCATCATCATCATCATCATCATCATCATCATCATCATCATCATCATCATCATCATCATCATCTTCTTCTTCTTCTTCTTCTTCTTCTTCTTCTTATTATTATTATTATTATTATTATTATTATTATTATTATTATTATTATTACTACTACTACTGCTACTACTATTACGACTACTACTATTACGACTACTACTACTACTACTACTACTACTACTACTACTACTACTACTACTACTACTACTACTACTAATACAACAACAACTACTACTACTACTACTACTACTACTACTACTACTACTACTACTACTACTACTACTACTACTACTACTACTACTACAACTACTACTACTACTACTGCTACTGCTACTACTACTACTACTACTATTACTACTTAAACTAAAATTACTATTGCTATTACAAGCACTGTTAAGTCTGTTAGGATTAATATTTATTAAACAATGAAGATAATAATAGTACTACTTCCACTAGTACTAATACATTTACTTCTACTAACTACTCGTGACAATAGTTCAGTCATGATTATAGTAATTCTAGTAGCAGTTTTGTTAATAGTAATAGAAGTAGTAGTGGAAGTGATAGTGGTTGTAGCAGTAGTGGAAGTAGTTGGAACAGTAGTAGCAGTACAAGCAGTAGTAATGAAAGCTAAATTGAAAACAAGAACTGACCTTGGTCCTATTGAACTTCCACTCCATATCGGCGTTGAGTAGTACATTCGTGTAGGCATTTGTCAACATGGCGATCAACATATTCAACAGTACAACGACGCAGAACAGATAGTACACAGCCAGGACTCCAGTTCCCACTGTCTCCGTGAAACTGTGCTCGTTATAGACGTAGATTGTCTGGTTGCCAATGACGACCTTCTCCTCTGGCAAAATCACTTGGGCATAGTTCGGAGGGGTGTAGCCGAAGAAGCCCCAGTAGAGGTTAATCATGGAGGAGAAGAGGCCTGTGAAGGCGTCGCTCTGAACTATGACCTCGTCGTCCTTGTGGCGTGTGTAGCCGCGGTACGGTTGGTAGATGTTGAAAAGACCGACTGCGAAGGAAGCGATGATTGTGGCAAGGATCGCCAGGAAGCTCGTTGTGTCGGCAACCATTTTACTCATCGATACCTGCGCATGGATAGGAAACAGGCATCATCATCATCGTCGTCGTTGACGTCGTCGTTGCCATCATAAACGACAGCATTGACATATCAGCATTATTCCATCGTCATCGTTGTCATAGTCATCAATATGATTAAAATCATCATCACCTTTGTAGTTGTAGTTTTCACCTCGTTATAGTCATCAACATAATCACCAGCCTCGTTCTCATGATTGATTATTAAATGACCAAAACAGACATTACTGACAATTTAATTTGTATTCTACGATTTAGGTGTAAAAAGGACAAACCGGAAGAGTCATTAAACTCGCATGATGCAGAGGTGTTTCCCATTGATTATATAACAGAGGACAGACTTAATTTGTAAGCTTATCTCTAATGTAGTTTTCCAGATCTGTGTGTCCGTCTGTCGTACGATAAACGCTTTAGAACTAATCCTGCAAACCATGCCTGACAGGCTTGTCAGGCCGGCATAGGCCGAAGGCCGACGCTGGGCCAACACCGTCGGTCAGATAGACAGACAGACGGTTTGATAGACAAACAGCGCTTAGTAAGTCTGTCTCTGCCTCCCTCCCTCCCGTCAACGCTCCCTCATTATGGCACACGATCGGTCGGAAGGGGGAGGGGAGCAAATGCTGACAAGACGAAGACTGATTAGTCTAAACATTGATTGGTCACGTGCAATAAGGGGCAAATATTTTTCTTCGATAAATGAAGGGAGGGAGGAAGGGACGGACGGAGGGACGGAGGGATAGACAGACTTACTAACCGCTGTTTGTCTTATAATAAAGCATTGCAATTAACAAATTCTTTTCTCTTCTTATCAATGCATCATTTTCTCATCATTTTCTCATCATCAACTAAAACAACATCATCTTCATCATTAATGTTGTTGTCCTACTCCTGATACTCATAGAAGATTAGAATTTGCATCTTATCAAAAACAACTCGATCCGATATCATGAGTTTACCTAAGATAAATAAAATAAATAAAGTATTATCTGTTTATAGATCAGAACAAATTAGAAAAGTTCAGATAAAGTTCAACTTAGATCTGCTGAGATAAAATGCGTTCGGACCAATTTACACAAAATCATATTGGATCATTCCAGATTGATGAAATTGGATAAGTTCAGATTATTTCAGATAAATTCAGGTGAGATTGTAGTAGATTGGATCAGTTTAGATCAGATCAGATCATACTAAATAAGTCCAGGTTTCGTCAGTGCAGATCGCATCAGATCAGTTTACTTCACGTCAGATCCTATTAATTCATATCAATTTACAAATCAAATGAGATCAGCTGAGTAGGTTCGGTTAATGTTAGTGCAGAAGGGGTTCCATACGATACCTGCAGCATTCCAATGGAGCTGTTAAACTGGAAGAAGAAGAGCAGCTTGAAGAAGGCCGATATGATGGCAATTCCATAGAAGACCTCTCCGATCAGACACGGGTCCCACTGGCTCCAGATCACCCTCGGCCAACGGGCCGATCCAATATTTGTGGCGACCTGGTAGGCTGACAAAGCCCAGCAGACGAAGGTCCCCGAGAAGAGAACCAGCATAACACAGTCGTAGATGTTCCAGGTCAGCTGGAGGTAGCGCTGGATGCCGTGGGCCCAGAGGTAGCGTAGGTTCTTCAACCACATGGCCATAATAAAGACGATGATGACGTACTCGAGACCAGTCACTGGAGGACCACGTTCTTTCCTGTTCATCGAAAGGTAGGTCTAGGCAAAACAACGTCGGCAACGACTACAGTGTCATCTTAATCGTCGTCGTCGTCGTCGTCGTCATTATAATCATCAGCAAAATCATTATCATGGTTGTCGTGATTTCACTACGATTATTCTCATCATCATCATCATCATCATCGCCGACATCGTAATGATCATAATATAATCATGATGACTGTCGTCGTCATCGTAATTATTACCCTCATCATTATTGACTGACTCATTCACTCACTCGCTAATTGGTTGACTCACGCCTGTTTGATTTTCCGTCTCATTGAATTTAATGATTTTCATTGCACCATATCACAATACAAACAACATCAACTGGTGTTCGCTGTAAGTGAACTATAGCATTCAAAATAATAATCGGTCAGTGAAGCCAGGGCGAAATCCTTTACGTTACTGACACCAGAAATGAATTTACAGTGGACACGGGAGCCCATTGGTCAGAGCACTTGCCTTGTAACACGGATCCTGTTCTGATAATTATGGTAACTGTGCAAAGATCTTGAGCAAGTCCTTCACTCACAATCGTACAGCGCCATCGATTGATGCACGGTCATTAGGTAGTGGCGCTTAATAAACGTATAATAATAATAAAAAAATTTTGCTCGTTTTTCTGTCTCCTACAATCTTTAATCACTTGAGGGATCATTTCAACCTCGGGGAAATAAAAACATGAATGATAAATTGGAACAAGATGTGTCTTAAACGTAGACTTGAATGATACACTGAAAGAAGGCACAGTACTTGGCAGTTGATTCCAAAGCTTAGGAACAGCCATCTAGAAGGCCCAGAACTGTTCTGGTACTAGACACAACAAGATTACAAGTGCCCGTTGATCGAGTGCTCTTATGAGGGCTCAGCAACAAGAAGAGATATGTCGGGTGACAACATTTTAAACCCTGTATTTTTAAATCTAATCTATTATGAGACATGTAAGATCTGATTCTAATCATGTCCCGTTTGTGAAAGTATGATATTTACATTGTCAGAAAATGACGTGATAGAGTACAATGTCATGCCTAAAATACATATCATACCTATAAATTCATAAAATTGTGCTGTTGATTTGAGCGCAAGAGCATCAGAGAAAGAATATTGATAGAACGATAGATTGATTTAGAGGTGCTGGAGGATACCTGTGTTAGAATAAGCGTGAGGAAAACAATGTAGGAGGCGGCGTTGTTAAGATACTTGTTGATCGGGGTCTGGAACGACCTGGCCTTCTGGCTCCAGGGAAACATCCAATGCAGGGTCGCCATGAAGGGAAAGAGAATGATCCGTTGGATGATCAGGTAGAACATTCCGATCATTCGAACAGAACGGAAGTGCGCGAAGTCCTGAAGCCACTCGGCAGACAACACCTGGAAACAAACAAACGAATTAGTGAACGAAGGATGAAAGAACGAAGTAAAGAACGAAGTAAAGAACGAAGTAAAGAACGAAGATCGGAAGACAACGTGGAAGGCAGGAATAATAGATTTATGAATAGATAACCCGATTATGTCTTTAACAAACGAAGACTAAATAAATGAATAGATGAGGGAATGAAGGCTTCCTTGCGACAGCTTAGATTACAGTTTAAAGGCGGTCAACTAAACTAAAGAGTTGTGAACATATTGGATGCCGATAATCCCAACTGTGAACGTAAAGAGTTGTGAACATATTGGATGCCGATAATCCCAACTGTGAACGTAAAGAGTTGTGAACATATTGGATGCCGATAATCCCAACTGTGAACGTAAAGAGTTGTGAACATATTGGATGCCGATAATCCCAACTGTGAACGTAAAGAGTTGTGAACATTAGCACGTGGAGAATTCCAAATGGCAGAGCCAGCAACTGTGAAAGAGCGCCATCATGCATTTATCTGTTGATAATAATATTATAACCTGCTGAATGGACTAGTAGTTGATTACCATACACTGTTGATTAAAATACCTGTTGACAGTTGGGGTGTGTGACGAATTCCTTGAGGTCGTAGTCGACTGCCTTGTTGACCCGCGCAAACTTTTCCGCCTTGTAAGACGTTACTTCGAAACTCGATCGTCGGTTGAGGACGTGAACGACCTCGTCAGTCGTCCTGCAGTTGTCCAGCAAATCCACGGCAAACCTACATCATCAACACAAATAAAGGTAGATCCTGTGTATGGGGGTCCAGTCAGCAGAGCTCATGTTGCATGTACTGGGTACTGGCCATGCATGTCTAGGAGGCCATTTTACTAGTGACCAGACTACCATGCAGTGGGTATCGTATCGTATCTAATAATTTATAAGGCGCCTCTCGCAGTATACACTATTCAGGGGCGCCCAGTGGGTAGATATACTGTGCACATAACTTATGGAGAAATTGCTAGACGCCCGGGACTCAGCCTCGAAGGTGATCGAAACGAGAAGACTATACAAATGTTTTGGTATTTTGCACGACGTGATGGCAGGTAGCGGAGGAGGCGAACGATCAGATCGGAGCTGAGAAGACACCTTGTGGACGACAGAGGTATGCTTAGCTTGTCAGAAATGGGATCGATCGTAAGGTATACACTGTGGAGTTTAAGAAATATCGCTACGACTTTGATGAACCGACTACGTATGGTTTCTGTCGAGATAAAGCAGAGGTTAGGACGTGTCGCCTCCGTATGGGCTTAGGTCGATATGTACAGAAAGAAGAGGCGGCAGAAACGGGACCGGGAGGAAAAGATATGATCGACGAGATGGGTGGAAGCAGAGAATGAATAGATAGGGAGAGAGACACGGAGATATAGCAGTAGGGAAGTGTGGCTAACGAGGCGCAAAAAAGGGAAATTTATTTTCCCTGGAAGGGAAAGTTTGACGATTCAATAGGAAATTGCTACGCGGGAAAGTTTGATATACATACAAACTTACAAACAAACATAAATACAAACAGTACAATATACAATACATACTATATAATCATAGATAATTGTATCCATCTGAATGAGCGAGTCTCTGATAGCTCGGACTGTAAGGACAGTGAAACTGAAATGCTTATACAATTGTCTGTGAGGAAGGCAGCGGGAAACCACCTCACTCATCTCATCCCCGGGTGGCTTAAAGCCAATGGACCTGCCTTTGAGCACAGAACTCGTCGTCGGCATCATCATCATCATCATCATCATCATCATCATCATCATCATCATCATCATCATCATCATCATCATCATCATCATCATCATCATCATCATCATCATCATCATCATCATCATCATCATCATCATCATCATCATCATCATCATCATCATCATCATCATCATCATCATCATCATCATCATCATCATCATCATCATCATCATCATCATCATCATCATCATCATCATCATCATCATCATCATCATCATCATCATCATCATCATCATCATCATCATCATCATCATCATCATCATCATCATCATCATCATCATCATCATCATCATCATCATCATCATCATCATCATCATCATCATCATCATCATCATCATCATCATGCTTTGTATGTATAATTGCATAATGCTTTGCATAGGTCCTAGCACCCGATTACTTTGCACACTGATTGGCCAGTTTCATGTAGTCGTCCTTGAACTCCGGTTCTCGTTCGGCGTGATCCTCAAGTTCCTCGTTCAGTTCGAAGGCTTCAAGGATTGGGTCCTTTGAGGTGAGGCTGATGTACGAGGGACTGGCGACTGCCTTGTAGGCGTTGATGCGAGCGATCGACTCACTCAGCGTCTCTTTCCCGTGCCCTAGTCTGTCACGCATCAATGAGCACATGTTTACAAACACAACATCTTTCACCCATGATTACACATTATAGGTAATACACAACTGTTATGCTTGAATGCGAGCACAGTTTCAAATATAAATATCTATCCGGCGTAACTGCACAAATATAAAACGTTGTGAGCATTCAGCAAGCGAACATGTGCTTATGTGCAGAGAATACATTCAGGCACGAATGCGAAACTGATGAAATTTCAAATTTGTCATTCATGAATGCGTACTGGTTCAAAAAAGATGCACATCAGTCACACATGAATGCGCTGCAAATCAGTGACGCATGAATACACACAAAGCTACAAACATGCATGTCTCTCTTACTTACAAAGCACTATAGACTCACATTAAGAAAGTTGTCTTTGCAACTAGCGTTAGGCCTACGTTGGTTTTGGTTGGACTCTGCCTATGTCAGTGGCCAAGATGCTTCAATGATCCGTGTCCATGAGTACCACAGTGACACTGTCTATCAGTGTCAGACGATAGATTGAATCGTCACGTAAAGATTTCGCTCGACATTCTTGTTTGTACTTCAACTTCCTTCGAGCTGCCGTCTGCAGAATTCCATCTCGAATTCCTTGGAGTTTTACATTTTCGCTTGCTCGCATATGTGTGAAGCCATTTTGAGTTGGGTCAGAGGGTCTTTAGCTAGCCCCACAAGGTTAACTCAGCCTTCATTCCCTAGGTGGCTATTGTAAAGTGAGCAGTAGTACAGGTGGGCGCCTTGCATGGCTGCCGTACAGTAAAATTCGACTCCTGTTAAACTTGTTATTGTCTGTTACTACCATATCATGTAATCTTACTGCGTACTTGTCAGTTGGAATTAATACAGGAAGATTATTATTAGTATTATTGTTGTTGCTATTATTATTATTAAAAAGGTTTCCAACATCAATCGCGGAAAGGTTCTTCAACCAATTAATTGATTGGCTGTTGATGGTTGCCTGTCCCGACAGGTCGCGATGGTCTGAGGGATCTCCGGAAGTTGTCTTCTGCCATCGACGACGCAGGGCTGGACCGTGAGGCTACCATGCGCTGCAGATTGTATTAGCTGTCATCGTTCAGCATTCGCTATGCAATGTGGTCCTAGAACTTTGAAATTTAAATGGCGAGCTCTTGATTGGGTTCTGCGAGTTTGACGGAGCCTGCCTCTTCTTATCTGAGAATTGTTTACTTCAGCAACGTAACTTCAAATTTTAGGTTCCTCTAATATGTTACATCTGGCGGCTATTCGTACTTTAACAGGATCTGAGCGGGTCCATCTTTTTCCGAATCGGCCCAGGTCGCTCGCACTGACAGGACCTGTTTTCCTAATGAAGAACCTGTTGCTTATAAGGAACTTTGACACTTGCACGATTTCTAAAGGGCACTATATTATTCAGATACAAACACGTCAATCATACATGCATGATTTCATAGGCACACACGTACATACATGTACATACATACGTACGTACGTAATAAATACATACATAGATACCTACCTATATACAGACATAGATAAATGCGCATAGAGAATTATGCACCTGCACTTTTCACTGCACTGACAGTCAGCTGGGTGTGGCTTATCGATCACATGTCCATTCTCGAGGAGCACACGGACCAGGACGAAGTTGTCAGTATGAGCGGCCAATATGAGCGGAGTGATATCTGGAGTGAAGTCCGTGCAGTCCAGAAGCCACTGATCGATGGAACTTCCCTCTTGTTCGCTGATCTTCTTGTGAGTCAGGACCATCTCAAAGATGGGCTGGTTGCCTGTCTGGATGGCGTGCAGAAGGGCATTACCTGCGACGTATCAGAAGGATAATTTTAGTTCGGGAAGAAATGTGATTCTTTGCGATTTAGAATGTGACCCTAGATGGGGGAACTGGATTGATCTGAACAGTGCATGTTGACCATGGTTTCACGTAGAAGCAACCATTAAGTGTTGCCTCGCATAATGAATATTGTGGTAACGACATTTGGTTAGATTAGCTTTACTTAGATTAGATTAGCTAAGTGAAAGTAATGACAACAGTTTATAATATCGTTAACAACGAGATTCGACTAGGATGCGACACAAAGGATGCTATTAATTACATTACATTAGATTACGATTTCATTACTGTTTCACTTCAAGCGACCAGCTGTTGAAGCTTCATACAGTATGATTACGGCGCAATAGAAGTCACTTGAAAAGGTATCAACTACATTAAATTAGACTGGCCTAGACTAGATTAGACATGAAAGTCAGACCAGTCCAGTGATAAGAAATTTCTCAATAGCTCCAGTAGATGAGAGCACATTGATATTTGATATAGTGCCGGTGTATAAGTTGGTCTCTCTGACGTGGTTTTGTGTGACGCTGAGAAATTTCGGAGATTTACATTTACATGACATTTGCATTAAATATTTATTCGAGATCTGCTCGGTAACTGACCGACTGCCAGCCGAGGCCTGATTTCAAGCAGGCGTTCCACCATCGCTTGATCTTCGCTGATGACAGCCAAGTGCAGAGCGGCGTGGCCCTGGTAGTTCTGTCCATTCAAGTCGAGGTCGTAAGGTCCATGCTGGGTCAGGAAGGCGGATACGGCATCGACGTCGTGGGAATTGACGAGTTCGTGGAAGCGCTGGAGCAAAATTCCTGGACGAGGAAGAAGGTCGCTTGGTCGGCGGTTGAGTTTGAGACTAGCACTCACGCTTGGTCGGCGATTGAGTTGGATACTAGCACTCACGCTTGGTCGGCGGTTCAGTTGGTGACTAACACCCACAGGGTGGTGACTAACACCCACAGAGTGAGTCGATACCTTGGCCTTGTCAGTATGAAGACAACATATAGTAAAGCAAGGTGAGGAACGAGAGAGACCTGAGGTAAGATAAGATAAAGCGATGCAATTCATGATAAAGAAGGCTAACTAAGGAAATATACGGACAGGTGAGATAAGGTTAGACAGAATAAGGTGAGGTCAAGCAATGTAACGTGAGGTTAGGTTGGAGTGAGATGCATGGTAGGCAAGGATAGATAAGGTAACGGTGATATAGATTTAGGAAAGGTTAAACGAGGAAGGTAATGTTAAGGTAGTAAAAAGTAATACGAAACAATAAAGGTAAGGTAAGGTAAGACATCCTAAGGTGAGTCTGAATAAGATGAGGGGGTAAGGTAAGTTAAGGAATAGTAGCGTATACAGGAAAGGTAAAGCCGGGTAAGGAAAGATCAGGCAAGGTAAGGGAAGAAGCATTAAGGTGGGTGGTGAAAATTATCCTAGTCTAGGGTAAAGCAAATTTCTTGGTATGGAGATTGGAGACGTTGCAAAGCTAAGTAAATAATTTAAGACAAATCAAGGTAACGTAAGGCAAAGCAGTGTAAACTAGAGTAAGGAAACGTATACCAAGCTAATTTTCTAGCAATATATTGCTGCGTTTTAGCACATATATATGGCACCCATATTGCGTCCATTAAACTCTCTCCCCAAAAGCGAATTCGAAAATGGATACTTTGACTCTTGTTGTGCCTGCGCCAGGGGAGTGTTGGGCTCGATTGTCCAGTGTTGGGCCACACAGTGGCTCAATTGACCGAATTACTCCTTTGTCATTTCTACATACTTTTTGTCTTTCTGGTTCTGGTTTTGTCTGGTTCGCCTCTTACTGAAGTAGTTCGGATTTATCAGCTCACTTCAGCCCCAACTGTTTAGAATCACGCAATTGTCTATATTGGGTCCACTGCTGTTTGCACTATGTATACCAGGCCACCTAGTTTACTATATTTGCTGATGACTACCTATTGTATGGTTCTGGCATCCAGTTTTTCCTTTCATCTGACAATACCGTACCTCGGTTTATTCCACGTTTTAAACTAACTGCTTTTGTTTTTAGTTATGCTCAGTCCTGAGGGGCTAGTGATAAGCTTCTTTTGGACCTTTCAAAAACCGAATTCATTCTCCTTGACACACGACAACGACTTGAAAATGTTTGACTGGCTTGAAATTCTGCTCAATTGTGATAAACTGTGATTAATCGTAGTTGTGGCATAATTCTTTACTCAGCCATTTTTTTTACCGTGTTCAGGCCATGTGAAAATCATCTTACCATCACATGTAGGATATTCGCAGAGTCAGATCTTTTGTCTCTAAACTGCTCTAGTTTCACAAGTCAATGCGCTGATTTTCCAGCCGACAACTACAGCTCACTTCTCATTGTTATCACTACAAGAGGTTTTCACATAATGCAACATCTCCCAGTTCAAACTCTGGTCAGAGTCAGAACAGAACCCTAAAGGGGTATAAACATATCACACCCCATTTTACACTCGTTACACTGGCTGCCCATCGATCAGTCTTTTTTTAAACTGTCTCACAGTTCCCCCAAAGTATTTCGTTTAAATCAGCTGCTCTAGCTATGTTCCATGCACACACCCTTATTACAAACAAAATATTGCTCTCGATCATTGAACACAGTCATTCTCGCTGTGCCTCGTACATGGACATTGTAGGCTTCTCGAGCGTCTTTAGTTGTTAGACCAAGGCTTTTGAATTCGTTGCCCAATTCTAATCATTCTGTTAGTTCTCTTGTGTCATTCAGCTACAACCTTAAGACAACACTCTTTCAGCTAATTGTCCCATCGTAGCCTAACTCCTGGATTCACTGCCATATTCAGTGTGGGAATTGTGGGAAAAAACTGGAGGGTTGAACATTTTATCCGTATTTTGCAAACTGATGTCAACGAAATTTGAAAGCAGCTGATTTCAACGCTAGCGGTTTTGCAAGTCAAACTCGTATCAATATCAATTCCTTTGTTGAGAATATTCAAAGGTGCATACATGATGCACCATGGAAATTTCTTCTCTTTGTCAGAGAGACTCAGAGTCATATAATGCTAAATCACACTAGCAAAACTGAGGGTGTTTGAAACGATCCCCTGGAATATGTAATGAAGACTTAACTGCGGGGTCTTAAAAAAGACTAGGGAATTGAACCTCCAACCCCCAAAATTCCCACCCTGGTCATATTGGCATTCAACCTGGCTTCTTCACCAGATTACGCTTACCATGAAGCGACCATCGATTGGTGATTTGTACATTATACTAACAGCGCTGCACATGTCAATAGATTATATATATAGGCCTATATACCACAACAGCATGATGGTGGTTAAAATTGAAGTAGCCTAAATGACAAAATCATAAATTGATGTAGGCCTAAATGGTAAATGGTAACGTAAAGGTTCTGAAGTTAAACGTGGTAAAGACTACCAACAGATTCTGTTATTAGCATCGTCGTTGTCTTTATCGTCGTAGTCTTCATCATCATCGTCGTCATCAACAACATTGTCACGATCAGAACTACCCTTAGAGCAGCGGTTTCAAACTTTATTTTTATTGTACTACCAGGTAAAAAAATCGACTTTTGGCGTACCACTAGCAAAGGTCAGATCAAAAACACAACAGGCTAGCGCGAATTATTCTTGCAGTTAGGCTAGGACCGTAGGTAGACAAATTTAAAAATTAATATACAGGCTAATTCTTAGAATGTAATCATATCAACAAAAGGGGAAAATGAACTCACTATTAGAAAGTGTTAATGTGAGCTGTGGTCGTGTTTCGACAGACACAGAATTACAATATCTGATTTAATATTTATCAATTTCAAACGCAAATCTGGTTCGAGTCAAGCTTTGTTCTGCATTTGAATTTTTTCGCGTACCACTTAGCGACATCTGGCGTACCACTAGTCGTACGCTTACCACCTTTTGATAACCGCTGCCTTAGACCCATCGCTGTCCTCATTAACAACATTTTCGACGTCATCATTTTTGTCATCATCATCATCATCATCATCATCATCATCATCATCATCATCATCATCATCATCATCATCATCATCATCATCATCATCATCATCATCATCATCATCAACGTCATCATCTTCATTGCTATAGCATCATGATCACCATACCTTTTGAGAAGTCCAATCCCTGCTGGCCGCCATTGCAGCAGCAGCACCACCTCCTTTAGGACGTCCCATTGCATTGGCTGCGTCACGGGCTTAACTAAGACCTTCCAGATGTGCACTAATTCTCCGATATTTTGCAAAACACAGAATTTCTCAGCAGCACTCCGATTTGCGGCTTTCTAATAATACGAAATTAATCCTTAGCTATGCGTCGACTCATGTTCAAGAAATGTTCCATTTAATATATCGAGCAGCCGTGCTTATTTGAAACACACGAGAAATATCTTTAGCTTTCGAATAATTATTTGCTTTGCTGCAATCACGAATTGAATCATTGCCAATACTAATAAAACTGTTATCCGCTCTGAGGCTGACGTAAAAAAACTAAATTAATATATTACGTCATTCAACGATTTCAATAACGTATGAAATTTAAAAACCACAGTGCTGTGGTGTAGTGTAAACAGAAATTTATATGACGTCGTTATTTAGGCCTACATAGAAACTCCTCAGCAGTGTAATTTAATAGCTGACTAATTCTCAAATCTCGCTAGCACATACATTTCTTTGTCATAGCACTGGAAATATATGCTTTATTATTTATTATTTCATTATTAATATTATCGCTTTAGACTGTTGTAAGCTGTGATGCGGTGTGTCATCCTTCGTTGATTTATAATAAACGAATATACATAAAATGCAACGTTATGCAATATTATGCAATGTAATACAATGGAATGCAATGTAGAACGGTGCATTTTATTTCAGCGCAGCGAAGTGTAGTATAGTCACTGTAGTGTAGCGTAACATTGCATAGTGTAGTCCAGAGCAATTTAGTAGTGTTGTGTACAGACGCTTATATAGCGCAGCTTTTTTAAATTCCTCATCAGCGATCCCAACCCATGACCCGAATCTACCATCGAGCAAGATGATTTACCGCGTTGGACGTTTTGAACGCAAGAGAAGACGCCTTAGGCCTAGTCCTTTCATTAAACCATTTGCCTTTCATCCGTGCATCGAGGAATTGAATAAATTCAAACATAAATGGAAAGGAATAATCATTGCCTTCAACATAAAAGCAAATAAACAAAAAGTCGATTAAAACAATTTCATTTGCAGCCAAGCGCCTCGATATCCAATCAAGGGTGTGGGAGTCAGTCAACTGTGTAGGCCTACACGTCTGGCTTACGTTCGACGCTGGTATAACCTATTTAGATCGGTACCGGCCCGCTATTCCGGGGTCCGCTATTCCGGGGATCCGCTGGAATATACATACTTACAACATACATACATACATACATACATACATACATACATACATACATACTGTTAGGATCCCATGACAGGTATAATTCTCCAAACAAAAATATCAAACAACAATAATTATCGATACATTACCCAACCGTAGTTGACGGTGGAAAACGGTTCGTTCATCACTCACGGAAGAACGCCAACGAAAACCTGGTCTTCAATGCAGCAACAGGCTGACGACCAGAAAAGTAGACGCGTAGAAAGACGTCAAACACCACAGGTGTAAATCTTCACGAAAGTAACTTAATTACCATGCATAGGAAGTACTCGGACAAGACTACGCCCGTCGGCAGTATAATCAGAGTCTTCCTCCACACACCCTATTCTCTGTCCTTATATGGGATATCTTTCCCCGCTAGAGGTCTCTTATTAGCCAAAGGAAACCAGTCAAGCAGAACCCTTGCCCATCCTAGGACTAGTCAGTCATGGGATCCTAACAATACATACATACATACATACATACATACATGCATACATACATGTATGTATACATACATACATACATACATACATGTATGTATGTATACATACATACATACATGTATACATACATGCATGCATGTATGCATATATGTATGTATGTATATGCATGTATGTATGCATGTATGTATGCATGTATATTCCTGCGCATCCCCGGAATAGCGGACCCCTGGAATAGCGGACCGGAAAATGTAGTTCCAATTAACGGCTTTTTATAAGGAATAAACTCAGATGTTATCACATCAAGTAATTCGTGTCCAAATCTGGTTAGATAAATAACTATCTGTTCCAATCTAGATAGGTGTGTTCAATATCCATCAAGATGTCTCATTGTTCATCCAAGTGCCGCTATATTAAGCCAAGCGTGTCCTTCTCGCACGTCGTGTATCATAACCCGTTAAGGTGTGTTCGAACCAAATCAGGCGTGACCGCTTCGGGTCAGCACTTGGTGTTTTCTGTTTCTTCGTTCTCTTCCGGTTTCTTCGGAATCAGCTTCTTGCGGCCACTCCCTTGGAGAGTCAGCTGCTGGAAGACGTTGACAACCGTCGAATGTCTCCTCTGCCTCGCCGGGGGCATCAGACCCTCTTTCGCCCCACTTCCACCCTTCCTCTCAAGCATCGACTCAACCTTGTCCTCCGTTTCTCCTCCGACTGCCCCTCCGTCTTCGCCTGCTTCTGGACCCAATGGTGTGTTACACCTGGCCGGACAGCTGATCCGACGAAATCGTGGATCCTTCGAGGGCGAGGGCTTCATCAACTGGAACTGTCCAAGACCAGCGACCAAGTCGAAGGACTCTCTGCGCTGCTTTCCGCTAGCCAGGATGACCGGGCAGGAGGCCTTGCGAAGCACGTAGTCGACCGTTGGACCGAGACTGGCAGTTCCGCTTCGACGACAGCCGACGACGATGACTGCACAGCTCTCCTGTTCGGCCAAGTCGCACAGCATCTTACCCGGTTTACGACTGTAGTAGATGATGTTGATCTTCCCTCGAATCTACAACATCACGAGAAGATCTACTATGTCTGCAGTAGACTAGGCTAGACTGGCAGCGAACAGAGCAAAATTGAATATACAAATAGGCCCCCTACAATAGAAAAGAACAACAAGCATAGAATGAAACGGAAGGGAATTGACTACAATACAATGCAACGGACAAGACTATTATTTAAATCCAATTAGACTACAATAGATTAGACCATACAAGACTAGAATAGGATGGAGTAAAGTAGAACCGATTAGAACATGTCGGAATATTACAGTGTGTATTTGCACGTGTTCTTACCCCGAGTGTTCTCATTTGTTCCTCGTAAGTGTCTTTGATCTGCTGCACTTTGATCCGCTCTTCGCTCATGCTCTTCTCTCGAATTTCAGCAACGTAGATGGCCATCTCTTCAGCCAAAACGAACATTTCAAAGGTCAAATTAATTAGGTAGGGTAAAGCAACATCAGGACAGGACAAAACAGAAGAAGGAAGGGTAGGGCAATGTGTTTGTTATGCATGGACACTAGGGTGGTCAAAATTTTTCGACTTTGATATTTCAGCCTCCCGTCAGCCTAACAAGTTCTCCTTTGATATAGAGGGAGCAGCAGTAGTCAAGCCGACAAGTAATGAACGCATGAACGAGAATAGCAGCAGATTGGGGGGAAAGAGAGAGGGAAACAACGCGAAGCTGTCGTAGCTGAAAGTAGCAAGCGCGGCTCATCTGCAAGATATGCGGAGAGAGGGTGAGTTCTGAATCCAAGATGACGCCAAGACCTCTGACGATATGGGGGAAACTCAGAGGTAAGACAAGCGTGATCAATCTTAGCAAGCTGCCTAGACCTGGTGCCCAGCCAAATGAATGGCATGTTTGTGTTTCATCTTCAACCTCGCTACCATAATAAAAAAAGAATAATGGAATTAATTAAGTAATTAATGAACGAACGAACGAACGAATGAAAATGTCATTCGTTCGTTCGTTCATTACTTACTTAATTAATTCCATTTAATGGTCTTTCAGCCATTAGTAAATAAATAAACCATTCAAAAGCCAGTTAATGGAATTAATCGAGACTGACCGTTTGAGGAGATTGTCAGAGGTTTAACGACGTAGACAAGCATGGCTTCTCGTTGAGGATTGTGCATCTTTTCAGCGTAAACTATAAAAACAATAAAATCGTTAGCGTATGTTGATTTGCTGAAGTTCTACTTCAAGGCTAAACTCAGGGCAATTAACGAGCAATTCATCAAATCAATGGGTTAATCCAGACTCCAGAGATATGCCGTGATATGGTTGCTGGGATTCCAGAAGAGAAATAAGCGGAGGAAATGTTACGGTGAGTTGCGCATAGGCTGAGAGAAATGGGAAGAGGCGGTCTAACTGGGTTCAGGGTAGGAAGGATTTCTTGCAAAGGCTGAACTTTAAGTGGAACATTACAATTAATGTCTGAAAACGATAAAAAAAGTATCAAGTAATGTTACATATTGGAAAGTGTATACCCTATTACGCAGAACTTAAAACAATTGTTTAAATAAGCAATTCGTAAGTATGGTTAATATATATCTTGGAGAAATAATAAGCAAATATAGGTGTATATAGGCCTATATACTCTTAAGCCTGACCAAGCACTGAGAAATGATCGGTATTTCTAATCTATTATATATACTGCAAATTTTACTGTTGATAACGTAGGCTATCAACGTAGGCAGACGCGCTAACGCGTAAGAATTTCTTAACTAGGATGCTATACCAGTAAAATTCATATCCAATAGTAAGGCCTTCTATCTATACCTAACCTAGTTAGCTGGCTTCCTTTCCAACTTATGTTATTTTTTGTTTTCATGCCTCTGACTGCATAACATGTTTGTTAACCACAGTGCGTATGCAGGTGGTTCAATAAAGAATATACTTACTTACTTAATTATTCGAACGGCATGGGGCCATCCATATATTACGTACGAAAAAATCCTGGAAAATCGAACCCCTCCCGTCTGTTCGCACGCGTACTTTTTTCCACCCCTCCCCACCACCTGCGGACGTACAGTTGACGCCCCCCCCCTAAGACCAGCTGCAGAATGTGTCAGTTACACAGGTCCAGGCAACGACTGTCTGCACTTTAGGCCAGATTGAAGGATGAGTAATCCATGGACTCACTGTTGAGTTGTGTGACAGTTTAATAACAGTGTTCAGAAGTTCAGAGAAGTGACACCTCTCCCACAGTCCTACTTCCTCTGGTAGTACCAAATAGCTGGAAAGACTGAATTCTAGCTCACTTGAAGGCCAATCAATTTGCGTACGTACCTTATCAGTAGACCCCACCCCCCATTCGCAAGCGCTCGCAAGCACATGCACTTCGGTTACCCCTCCCCTCCATGCGTACGTAATATATAAATGGCCCCCATGTAGTCTACATAATTCAAATGGATGTGAATCCATGTATCTGGATATTTTTGTAGCGCCTTTTCGACATCTCTTAAAGTCGATAGACCTTATCACTGGATACTAAACCTACTACAGCAGTCAGACCACGTGCCTAAATTGCTGTACCCTAATTTCGTCGAAACTTATACACTGCAAACTCTTTAAACAGCTTTAATAATTGTCTCCCGATGCCAGGCCTATAAATAGTCCGATTTTTCATGTAATCACAGGATAACGTTGATGTCAACGGCTCTACCAGCAGCAAAATGTATTTAAATCTATATATATAAAGGAAAGAATCTGTCCCTCTGTCTGTCTGTAGCACGCGATCTTAGACCGGAATGCATTTCGACAGCTTTCGAGCTTTTCACTTAAAACCTTCACTGCTGTCTCGGGGTGGGCATTACACACCCAGTGTGAGGCTTCGTGTCCACCTTTTGACCGCTTCTATGGTGTCCCGGGCAAAAAACTCTCCCAAATCCGACTTTTTACACATTCGAGTCGACCTATTTTCATTCACCAGATGGCGCCACCCGAGAAGATTATTCTCTGTCACCAGGACGGATTTCTAAAGATTCGCCAGATGGCGCAGCCGTAGGGATTTAACTTCACTTTAACTGGTGGTGGTGGTGGTGGTGGTGGTGGTGGTGGTGGTGGTGGTGGTGGTGGTGGTGGTGGTGGTGGTGGTGGTGGTGGTGGTGGTGGTGGTGGTGGTGGTGGTGGTGGTGGTGGTGGTGGTGGTGGTGGTGGTGGTGGTGGTGGTGGTGGTGGTGGTGGTGGTGGTGGTGGTGGTGGTGGTGGTGGTGGTGGTGGTGGTGGTGGTGGTGGTGGTGGTGGTGGTGGTGGTGGTACGGATTCGCTAGAGGGATTGAAACTTTCACTCAACTAAACCGGGCATGGTGGTGGTGGTGGTGGTGGTGGTGGTGGTGGTGGTGGTGGTGGTGGTGGTGGTGGTGGTGGTGGTGGTGGTGGTGGTGGTGGTGGTGGTGGTGGTGGTGGTGGTGGTGGTGGTGGTGGTGGTGGTGCTACAGGTACGGATTCGTTAGAGGGATTGAAACTTTCACTCAACTATTTCCGAAACCCGGGCAACGCCGGGTAAACCAGCTAGTAATTAATAAAGGTAAAGGTAAAGGTTTTGCCCATACTTGTTTCTCGAGCGTCAGGCCCGGTGCTGATCCCCGGTGTTAAGCCATCAGCCCTTAGATCGCACTGCCATACATCGGCGGTAGGTGGCCAGGTCTTTCCGCCAAATCAAGGTTACCTGCGCAGTGAAACTGCTACTCATTCTACTGCTGCCCTGTAGGGAGTAGAAGGCTGAGTTGACCTTTGTGGGGATAGCGGGTTTCGAACCCGCTTCCATCTGCTCTTTGTGCCAGTGTGTTACCATTCAGCTATCACCCCGCCCCATAAAACTACAACTATTTTAGTCAACCAGCAAATTCTGATACAACAGCCTGGCAATGTGCTTTCCTCTGTCCCCATATTTCTGTGTGTCTTTCAGATGGTCTGTCAAGTTGTCGGGATGGTAATAGTGGTAGGCCTAACTCCAAGGTGTCTGGTCTGTCCGCTTTGGACTAATTGCGTCTAAGTTTATTTTACGCTTCACTGCTCACATTAGGGCATTGATCGGTTGAATGCACAGGCATTTAATGCTTCGGAATTCGTTGCAAGATTTTAATTATTTTGTAGGTAGGCAATGGCTTATTCGGCTAAGCTTTGTATCAAGGTGTGAATATATTTGTCATTGCAGGTATGCAGGCTATAAAAAGCTATAAAAAGCAGGATTGCAATAAAGGTTTGCCAAGGTACTCACTACTTTTATTACATCGTTACTATTTATAGATTTTTTTTAATATTGAAAATACGAGTAGAATGTTTATGCAAATGGGATAGACAGACAGACAGACAGACAGACAGACAGACAGACAGACAGACAGACAGACAGACAGACAGACAGACAGACAGACAGACAGACAGACAGACAGACAGACTAGCTGGCTGGCTGGCTGACAGACTTTTTAATGATTGACTGGTTGACAGGATGAATGACAGACTGAAAGGGTTGCTTCTGAAACACCCTACTTCCCCAGGTCCATGGTTCTAAAATAATTTTATTTCTATAACACCATGTTCTACATACATGTACACTGTACAGGACGTCACATCATCTGAAAAACTATTCGTTAAGTAAATAGAGGCGTCTCTAGACGACTGCTTTGCACAATGGCTTCATCTTAACCCCCAATGAAAGCCCACGAGCACGATACCATTCATAACATGGGCATTTGATACGATGGGTTCGACGCCTTGATTCTGGTTTGAACTCGCCGACTCCTCGCTTCTGAGTGCTTTTGAGGTCTCACAGCAAGCCATTGATTATTATTATGCACTGGGTGAAGTAGTGGGTCCAATGAGGCTTCTGAAACGCTCCACTTTCCATGCCAACTTTGGTATGTCTGTTCAAATGTTTATAATTATATATTTATGTGTAAGTGCAAAAGCATAGTAGTAAAAATATAATTTACATTTTTATTTGAGTAAATAAGTTTCATTACCGTCATCGTCTTCATCGTCATCATTATCGTTATCGACATGATCATCATGATCATCATTATGATCATCATCATCATCGGCGTCATCATCATCATCATCATCATCATCATCATCATCATCATCATCATCATCATCATCATCATCATCATCATCATCATCATCATCATCATCATCATCAACAACAACAACAACAGTTTCCAGAGCAAGCCACCTAATGAGTTCCATTCTTCTCGATCCTTTGTGCATCCAGTGCTTTTCTTTTTTTACAGTCGAGTTCGTTAGATAGCAGAAGTAAAGAACCAATTTTGAAGAACCTTTCTGAACAGCAAACATCTGAACTGACAGCCCAGTACGGTGACTACTGCACCACTGCGCACTCCGTGCATATGAAAATCCGCATGAAGTTTATTGGTGCTGGTGTGGTCGTGGGTATTTGTGAACAGTGGCCTCAGCAGGAATTCCCTCTTAGGGGCAAAGTCACAAGTACGAGATGTGGTCAGCTGTATGGTGTGTAAGCACTTAAAAGGCGAAAGAACACGCGTAAACAGATTTCAGTTGGGGTAAAATAGAATTCCCCTGGAGTACAAACGTGTGTATGTTACAGAGGTCAATTGGGGTAAATACCCCACAAGTATACTTATAAGGAGCCCATACAGGACCCATAGGGGCAAAGTCACAAGTACGAGATGTGGTCAGCTGTATGGTGTGTAAGCACTTAAAAGGCGAAAGAACACGCGTAAACAGATTTCAGTTGGGGTAAAATAGAATTCCCCTGGAGTACAAACGTGTGTATGTTACAGAGGTCAATTGGGGTAAATACCCCACAAGTATACTTATAAGGAGCCCATACAGGACCCATAGGGGCAAAGTCACAAGTACGAGATGTGGTCAGCTGTATGGTGTGTAAGCACTTAAAAGGCGAAAGAACACGCGTAAACAGATTTCAGTTGGGGTAAAATAGAATTCCCCTGGAGTACAAACGTGTGTATGTTACAGAGGTCAATTGGGGTAAATACCCCACAAGTATACTTATAAGGAGCCCATACAGGACCCATATTCCCATATGGGACCCGTATAGAGCCCATATGGGATCCATCTAATGCCCCTCGAAATGTTGGCAGAACTTAACAGGAAGAGAAAGACTTGCATAGGCCTATACGCTGCCCACTCTACGGGGGCCAGTGAGGGTGAATTTTGGCCACATATTGGACAGGAGATAGAATTTTTATACTGGAGCAAAGTTTGGGAAAATTTAAATCACATTAGACGTCACGTGACTCTGTCTCCTTCATGCATGGTCAACAGAAGTATAGGTGAAAGTACCCCAAGACGAAAATGGGGTGCGTCTTGTGGCACTCTCCCCTACTTCTAACTTAGTGACTTCTATGTCGCCGTAATCGTAATGGCCGAGGCATCAATCTCGGTCGCCACCAGTGAACACGCAGTAAGACATCGTAAACCGGTAGAGAAGTCAGTCGTCAAAATGCGATAGTTAAGAGAAACTGCAGAAGTCAGGCTAGGGGTCGTCCATTAATTATTGAGAAATGCGCTGCATAATCTCTTAAATGCGAATATCTTCAGTGCTTTTCGAAAATCTAATATTTCGAGTTTCTTTTCGATGGAAAGATGTTTTGGGAAGGAGGAATTTGTTTTGACATAATTCTATTAGAAGGTCCTTGAATGTTTGACAGTTGTTGACAATGGGAGCGAGGGTGTCAAAACTTAAAGCAGCCTAAACATTTGTTGACATAATTAAATCAACGACCCCTACGTTGGTTACGCAAATTTAAACAGAATAATCTGATGAGGCTTAAGTTTAGACGCTAACGACATTGAAACCCGTGCAACACGCAGAGCCCTGGACAGTGAATGGATGCATATATTATATTGTATTTAAAAATTTATAGAGCGCCTATACCAAGTGCCCACCAATCAGAGACGCTCCCAGTGTGAAAGTTCTAGGGAATAAAGCCAAGTTTCAAGATAACGAAAAGCTGTGGCAGGACCACCAGATTGTACTGCAGCCCAAACCGAAGAAGGAAGCTGATTTCACAATGAAGGGCCAGTACTAACAAGGAACGAGACTGGGCCATCACCGTTTTCCCTCGGGGAACAAATAAATCAAATCGATCAGAAGAACGAAGAGGGCGAAGGGAGCCAGCTGAGGCGGGAAGACTATTGAGTCACAGAGGTATTTAGGAGCAAGTCCCAGGTAAGATCGGCTAATATGGATAAGTAGGCCCTACCTTTAATTGGATGCGGGTAGCTATAGTAAGAAGAAGCCAGTGAAGATGTTCAAACATGAATGTGGGAATATGGGAGAAGTGTGGGAGACGGGCGATTAGTCTGGCAGCTGCGTTGAGAACAGATTGTAGAGGGGAGAGACGGACTTAAGGGAGGCCAACAAAGAGGGAGTTACAGTAATCAATGAGAGAGCAGATGAAGGCATGGACAATGGAGGTCCTCTTTTCTTGTGGGTTTCTGAGTCTCGGGTACTCTGTAAAGATTGGAGGGGAGACAGATCTTCGGATAGCTTTCAGATGTCGGAGATGACAGTAGCACAAGCGGGTCTCATTTTCCTCTGGTCCTCTGGTGCTGTGGTCTTCAGGTCCTCTTTTCTTGTGGGTTTCTGAGTCTCGGGTACTCTATAGTTCTTTGGTTATGCACTTATCACAGTGGTAAATGTCTTTCACCTGTGAGCGTTTTACAAAGCGGTTACGGTTTGCATTGACGCTGGTATACATTTACCGGTTTTGCATTACGCTTAGAATACGATTTATGTTTTGACAATAATAACACCTATAGTTTACATTAAGTTTACTGTAATAGATCTATTTACGTAGCAATACTTACAACGGAAGGCCTCTTCGGAATCTTCACTTCCGTCCACTCCGATCAGCGCTCGAAATGGAGAAGACATTGCGGTATTTCAATCGATTAACCTAATCTCGTTAAGGATCCAGTGGAATGATCGATGATCGTCAACGATGATCTAAAAAGTCTTAATCAAACGATGCTCGAAGATATGATCTAAACTCTTGATCGAGCAATAAGTTTTACAGTCTTGCTGGAAAATGTCTCGATCTTCAGATGTCCACGCAGCACGATATCGTTACGAGTCAAGAAGCAGATGTATGGCTTGCTTGTAAAAAATTATGGTGATCATCTTATAGTGTAACCACAATTATTGCTACTTATGCCTGCCATAAAACTCTGTCAAGTCTCCTGTTTCTGAGGTTGTAAGTGAAGTCTTTACTGATAGCATTTAACGTCCAAACCGTACTCTCTAGCCCTTGTAAATCTCGGCTGTAACGCGTCCGTATTATGTGGAACTCCCATTCGTAACTTTGTAACTCTGGGTGTAACAGTGGACTCTAATTCGAAAAGGTAACAGTGGACTCTAATTCGAAAAGGTTTACCTAAGTTCAAAGCCGGCGATCGCCTTGTGACTTTCATGAGCCTCGACCAACGGCGGTCAAACGTTACTCAATGACGTGCGGAGTAAAACGGGACCAAGTAAGTTGGCCTGCTATGCGTTACTTGGAGAGGGGAAGGGATGGAGGGAGGGGGTCTGTGTAGCGCTGTGTCTGTGGATCTGTCTGGGTTTCTGCGAATGTCCGTGTTTGTACCCCTATTGACCTAATTTTACCTATGGCTATTGGACGCTCGTATACATTCGCAAACATCTAAGCAGTCTAGAGAAGTAAACATCGTCTATTATAATACGCTGCAGCCTAGAGGTTTCATTTATGCATCCAGGCCCACGTTGTGGACATAATAATATTATAGTATATAGACCAATAGTATATATATATCTATATATATATTATATATATATATATTACATATATATACATACACATTCATGTACGTATACGTTAAATATATATATATATATATATATATATATATATATATGCATTTGCCACATATGTATTTAGAGCACAGCGCAGCTATTATTCGATACAATACAACAATACAATATAACTGTGTTTGATATTGCCCTCTGTCCACAGTTCAGAAGTGTACACACGACCATACATACGACAGAACATCGATGGCGCTGAGCAATATAGAGAGTGAAGGACTTGCTCACGGTCTTTACACGGTGACCGCATGAGTGAGGTTCGAACCCGTACTCTCTGCGTTACAGGTCGAGCGCCTTATCCATTCGGCTACCATGCCCCAAGCGATCTATCACATTGATATTATATCTACTTGTATCACATTTTCTTGCACACATATTATAATGTGAGGTAATGTAAAAAAAACTTGGCTAAAATACACTACACGATAATGTAATACCGGTACATTACTATAGTGTAGCGCATTATCCTTCCAAGTATTTTATTGTACATGTGTAGGCCTATGTAAGAACTGGATTACTATTGGCCTATGGACGCGTTTCCAGGTTTTACTTAAATGTAACATTAAGTTGAAATATCATATTTTATAACTATTATAAAAGCATGTATCCTGAAGTATTTGTATCCTGCATGTATCCTGATGTATTTGGAAGCCTATTATTATTATTATTTTTTGCCCCAAGGTACATAATATGATCCCTCGGGGACTTAGATATTAATTTGTTGTTATGCTATTTCCAGGAAATCAGGCCTCATCCTCCGTTGAGTTATTATTATTATTATTATTATTATTATTATTATTATTATTATTATTATTATTATTATTATTATTATTATTATTATTATTATTATTATTATTATTATTATTATTACTACTACTACTACTACTACTACTACTACTACTACTACTACTACTACTACTACTACTACTACTACTACTACTACTACTAGTGTTGTTGTTGTTGTTGATGATGATGTTGTTGTTGTTCTTATTTTGTACCCGAGGTACATATGATCCCTCACAATAATAAAATAGAGGGTGTGGTTCTGGATTGGCTAGTCTTGCTATTATTATTAATATTATTACTTTTACTACTACTACTACTACTACTACTACTACTACTACTACTACTACTACTACTACTACTACTACTACTACTACTATTATTATTATTATTATTATTATTACTACTACTACTACTACTACTACTACTACTACTACTACTACTACTACTACTACTACTACTATTATTATTATTATTATTATTATTATTATTATTATTATAATTATTATTAACATCATCAGCAGCAGCATTATCATTACTATCATTATTATGATTAGCATTATTATTTTATTTATTAAATATTGTTATTATTAGGCCTACTACTACTACCACCACTACAATCACAGCCAAAACCCCAGTACTACTACTACTACTACTACTACTACTACTACTACTACTACTACTACTACTACTACTACTACTACTACTACTACTACTACTACTACTACTACTACTTCTACTACTACTACTACTGCTGCTGCTGCTGATGCTGCTGCTGCTGCTGCTGCTTCTGCTGCTGCTGCTGCTGCTGCTACTACTATTAGATTTATACAGTGCAAGATAAAATAGCAAACTACGCAGTCAATGTGCAATCAAAAGGTTAAATGATAGCCTAGTTATTCGAGTGCTGGACTACCATGGTAGATGCAGGGGCTCGAATCGCCCCCAGAAAAGTGATATTGTTTTGCTCTGCTTGTTTTTCTCCGCTCTCCTTTATTCTCCATGACGTATACATGTGGGTGGAATGAGTCTTCGGTCATTTTTCAATCTATAATAGCCTATAGTTCATACATTCATAAGGACTGCATGAATTATTTATGTGATCTAAAAATAGGCCTACTGTTATGCTGCCTAACGAATACTAAACGGGACTAACAAACAGTGTGAGTCAAAAAGCGTGAATCATGCTTTTGAAGTCTTCAGCGTTGCGTGGCGAGTGTATGAATGTGTACACTGTGTGTACAGCGTGCATAGAAGACCAGCATTCTGTGCATGGGAGAGAAAAAACTTGATCAGAGTTGGCTGTGAGAGGACTATGTAAGTAGCTTGCTATACGAAATAACACTAGGCTTAATTTACCGAATTAATTTCTAGGTCGTAAGGTTTCACTGCCTTCGGTTTTTGTTCTATTACTTAGTATAGAGAATATTGAATTGGATTATAGTCGTTTTAAAAGTTCCTGTGTTACAATCGTGGATCTTGAAGATGTTGTTGCTAGTGGTATTGTGACTGTTTACAATGATGATAATGATGACAAACGTCGACAGTGAAGATGATAACATTGATAATAACGACAACAATGTTGATATTGCAAACTGATAATGAAGATACTGATAATTATGATGATGAAGTTGATGATAATCACGACGATGACTACTGTGGTAATGGCGGGGATGATCATAATTACAACGAAGACGATAATTATGACGGCGATGGACTTGATGGCGATAACTGCAAAGACGACTATGATATAATAACAATATAATCTATTTTTATCTTGAAACTTCCATGACTTCATTTGGTCAGTGGTCATGAATATGTTATCGTCGATGATAACGGCGACAGTGATGATAACGAAAACAGTGATGATGATAACAGCGACGACGACAATGCTGATAATATTTTGTCCTTTTCTCGTGGTCTCAGTCAGTAGAGCAACAACGACAACGCATGACGATAGTACATTATCATTTCTACCCATAACATATCATCATTGTCGTTACTTTGTCTTTTCAAGAGCTTACCGTCTGCTTTGCGATGGCCTCTCCTCCATCTTTTCGCTCTTCCCGTATCCAAGGAAACCACGATGAATGGCGCAGATGATTTAGCTGTTGATGCTGGGAATCTGGAATCATCAGGTTACTATGTCAACCAACAACTGAAAGGACCATTTGACACCGGTGACACAGGTAAGGCAATACAGGTGAGAGAAACTATAGGAAAATGCTGTAGGAACAGGTTCGAAAACACCCGAGAACTGGTGGGGCAGACATTTGAGAACAGACCTACTACCAAACATGATGAAATGTTATATAGCCTACTTAACGTTGGCAACAATAGTTATGATCGCATTACATTACATTCTATCCCATGATATCGTCATGTAATATGTTGGACCGCTTGGTATTGTTCATACGACGCTGGCAGATGCAGTTAACTTAAGCCAAATCAAGCCGGGTTAGCACTTGTATGGGTGATCGTTGGTAGAATACGGCGTGCACAGGGGCGGCGCTACACCAGGGCGAGCCAGGGCAAATGCCCTGGTAAAAAAGCCTTTGCCCTGGTCGTTGCCCTGCCAGAATTTTTGCTCTGCCCAGAATTTGTTCGGGCATAAATCGCCCTCTGCACTGGTTACTTGTACGACTGCCCTAGCTATGCCCTGGTTACAAAACATGTCTGGCGTCGCCACTGGGCGTGCAATTATAGCCTTGCATCATGTACTGATCGTTGTAAGATAAACAGTGTCCTTTCCGCGGTATTTTATGGTCGTATTTGTGACTCAGACAAATAATCTTTTCACCTTGGGATCACGCTTCTTAAGAGTTCATATATATAGGCGTTTAGAGAAGTGTTTTACATTTGCCATTTTAGCATAACAGCATCGACCTTCAACACATCAAAACCACGAAACCGTAATCCAGTCACCGTCAGCACTTCACTTAAATCCAATACCCAATTTAATCCACTTACTCTACCCATATTTATCCACTTATTCCACCCCACTATAATCCACTAACCAACACAATTTAATCCACTTGCTTCTGTTTCCTAATTAGGGCCTACATCGCAATTTAACCCACCTACTCTATCCAAATTCATTACACTAACCCCACCCGAATTTATTCAATAGCCCACCCCAGTTTAATCCGCTAACCAACCCAATATTTTATCATTCGTTTCTTGTAGGTATGACGGAATCAAACTATAATTACGACATCTACCCGTCTTTCTCAACCAATGGCAATCCAGCCTTCGTCGAAGATGACGAAGGTGCGGACGAGGAGAAACCTTCGATCTACGCCATTCTTGAGGGAGGGAACAGAGGCCAGAGAATGGCAACTGTTTCATCTGCACATCCTCACGGGCTGACCAATGAAACGGCCATCAGATATGTCAAGCCAGACTACGAAGAACTGCCACATTCATCTGGGTTGGCCTTGTCAATTCCGTCTGGTTTGATGCTGTAATACAATGCAACAGATATGCATGCTTTCATAGGGTGGGGTTGGTGTAATGAATTTGGATAGAGTAAGTGAGTTAAATTGAGGTGGAATTAGGATAAAGAAACTATATATTTATATCTATCCACCTTTCCAGAACCCAACACGCGCTAGATGCAATGTAATGCTACTAGACATCAAATGAGTCGTCTGTTGGTTTGAAACTGTAATGTGTCTCGCATATATTATGCAGCGCCTTATTGACCTCCCAAAGGCGATACATATAACGTTACATATTATAATGCAAAGTAACTAAACATTCATTTTGCGCCTTTTAAGTACCCCCCTCGTAGGCTCTGGGCAGTGGGAATTTAAATAGTGTGCGATTTGCAACGGACGCCCATTGGATGGGACCTGTGGGCTACTCGTCATGTCACAGCTCCGTCATTTGGTGTCTGCAGTATTGCAAAAGTGTGGCGAAACCCAACGACACTCTACCGCACCGTGGTACAGATGCCGCTATTGATCCGCGACTGATTATAATTCGCCAGAGAGTTCCCCACCCACATCGGCTAATCTCCATACTGATGACCGCTCCACCATCCGCACCGGTAGATGGCAGGCAATCGCAGCTCCGCCAACGTTAAACCGATATTCCAAACGAATAATATTCTCGCATTAGACAACATTAGTAACTCTCCCTCTCATTATCTCATTGATCATAATCACCTTCTGCTAATGTTTTCTCGACTTTCGTTTAGGATGCCGTACGAAATGTCCGGATACACCCACATAGACGATGGGTCGGTGGTTGTTGGAGCCGGTCCTTTCTACAGGTCCGGCGGTGTGGCCATTCCAGATGGAAAGCAACACCTAGTGTCACCGACGAAAGGAGTTGATGGAAAAGCAAGGTCTGGTTGTCTATTCTGTACTGTGCTGGGTCTGTAATCCAACGATTGTGGGTTCCAGCCTACCCAGTCGACTCCGTTTAGCCATTCTGGACTCATTGTTCGCGCACACTTGTCTCGCGTCTCAGAATCAGATTTATTGAGCTTGTGCGCGTCAGAATTGCAATATATAAATGTAGGGTAGGAAGGACGGGGAAAGGAGGGACGGAGGGAAGGGGAGATGGAAGGAGGGAGAGAGGGAAGGAGGGAGAGAACGAATAGCGAATAAAAGAAATAAAAAGAAATATATGGAGCGAAATAAAGTTTAACGCAGAGAGAAAGAGAAAGAGACAGAGGTACAGAGAGAGAAAAGTAAAAATAGAGAAAGAGAAAAAATAGAAAAGACGCAAAGAATCACTTGAACGCTAAAAAAACTAGAATGATGAAGTGGAAGGGCTGTTCCTTAACATTTTTACGACGAGCTGCATTGGTTTCCCATTTACTTTAAATACACGCTCGTCGTTAAACCGCTAAGCCCATTTTTCTTAGCCTCGACGTGTAAGGGAAGATCCGCCTCGTCTTCTCACTCTCAGTGTACGGTCAGTGTACTGATTTTAGCTGAGTTGACTTGGGACGCAGATGGAGCCACAACCTCAAAACAAATTTCTGTCCGAGCGGTGATTTGAACCCCTGACCTCTCGGTTAACAGCCAGCATGCTATAGCCACTAATATTACCCGCACCACTTAAATTAAACTAACTGTGCATCTAATTTATTTGTCCACAGACGGCGTTCAAATCCTCTCTACGACTTTCCAGTGAACAGATTTCCAGTAGGCGAGTACTCGCTGAGCAACCACCAAGGTCCCTGCGGCAGCTCCTGGATCTGCTGTGCGCTCCAGACGCTGGTACTGCTGCTGGCAGCGGCCGCCCTTGCATTGGCCATCATCAGTTTCGTAAGACAGGTGCAGTCCGTCGATCGAAAGGACTTCAAGGACCTTGTCGAAAGATATCGGAATCTCGAGAGCGACTACTCGGTCCTGGTAAGCAGGGGCATCTACACCATTGAAACCTTGGAGCAAATACTCCATTCAAGAAATAGGGGAAGATCTGTCAGTGTGTGTGCCATCATCAACGGGGGAAGGGGAGGAAGGGGAGGGGCGAAGGAGAGGAGGGGAAGTTGCTCCAACGACTTCGGGGGATAGACGCCCCCGCTGGTAAGAACTTTTGAAACCTCTTTAACCAATATTAACGACTGCGGTGGGTGCTGTGGAGATGGGAAGGGTGCTGTGGAGATAGGGTGGGTGCTGTGGAGATGGGGAGGGTGCTGTGGAGATGGGGTGGGTGCTGTGGAGATGGGGAGGGTGCTGTGGAGATGGGGGTGGGTGTTGTGGAGATGGGGTGGGTATTGTGGAGATGGGGGTGGGTATTGTGGAGATGGGGTGGATGCTGTGGAGATGGGGTGGGTGTTGTGGAGATGGGGTGGGTGTTTGGAGATGGGGTGGGTGCTGTGGAGATGGGGTGGGTGCTGTGGAGATTGGGTGGATGATGACGATTATGTTATTGTTGCGGCTGATGATGATGGTGATGATGACAGTAATTAAACGATGAGGGTGATGACGCTGATGAAAGATGTTCTAATCGCAAATTTTCTTAACGCATCTTCAAGAGGAGGTGGATGGGACAAAGAGGAAAAAGGAATGCAATTTAAGAACATCATGTAATGTAATTATCGAAAAGGAAGAGAGAAGGATAAGGGGAGGATAAGGGATAAGGCGGAGATGTAGAAGAACAATAGGATGACGATTACGAATAGAAACTGATAAACGTGTTAACCTACACAGCGTATTGTAGTGATTGTTGGGTTTTCTCTAGTTTCAAATGGCGCAGAATGGCTTTAACTGTCGCAATTCCAGTGATTTCAACTCCGTAGTGGAGGAACTGCTTCGCAACAACTCCGAAATGCAGAAGACAATCTTTGACCTACAATTCAAGGTCAGTGAGTGTCACCTTACTGGTACTGACCTATATCTCGAAGGTTTTTGGTGTACTGACCTCTATGTTAAAGGTCGCAGTACAGCATTAAGCTCTACGTGCCTGCGAGAACGTCATCCGCTAAGTTTTGGGTTAATCGCCTGCGGGGTTCCTATAATTCCACGGTTTTGGACAGAGGTACCGAACCAACCGCTTTTTCATACTAAGAATAAGCAATGGCCGTTAAGTGTAGGACGAGTTGTGTTTCGCCAAAGATTTTTAAACTATCAGGTTAGCAATAATTATTAGGGGGATGGGCGAAGAGAGACGAAAGAAAATTACGCCTCTGTAAGAGAAATTATTCGAAACCTCTAAAGACTAAGATCAACTTTGACCGTAGATTAAATACAGCGCTTTGAATTGCCTCAGACCGGAAAGGCTTTTTATTGCTGCTTCTAGTGCATGACGTTGTATTTCTTTGACTTAAATAACCAATTAAAAAACTAGATGTAGCTCGGATTTGAATCTCGAGTTGAGAGGCTTTCAAAAAGCGCTATATAAATTTAGCTGAGCTCGATGCACCATCGGTTGATGTCGCTTGCTTTATACACTGGCGCCATTATCACCTTGTCACCTTGTGCCGTCAGTTCGTGAAACTCTAGCGACCGTCATGACCAGCCTCCTTCATTCCTCCCTGTTCCGTGCCGCAACCCTTAGTTGTGTAAGGTTCATCGCTGTCCTCCTGTGTATCTCCTCCATCCATCGAGTTCTCGGGCGACCCCTTTTCCTCACCCTCTCTCCTCACGCCAGCATCATCTCCTTCTCCATCCCGTCTGCTCTCATCACATGTCCAAAATACATCAATTTCTGTCTGATGGCCCTTTGTTGTAGTGTCATGTCTCCTCTTAGTTGTCCTATCTCCTGGATTACAGATACATTTGTTCTCTTTTCTCTCCACGATATTCCCAGCAACCTTCTCCATATCCACATTTCACACGCATCGATCCTATCTTCTGTTGCTTTGGTTTTTGTCCACGTCTCGCTTCCGAATAGCACCATCGGGAATATCATTGATTTCACTAACCCTGTTTTTGTCTCCATGCTCACACGCCTGTCTCTCCATATCTTTTCCATTCCCTGCATTGCGGATTTTCCTAGTGTTATTCTCCGTCTCACCTCCGGTTCACATCTTCCCTCTCTTTCGATCATCATACATGCTGTTATAGATGCCATTATACATGCTGTTATAATTAGCTAAAGTAGCAAGCTGCAATAGTAATAGTGGGGTGGTGGCAGTAGTAGTGGTAGTAGTATTAATTTTAGTAGTATTGGTGGTGATGGTGGTGGCTGTAAGGGTGATGATGATGATAATAATGACAATGATGTTGTTGATGATGATGATGATGATGATGATGATGATGATGATGATGATGATGATGATGATGATGATGATAATGACGATGATGTTGATGATGGTTGTGATGATGATGATGATGACGATGACAATGACTATGACGATGATGATGATGATGATGACAATGACGATAATGAAGATGATGTTGATGATGGTGGTGGTGATGATGCATTTTTCTAGGTTCAGAGTCTAGAGACCAGAATCAACTTGCAGAGCGGAGTCAGTCAGAATCTATCATCTCAGGTAGATTCTCAGACGAAATAGGTCTGAATCTAACGTCCATCGATCTCCATCTAACAGCAATGTGATGTCACGTAAATTAATGATCGAACAATAGCCTAATGTCACGTAATAAATGATTCAGCACCAACATTATTTCATGTAATGTAATCATCCAACACCAACATAATTTCATGTCATTTATTGATTAAACACCAACATATTGTCATGTAATTTAGTTATCCAAAATGGCATGTAATTTATTAATCGAACACGAACACGATGTCACGTAATTTAGTGATTGAACACCAGCATAATGTCATGCAATTTATTGATCGAACAGGAACCTAGTTTCATGCAACTAAATGATCGAACATCAACACAATATTATTTATATTATCAACCCAAGCATAATGTCATTTCATTTAGTTATCAAATACCAACAAAATGTCTTGTAATTTAATGATCGAACACCAACATAATGACAAGCGCTGCGCTGTTGAATCTCATCATCGGACTGATCCATCTATCCTTCCATGCAGATGCTTCCAGCTTTGACGATCTTAATTAAGTCAGTCGCCTTCAGTTAGTAAAGTAGCGGTGCGAGTACTGTGTCATGTGGCCGTAGATTCAAAGCCCATGGTCACCATCATGCAGTGTTTAATCTAGTCCGCCTCTTCTTTTTTGGGGGGGGGGTGACAAGGTTTGTGGGGGGACCAACGAGCGTCCGAAGGGCGGTCGCAAAACAATGTCATATTAACAAAACTGCTCTATTTGATGACCTTTTTTGGGAATTTCATCTTACAAAAAACTTGATGACCTCTTTTTAGGAATTCGTCTTTTTTGGGAATTTCATCTTACTGCCCTCTGGGGGGAGACATAAATCCTGGGGGAATTACCCCCCCCAAAAGGTGTCTACATTAAACATTGACCATCATGTATTTCGATGTAAGGTAATGCGATGTAATGTGAGGGCACGTGTGTATGTTTAAAGGACATGTCAAGCGCTTACTTAGCTGACTGATGATGATGTCTTTGCCTTCAGATTAGTCGTTTAGATACAGTGGCTACGAACATCACGAACGCAATTGATTTGTTGAAGAAGGATCTCAGCTATCAGATCAGCCAGGTGAGTTTTTTTGCAATGACTAATATTATGATGATGATTAGGCCTACTAGTTAGATTCATAGGCTATATAAAGAACTAGGCTGATGATGGTGAGGCTGACTAATTGTTGGCAAGATTAAAGGATTACCATGATGACGAGTTTGGCAATAACGATTACCATGGTGGAAGTAGTAGGGGCCCCTACTTATTTAATTTCTATACTCATGAGTTTAAATTTATTTTCTATACCGGCAATGCAAATGAGCCATCAGGGTTTAAGTTTAAAGAAAATACGAAAAAGGTTTAGAACGGCTATACTGACATTTCTTTAGTTAATTCTTGTGTTCTAAAAACACTTTAAAACTGTTCTTGTCGGCCTGGGTTGGACTAAGGGCGCCTACGAGTAATAGGCGCCCTTAGTAGGTAGTAGGAGCTATATAAGTGTTCTGAATGAATGAATGCATTTAATTCATTACAAATTTAATTTTTTTATTTTGTGCTTTTATGCATTTGTTTATAATTTATATCTTTTAATGAATTTATTTAAGGTTTTGTTTGTGTCTTGTTTATATATACGTTTAGGTTCCTCGTGGTCTGGTTAACCTAACATCGTGTGGTCACCATGCTCAATCATCCGGATCCCCGGTCGGTCAAACTGTGACGCCAACGAGTCAACTTAACCTGACTGTATGTACTTGCCTCAACAATTTCACACATTTACATAGCACCTTTTTATGTCTCCAAGGCAGATCCAGGCGGCAGACGGGGCCAATTAATCCGAGAATATCAAGGGAAAAGAGTATTATTATAGAAGCTAGCGGCTATCAACCAGTGCCAATTGGGAGCCAATCCGACTCTTGTTTTCGCCCACAAATTTGTTGAGGTTATCGTTGTCTAATAAATTTGGGATAAAAAAATAGAGGAAGTAAACAAAACTAAAAAATCCTAAAAGGTTGCCAAAAGAGGATTTTTCTGCTAACTTTAAAGATGATCGAGCCTAAATATGGGGAATTTAAATACATCTACGCTTATATTGCTAAACTTCTGATATTCCCACTGATATTGTACGGTCAGTGTAACAGTCTGTAGCATGTGGGGCACGGTGGCCGATTGGTTAGAGCGCTGGGCCTGTAACGCGGACAGTACGGGTTCGAGCCCCCACTCAGGCGGTTAATATGCAGAGACCTTGAGCAAATCCTTCCCTCACAATTGCTCAGCGCCATCGATTTTCTGTCGTATGGCCGTGTGTGCACTTGTGAACTTTGAAAGGAGGGCAAAATGAAATACAGTTTACTATATTGCATGATGTACTTTGTATAACGGAATTCGCAGGGGGTCGCATGTGGGGCCGAAATCTCAAAACGAATTTCAACCATGGGTGGGATTTGAACCAACATATTTCTCGATCGACAGTTCTGTACGCTAACTGTTAGACTATTGCGCGCTCCAAAATGGTTGCTGTAACTATGTAACTAACAGAAAACTACCTTAAAAGTTGTTAACAGTAGCTAAACAAGTTTTAAATCGTCAGTGCCCATCACTGTACATTGCATGCAGATTTGTCTCTCTTTCTCGAGATTTCCTAACGATTCGAAATTTAATCAAGACGCAGGTCGACTGAAAAGCATAGCGGACAGTTATCAAATGATTTAGGGCAATAAGGGCCTGAGCTATGAAGAACATTTGAAAAGGTGTAGGCTAACAATATTGGAAAGAAGCAGCAGAGACTTATTGAAGCTCAAATGATTATTATGCCTGCTGAAAAGGGAGGCAGTAGGCTACGTGGGAAAGATTCTTTGAAGTAGCACGAAATAAGGCGACCCCAGCCCACGTAGACTGTCAGACACATCACATTTAAGAAACCGACAGGAGCGTTAGGGCAAGGGATTCTTTAGTGCAAGAGTTTTAGAGCTGTGGAATAGTTGGGATGATAAGTACTGTCTCAGTGAACACAACCGTATCTTTTAATCGGAAACTATGAAGAAGTGAGTGCTGAGGAGGTCTATTCCCTGCAATGTTCAGTGATTCTGACGCAGATGAAATGTTTCCTGAACCACTCAAAATGTCAAGTTTGCTGCTGTTCTTTTTTCACAGAATTCTGCTGTGTTGAGCGTCGTCTGTTCAACAGATGGCGGCACGCAGGCGTTTCTTCGCTACGACCGCAATTCACCAGATGTCTACAGTTGTGAATGCAGCGGTCAGACGAACAGCTCAGTTGTCAGCCGATTTTGCATCATACACTACTGGACGTGTCCTATTTTGCCATGAATTCCAGTGTTGAATGAATGAATGAGTGTGTGAGTGAGTGAATGAATGAATACCACAACGAACGAGCAGCTGGATGAATGAATGAATGAATGAACAAAGTAACAAAAGAACGAATGATCGAGTGAACGAACGAATGAATCAAACGACATAGGCCTACTTGTAAATTACACCTGTAGTATATTTGTGTAAAGTAGTTGTAATCGTAAACTCTAAACTTTCAAACAGGATGCAGCTCATTCAAGGTCAGGTCAAATCAAATCAAAATCGATTTACTCAGTTCTACTGAATATAGTTTATTGCACCAAAAGAAACAGTTTAAAATCAACTCAATAAATCCTTACAGTATGAGTAAGGTAGGGTGAGGTAAGGTAAGATAAAGCGGAAGCAGTACGTTTTGGTGCCGGGACGTTTAGGGTGAGGTAAGGTAAGATAAAGCGGAAGCAGTACGTTTTGGTGCCGGGACGTTTAGGCATACTATCTATGCATGATATTATACAATTTAGCGAAATTGAGTTTGAAATCTATTGAAACTTGTGAAATATTTGGTCTAGAAATGCTGATTTAAGTTGAAATAAACAACCTTTTATTGAAAACTCAATTACTACCGTTGGCATACGTTTGCTTGTTAGGAATTTAAAACTGATAGAATTTAGAAAGACATTCCAACAATTGGACAGAGATCATCAGATGGCCGTGTCCTTAGTCCAAATAGTCCACAGAAGTATTGTGTGCCATTGCTAGTAAGTAGGCCTACTCGAAAAATTGATAAGGTGATCATAATCTAAGCCAGGGTGGGAATTAATTGTCGGGGGTTGGGGTTCAGCCCCCTAATCCTTCTAGAGGACCTCCAGTTAAGACTTCATTGCACACCCCAGGGGGTCGTGTCCAACCCCTCAGTTGTGCTAGTGTGATTTAGCATTATTTGACTCTGAGTCTCTGACAAGGAGAAAAAATTTCCATGGTGTATCATGTATGCATATTTTGAATTTTCTCAACAAACGAATTGATTTTGATTCGAGTATGACGCAAAACTGCTAGCGTTGAAATCAGCTGCTTTCAAATTTCGTTGACATCATTTTGTAAAATACGTATAAAATGTTTAACCCCCATCCCCCAGTCTTTTTCTGCAATTCCCACATTGACCTAAGCCATACTGAGTTTATTATCAGTTAGTCAGAGGTCCAGTTGCTTATATACAACCTTGTATGCATTAAAATAAAAACCGTAATACTAAAATCGGTCTTTTGATTTGAAAGCTCTCATCCATTTGATATGTGTAGACCCAAGCAAGGAAGCGAAACCGATCTTATATAGTAGGCCTAGGTGAAACTGATTAATAAACGAACATTAACTTGCCTGTAGCTATGGATAGTTTACATAAGCTTTTGCTGGAAAATTCGGCCAATAATTATTGGTTTTCTGATTGCAATAATAATAATAAATTAATATAGCCTAGTTAAACTCCCGTAATTCAAGCGCAGCGTCTAAAAATAGAAACTTCGAGCTTTATTACACTAAGACACAGAGACAGCCAACTTCTTCAAACTTACCTGTCGTCTTTATTTTCTTCCGCGGATATCTCTAAGGAGCTTACTTTCTGTTTTAATATGAGATTAGATGTGTTCATGAGACTAAGTAGAAATTTAAGTTCAGTAATAAATTGTGAAATGCGTTTCCTCGCCTATGGGCGTCCGGAGGGGGAAGGGGTAAATGCCCCTGGATTTTGCAAATATTAAAAAATAGGACGTTTTGATTATTATAATTATTACAACAGTCCCAACACGATTGTCAATGCTAAAAACAATTATTTAGGTAAGTCCTTCACCATTATTTATTTTTAAAGTTGTCAAGTGTTCTGTGTTCATTCCATACAAAAAACATCACTTTGCTCCTTCTTAACAAAATTTTGCCCCACTTGCAAAAATTCTGCCCACTAGGAAAATTCCTGCGGACGCCCATAGCCTCGCCCCGCCTAACTTCCTTCACCAACAGACGTGACCCCGAGTGTCATACATGTAAGGGCCTACCTATAATATACTGTGCGACAGTAGACCGACGAAAGCTATTAGCTCACAGTAGATCACGGCCCCTATTTCCAAGAAGTAGTCTCCAATTTTAAACTCCCATATCTATTAAGCAATATATAAAAAACTTCGTCAGAGGTTAAGACGAGGAAAGGGAGGAGCCGAAAAAAGGAAACGATATTTAAGAAATAAACTGATGACAAAGTTGTCAGCACGTTTTGTCGTTCTCTTTCGTTTGTGCAGAGCTATACCGCGTGAGTTTCACATCTGTTATTGTTTAATATCAGCGAGGACTAATTTCTCGCGTCGGGTCTTGACAAGCTTCATCTTTGACTTAATCTCAGTGTTAAGGCCTTCTGTTTATCTGTCAGTTTGCTGTCGTTGACACGAGAGAAACCTAAGAAAGTCATGGACTCTTTCGTACTATTGATTGTCCAGAGTGAGCGTACCGTCAGAATCATAAAGTCCAGTTGCTGGGAGAAAGGGGAGAGAAAGAAGTTGTCACGTGGGTTGTGTCTATAGTTTACGAAATCTGCAGATGGTCTAACTGAATAGACCAGGGTGAGATTTCTGGAAGAGAAAGGATTTTAGTTTTGATTAATATTTTGGTTGATTCTGATTCCTGAAGAGGTGGGATTTTAGTTTTGATTGAAAAACTCGAGAAGGTCTCGGGAGATTTAGATAGAAGGGCCTGAAACAGGTGTTGGTGGACAAATGACAGAAGGAGTGAAGAACAGAAGAATTCGGGTGGAAGATCGTTCCAGAGGCGTAGTGGAGCATGAGAAATGAATCGGTTAGAGAACTTGGATATCGTATTTGAGTTAATGTGTACTTAATAAACCGAGAGATTTTCGAATGAGCTAGTTATTTTGTCAAATGACGTTCATGGTTTGTTAATAATTGCAGGTTTTGTCACTGAGGTAAGGCAGATGGATTTTTAATAATTGTTATTCTTTCGCACTTGCCTTTTGCAAAACCAGTTAAAAGGAAACAAGGACAGCGGTTGATCTGTAATTATAAATAATCACATTATAACAACCCTGGCTGCTATAGGGCATCGCTCCATTATCATAATCATCATCACCCTTATTGAGATCCGTTATGACCTGCTTATTTAAGCTGGCTTTAATTACCTCTTTCCAATAGGATAACCAATAGTTCGCTTAACTGTAGGGCCTACCGTTAAAGTGCGAATGCTACATGTAAGTACATTTCATGTGAGTAGACGGTGCTGCGGTATCTAAGCTACATCCAAGTGCAATTATCTTAAAGTAATTGTGATATGTTAGAATTCAGCATACGAAGATTCGACCTGCGTATAGTTGATTGACAGAAGTTCAGTTAATTGCGGTTGCGAAGGCGTAGGCCTAAACAACAGTTATTGAACATACGTATGAATTGAAATTGCTTTTGGAAACATTGTCGCCTTAGTCGCCTTCGCTGTCGTCATCATCATTGCCATCATCATCACCAACATCATCTTCTTCTTCACCTTCACCCCATCACACAGATCTGTGTCATCATTGTCATCATCGTCACGATCATCGTCGTCGTTATCATCATCATCATCAGCAGCAGCATTTTTACCATTTTTACCACCACCATCCTTAGAATATCCATTATCGTAATCATCAAATCGTCTTAACATCAAGGACTTCTTGTAATGGTCCGTCGCAAGCTGCTCGCGCACACATGTCTCTGCCAACACTAAGTAGAACTGGTGACGATTTAAGCTGAGAAGTAGGCTAAACGGCTAGTCCAGGATCTTGTGATTCGCCCGCCGCCAGTTCCAAGGCCTCATAATTATACGTTCCATTAAGACCACGGGAGCTTCACCTAACATCATTTTACTTTATTTAGGTGAAGAAGTTTCTAGATCTCGCATGGCCTTCCACTTTTCCACTTCTCCACTTGGATAAATCGACTGCAAAAGCACAATGAGCTCTGAGGACGAGTTTGGTGCCGTGGGTTACCTCGCACCGCGGAGTCCTGATGGTCACAAGGTTCTCGCAAGACAGTTCAGTATCAACGATTCAGGTGACACTAAGTATCTTATATTCAGGTAGCACTGTGAATCTAGAAAGGTACTGGTAATTTAAGTGATAGGCATTAGAGTACTTTGAAAGTAAATTAAGTAATTAACTACGATTGCAGCATGAAAACAAAGAAGAGCATGCTGTAGCAGGATAAAGTAGGATGGTAAAGAATGTAACAGTACCAAAAGAACACAGTAGAACAAAAAATAATTAGACAAAACAAAGAATAGGGTAATCTTGAAGAGAAATGAATATAACAAAAAGCAGAATGGAACAGAAAGAACAGAATAGAAAAAATAAACCAGCCAGAATCAAAAAGATATCTACTGTTTTTATTCTATTATGTTCAGTGCCGTCTCAACAGCACTCTAGGCCCTGGGCAAAATAATACACTGGAGCCTCTGCCCCATGGGCGGCGATCAAGGGGGAACGGGGGGACATGTCCCCCCACCTTTAAGAGTGGGGGGGGGCACGCCATACATTTGTCCCCCCACATTTTGATAAAACACCAAAAAAGGCCAGCAAATGTAATTGCGTGTGATAGTTTAGACAGCCTTTTTTGACGAGATGAGGTAAAAATGAAATGTATAAGGAGAAGTGTCCCCCCGAAAAAACTATGAGAAAGGAGAAAGTAGAAAGCACGAAGAAATTTGTAATAAAGAAAAATATTTAAAAAAAGGTCATCAGCTTTTTTGGAGATGAGTTCGCGGAAAAGTTAAGAAGTTATCAGAGAAAAGTTTCTGGAAAAAACGTCGTCATCAAAAAAGAGGCTAATGACTAAAAAAAGTCAGAAACTTTTGGTAAAAAGCCAAGAGAAATTTTTTTGGGGAAATTAATTCCTAAAAAATGTTCATCAACCAGACACCGCGGCCAACTTCCCCTCCCCCCCACCTCTCAGACAAGATCGCCGCCACTGCGTAACTTCAATTATGATCGACACACGCTTCCATAATGAAACACGTCTATTCTTAGTAATTTTAAATTACTATTTTTTCATTATTATATAATTATTATTGTTATTGTTATTATATTTATTATTACGCTTACTGTCATTATTATTATATTTATTGCTATTGTTATTATTACTATCAGCATCATCGTCATTATTATTATTCGGTATTGCGCATAAATGGCGCCAAATATAGATTCATTGGGAATTTGGGCGCCATTATAATCACTTAACGGTCTTGAAAGGGAAACGATTCGCAATTTGGTACCCCCACTTTCTAGACCAAAGTTACGTCTCTGACCTGACCGGAACTCAAGTGCTAGGCTATGTGACACATTATACAATGACGCCATTCTATTGTGTACACTCTACAGTGTACAGTCGTTGGGGCCCCCACAGTTTGACTGAACAGGGCCACCACTTTTGTTAATACGCCCCTGTGTCCGTCCCTCCACGAAGGAGCATAGTCATTCTAGAGATTGTAGTTCACTGTTTCCACAACAGGTTACAAGATGCTTATCCAGGTGAGCAAGCACTGTGATAAGGCAGAATTAGTGGCATCCCCTATGTCTAAGATGAGTCTAAAGAAGCCTAAAGTGTCAATAGTAGAATGATTAGAATCTCCCAGCAACATGGGCGGCGATCCCGGGGGGGGGGGTCGAGGAGGACAAGACCCACCACCTTTTATAGTGGGGGGACACGCCATACATTACATTTGCCCCCCCTCCCCCATTTTGAAGAAACACCAAAAAAGGTCAGCAAATTTTTGCGGAAATTTTTTTTAGAATGAATTTTATCGCGCGTGAGCCCGAAAAAAATTTTTTGACCTCTTTTTTGACCAGTACAGGTCAAAACTCTTTTTTGACCAGATCATTTCTAAAGTGTTACCCCCCACCTGTCAAACAAGATCGCCGCCACTGCTCTGCCCACCCACGGGGATAAAAATTTAAACCGTCAATAAAATTCAGCCTTTAGATTTATTGGTACTTTCAACATTCACTTTGTAAACAAAATGAAAGAAACATACAGTAAGTTTTTTGGTCATTTAAATTTGGGGCCCCAAGAAGCGTGGGGACCCTGGCGACTGCCCAGCATGCCTATTGCCCATGCCTTAAGACAGAACTGGTTATGTTCGGATTATGACGGACACCCGTGACTGGCTCCCGTTGAAAAGAGAATAAGCTTAAGATTCTCCCTTTGAGACAAACATTTTCAAACTGTTTTCAAACGCAGTTCTTTATATCAATCAAATGCGACGCATATGACACGCGCTACATAAATTGACCTGACACACACATGCACAAAACGAAGAACGAAAACAGCACGGAATAAACCAAGTGTCGGTCAGAACAAAAAGTGACAGCTTAGATTCAAAAAGAAAGGGATAAGTAGCTAGGTCAGACGGTCATTTTGCAACTGTGAACTTAAAGAGAAATGAACTGGGGAAGAAAAAGGAAAACTGTTCAAAGGAAAAATAATAGCTCATTAGAGAGTTGGTTGACCAATTATCACAACGAGTGGAAGCAAACTGCATGGTCGGTTTTCTATTAAGCACTTCTACTAATTGGCCACTTTGTAACTCTGTTTCCTGGTGGCAAATTGAATTTATGGTCTTTCGTCATTTCCTTGTGAACTGAAGG